>LR753350.1:0-24522 GCA_902729485.2 Mus minutoides | reverse complement strand
TCCCAGAACTCGTGTGTCTAGCTCCATATGTAGCAGAAGATGGCCTAGTTGGCCGTCATTGGGAGGAGAGGCCCCTTGGTATTGTAATCTTTATATCCCAATACAGGGAAATGCCAGGGCCAAGAAGTGGAAGTGGGTGGGCAGGGGAGCAGGGCGGGGGGAAGGGGGGAGGGAACTTTTGGGATAGCATTTGAAATGTAAGTTAAGAAAATGTCTAATAAAAAATGGGGGGAAAAAGTTCAGTGGGAGAGCTGAGAGGTAAACAGGGGCCCAGGAGGGCATAGAGATGTCATGAGCCTTCCAGGATAGAGTCAGGAAGAACGAGGCTGCAGAGGCCCAGAAGGGCTTAGAAATCTTTGGAACTTAGAAGACAGCTCGTAGAGAGAGGAGGCAAAAAAACAGGGAAGTTGTTTCCAAATGAGGGAGAGGAGCAAGTGTCTTTATACCTAGAGAGTCCCCCATGTAGTGGGGCTCCAGAGGGTATAGCAGGCTCTCGGATCAAGAGGAAGGACAGAGGATGATTAGAGAAGGTGGAGGGAAGTGGTGGGATGACCGAAGAAGCAAACTCGAGAATTTGGACCCAATTCTAGCTGCAGAAGCCAGCAGAAGCCAATGGTCTCTACACTCCCTAAGAGATTAAACCAGTTTCATGAGGTCCCAGTTATCAGTTCTTGAACTTAGAGCATGAGCCATTGGAGTTCTGTTTAGCAAATTTCCCCCTGTGCCAATGAGTTCAAGGCTCTTTCCCACTTTCCCTTCTATTAGATTCAGTGTATCTGGTTTTATGTTGACGTCCTTGATCCACTTGGACTTGAGCTTTGTACAAGGTGTCAAATATGGGTCTATTTTCATTCTTCTACATACAGACAGCCAATTAGGCAGCACCATTTATTGATGATGCTTTCTTTTTTCCATTGTATATGTTTGGCATTTTTGTCAAAGATCAAGTGACAGTAAGTGTGTGGTTTTATTTTTTAGTTGAATTCTATTCCATTGATCAACATGTCTGTCTCTGTACCAGTACCATGCAGTTTTTGTCACTGTTTCTCTGTAGTAAAGCTTGAGGTCAGAGATTTTGATTCCCCCAGATGGCTCATGCTCTTAAGATCAAGAATTGATAAATGGAACCTCATGAAACTGGAAAGCTTCTGTAAGGCAAAGGATATAGTCAAAAAGACAAATCAGCAACCTACAGATTGGGAAAAAACGTCAGTAACCCCACATCTGATAGAGGGCTAATATATAAAATATATAAAAAACTCAAGAAAATCACCAAAAGAACCAAACAACCCAAACAAAAAATGGGGTACAGAACTAAACTGAAGAATCTAGAATGGCTGAAAAGCACCTAAAGAGATGTTCAACAGGGCCCCCAATGAAGGAGCTAGAGAAAGTACCCAAGGAGCTAAAGGGGTCTGCAACCCTATAGGAGGAACAACAATATGAACTAACTATTACCCCCCAGAGCTTGTGTCTCTAGTTGCATATGTAGCAGAGGATGGCCTAGTCGGCCATCAGTGGGAGGAGAGGCCCTTGGTCTTGTAAAGATTATATGCCCCAGTATAGGGGAATGCCAGGGCCAGGAAGCAGGAGTGGGTGGGTTGGGGAACAGGGAGGGTATAGGGGACTTCCGGGTTAGCATTTGAAGTGTAAATGAAGAAAATATCTAATAAAAAATAATTATACTAAAAAAGAAAAAAAAAGAAATGTTCTAAGTCTTTAGTGATCAGAGAAATGCAACTCAAAATGACCCTGAGATTCCACCTTACTCAAGTCAGAATGGCTAAGATCAAAACCTCAGGTGACAACACATGTTGGAGAGAATGTGGAGAAAGAGCAACATTCCTCCATTGCTGGTAGGATTGCAAACTGGTACAACCACTCTGGAAATCAACCTGGAGGTTCCTCAGAAAATTGGAAATAGATCTACCTAAAGACACACTTATACCACTCTTGGGAATATACCCAGAAGATGCCCCACCATGCCACAGAGGCATGTGCTCCACTATGTTCAGAGCGGCCTTATTTGTGACAACCCAGATATCCCACCACAGAAGAATGGATACAGAAAATGTGGTTCGTTTACACAATGGAATACTACTCAGCTATTAAGAACATCACGAGTTTTGCAGGCAAATGGATGGAACTAGAAAATATCCTGAGTGAGGTAACTCAGACCCAAAAGGACATGCATGGTATGTACTCACTAATAAGTGGATATTAGCCAAGGTGGGGCCAGGAAGTACAGAATACCCAATATACAGTCCACAGAACTCAAAAATGTCAACAAGCTAAAGTGCCCATATGAGGATGCCTCAGCCCCACTTGGGAGAGAGAAGAAAGCAATCAGAAGTGGGGAGGAAGGGAGGGACCTGGGTGGGAAAGTGTACTGGGGAGGGGAGGGAGGGAGCAAAACCTGATCTGGTATTGGGTGTGGGAAAAGGACTGAAGCCCTGAAGGCCAGTATAAAGAATGGAAAGAGGCAACCTTGGGAGATAGAAGGTTGGGGGACCCTCCAGAATGCACCAGAGACCTGAGAGGTGAGAGACTCTCAGGACTCAAATAGAGGGGCCTTAGATGAAATAAATGCCTAAGAGTAGGGAGAGGGAGCTTGTAGAGCACACCTCAGCAGGAAAACAGGACATCAAGTGAGGGATGGGGTTGCCATCCTCCAGTCACAACTCTGACCCATAACTGTTCCTGTCTGAATGAATTACAGGGATGGAAATAGAGAAGTGCCTGAGAAAGGAAGGTCCAGAAACAGGCCCAAAGTGGGATCTAGCTCTAGGGGAGGTCCCAAGGCCTGACACTATTACTGAGACTATGGAATACTCACAAAAAGGGACCTATCATGACTGCCCTCTGAAAGCCCCAACAAGCAGCTGAAAAAATCAGAAGCAGATATTTGCACCCAATCCCTGTTGTTGAATTAGGGAAGGGTGAAAGAACCTGAGAAGAAGGGTGATCCTATAGAAGGACCAGCAGTCTTAATTAATCTGAACCCCTGAGATCTTTCAAACACTGGAGCACCAATCAGGCAGCATACACCAGCTAATATGAGCTCCCCCATACAGTTGAGGACTGCTGGTTCTGTATTCATTCAGAGATGATGCATCTAAACCTCAAGAGCCTGGAGGCCCCTTAGAGTTTAGGTTGGGTTGGGGTTGGGAACACCCTCGTGGAAACAGGTGGCTGGAGAGAAGGTATGGGATGTGGAACGGTCAGAGGGTGGATGGGGGGAGATAAAATATGGAGTGTAAATAATTAATAAAAGAGAGAGCTAAACCAGCAACTTGAGTCCGTTTAACTTGTTGAGATATAGGCATGGCTGAAAGGTAAGTGTGCATCCTCTACCAAGGGAGTGGTGTTGGTGATCCTCATATGTTAGCAGGTAGGACAGTTGCTAAGGAGAGAAGACATTAATCAGTGACCCAATAATTAACTTCTTTGATTTGCATATAAGAAATTTGTTGGGGCTGGAGAGATGGCTCAGTAGTTCAGAGCACTGACTGCTCTTCCAAAGGTTCTGAGTTCAAATCCCAGCAACCACATGGTGGCTCACAACCATCCATAACGAGATCTGTTGCCCTCTTTTGGAGTGTTTGAAGACAGCTACACTGTACAGTGTACTTACATGTAATAAATAAATATTTTTTTAAGAAAAGAAAGAAATTTGTCTGTGGCCAGAGGTAACTTCTTGTATATGGATTCATGGAGGTGTAGCTTTAATACCTTATTAAACAAGCATTGCTTTAAAATCTTATTTTTTATAAACTAAATCCAGCAATGATAGAGCCCAGAGATAATTTCTGAGTGCTAGCCATCAAAGTAGCCATAGCAAGCAGTGTCAACAGTGGTAGCTGACAGTAGCAGTGTCAGAGAAAGTAAAGTCAAACCAATAAACACAGAACATAGAGAGCTCACACACTCAAAGACCAGTCAGAAATTAAACATGGTAGCCACCATCATTCATATATTCAACTGAGCCTGGCTGATTTCCATCTTGTCTCTCATGTTTACAATGAAACTTACAGGAAAACAGTCCTACCTGCAAACAGAAAACAGACAAATTTTCTAAACAACTAGAATCAGGTGGGCAGGCTACTACATCTCACCTTCGCCCCTGGATGGAAAAGTGGTTTGTAGTTGGATTAGAGGGTTATGGTACTTGGCTACAGAGGGGGTTGGAGTGTCTCATACCCAGGGATCCATCAAGGGAAAGAAAGTAAGGGAAAGGGTCGTGTCAGACTGTGGTTTGGAGGAGGGGTGGCTGACAAACTTTGAGTCAAGCAGATGTACGGAGCAAAAGAAATGGAGGCTCCCACTTTAGTTAGGAGGTCCCTTGCCAGCAAGGGGATGGGAAAGGTTGGTACCACTAAGAATGAATGGGTAAGGGGACTACCCCTTAAAATACTACGTGGTGGTAGAGTTTAGTGAGGCTGGTAAGGCTGTCCTCCTACTTTGAAAAATAGAGGAAGAGAAGGAGCGGTGGGTCTCACTCCCATTAGGAACAAAAAGTTCTGCCGGTGTCCAGAAGGAAGGAGCTTCTGATAACCCTGATACTGTAATGACTACCCAAGGCCCCCCATAGGAGATGACAGTGTTTGGACCAAGGGAGTCTAGGCCCCTCAGTCACTCATGGCCACACCTAACAGGTTGGCTGGACAGTGATTTGGGTTTGATATTCTTATGCCATGAAAGACATTGGGACAGTCAAGGCCCTAAGAATGTCCAGAGGACACTGGGTATGGAGGTGATGGCCTTTGAGGATTTGGATAGACCAGAACCCAGTGACCCTCCTTACCACATCTGAAACAGAGACCCAGAGATCTCAGGAGACTAGGCAGCTGCTATGGCCTACTGAAAGGCATTCGCCTGCATCAGATATTTGGGGTGGGGAGGCTTTTTCCAGAGTTACCTACACCAGTATTTTTATGCATGAAGTTATAATTACCAGACTATACTTTTTATAAATAATACAAGCTTTTTAAATAATCTATTATATGATCAAATTATATATAATTTTACATAGTTCATTTGCAACTGCCATGCTGGAAGCCCAACATGTCCTCAGTATAGAAGTTCTAGAATTGTTAAAATTACATAAATTAATGTTTAACTTTATTTCAAAATAATACTATAACTTATCCTATGTTTTCAGTGTAGAAAAATGTAAAAAGAAATAGTTGTGGAACTATATTTGCTTCCACTTAAAAGAAAAATATAGCATGGTGCGAAGTCTATTTTATATATATGGAAAAAGAATAAAGCCAATTGATGCACTAATAAAATCAGGTAAACAACTTTTAAATTCTTAGTGTAGGTCAGGCTATATATATAACAGATGGAAAACCAACATCAGCCCAAGTATTATCCCACAATTATGTTTCAGATCTGATTATTTAATGTCTAACTGTAACCTCCAACCCCTTCCCAGTTCTTGTGTGCCGTTTCAGACAAGATTCAGGCATTTGGAACCTAAGAAAGCAAGAGCAGAGACAGGAAAGTAGAATATATCAAACTCTAGCACTATGATCCAGGCAGTGGTACACACTTAAAATCACAGCATTCAGAAGTTAAGAGTGTGGTTCCAGATTCAAGGCTACACAGAAAAATGTTCTCAAAATTAAAAACAAATGAAACCCAACCCTACCAAACAAACAAACAAACAAACAAAAAAACAAAAAAACCTAGGCCGGGCGTGGTGGCACACGCCTTTAATTCCAGCACTCGGGAGGCAGAGGCAGGCAGGCGGATTTCTGAGTTCGAGGCCAGCCTGGTCTACAAAGTGAGTTCCAGGACAGCCAGGGCTATACAGAGAAACCCTGTCTCGAAAAACCAAAAAAAAAAAAAAAAAAAAAAACCTGAAATGTTTCAACCAAATCCTCAATCTCTTTTCTTAGAAATGGACCATTTATTAGGAAAAAAGAATGCAAGTTGAGAACTAAGGAAATTGCTTTGTCAGAAAAGTACGTGCCACAGAAGTATAAAGATTTAAGTCCAGTTCCCAAGCATCCATGCAAAATTTAGGAGCAGTGTTGTCCACCTGTAATCCCACTATGGGGACTCAGACACACAAAGACCTCTGGCTTGCTGGCCAGCCAGTCTATCTAAATGAGGGAACTCCAGGTTCAAGAACAGTCTTTCATCTCAAGCAATAAGTCAGAAAGAGAATTCAAGACAGATAGTAGCAGCCACCAGCACCCTCGGGGCCACAAGAATGACTGAGAGACTGAGATGCAGGTCCTGCCCCTGACACACTGCACAGTCACACCTTGACTCTGAACAAAGATGTATGAGACTAAGTATCGTTCATTTTTCTGAATTAAGTCGACTCAAAAGACTTTTGTCTTGGTGTCCATGGTCTGTGCTGCCACTGGGGGTCATATTGAATGTCCATGGTCTCTGAGGCCACCAGAAATAATTTGGAAGTCCATAATCCATGCTGCCACAAGCAGCAGACAAGGAAGGAAGCAGTAGTATCAATGACTGTGGACTCATAACTGAGAATGTGAGAAATGGTTTCTGTGACAACCCCCACCCAAAAATAATACAGTAGAGATAGGGAGCTATTGAAAAGAGTCTTTATAAACTGGGATAAAGATGCTTAAGTGCAGCTCTTTACAGTTAATGGCTTCTGCCAGGGGCAAGAGAGGCAGGTCAACTTTCTTTAAGGGGCTGGCCATAGGGAGTTTGACCATGCTCCAATGAGTATATGGGCAACACAAATTAGACTTGGTAGGGTTTTGGGGTTGCAGTGTAAGGGTGAGAGGGTAAACCTGGGAAGAATGGGAAGCTAGTGTGATCGGGGTACATTGTATGAAATTCCCAAATAATAAAAATACGTTTAAAATTTTTGGAGAAGTGTTTATTTAAAACAATAAGGCAGAGAGAGATTACAGAAGACATTACTGAACTTTGAAGTTCCATCTGCACATGAGTGCAACAATATGTGCAGTAGAAATGCCAACATTTGTGGGTTTTTTTTAAATTGGATAAGAACAACCCAAGATATGCATGTACAAACCCACATGTTTGTCCTATTGTCTGTTTTTGTATAAAATATAATTTGGAGCTTCAGAGATTGCTTAGTGGCCATGGCTGTGCTTCCATGCCATAGGTTTAAGTCCCAGCACCTACACAGCTCCAGTTCCAGGAGATCTAATGCCCTCTGCTGGCTTCCAGGGGCTCAAATATGCAACACAGACACACACACAAATGCAAAATACTTATATACATGAAAAATAAATTTTAAAACCCATAATTGGATGACTTATGCAACTACTTGCTTGATTTCATCTCTTTCAAATGAATCATGATGCAATCACTTTGGAAATTCTCACAACAGGGTTAGTGGATCTTATAATTCTACTCCTAGGCCTATATTTTTTAAAAATCCATGAAAAATGTTATACAAATATTCATAGACCTATTCATAGTAACCAGGAAGTATTGAAAGATTTCCTACCTTTAGATGAGTATGGCTTTTTAGATGTAGTATGTACATACGCTGGAGTATTAATTTGCAGTAAAAAGGAATCAAATCCTGATAGAAGGCTAAAGAGTTGGCTTAATAGATAAGAGCAACTGCTGCCCTTGCAAAGGACCCAGGCCCACTTTCCAGCACCCATATGGTAGCTCACAATCTTCTGTAACTCTGGGGAATCTGATGTTCCCTTCTTGCCTCCATGGTCACTGTACGCATGTGGTAAACATACATGCTAGTTTTTGGGGTGGGGGTTGTTTTGTCAACTTGACACAGGCTAGAGTTATTTAGAACTTCAGTTGAGAAAATGCCTCCCTCAGCTTGCCTATAGGAAAGTATATAGGGTATGTTCTTGATTGATGACTAATGATGGATGTGGGTAGACCCAGCCCACAAGGGGTGGTGCCACCTATAAGCTGGCCCCAATTAAATGTCCTTTATAAGAGTTGCCTTGGTCATGGTGTTTGTTCACAGCAGTGAGACTCTAAGACAGATAGGTTCCCTAAATGAGTGATAATGTGAAGGACAACTGTGTAGCCATTCTAGGATGATTGATGAGAATTCTACTTCTCTTTAGAGGTAAAGCTTCTCAAATTATAAAATTAGGATAAGAACAGCTGTTAATAAAATAAGTAAGCCTATGGAAGATACTGTGTTTCATGTGGTGTAAATATTTTGGAAACCAAAGTAATGTCATGGCATTTCTGAAAGTCTTAGAAAGAGTTGGGGATGAATATTAGATGTACCTGAAGAAATATAATATAAAAGTGAGCTTTTGTGTATAAGAGGGTGGGGATACAGAGAGTAACCACTAATGAATACAGTACCTCTATGGGAAAGCTGTAGAGACAGCTGCACAAGGCTGGGACTACACTAAAGTCACTCAACTGAATGCCTCTGATGAATTACGTTACCAATAAAGATGTTAAGGATGCGTGTGGATGTTTCACAAGCCATTAAATATACAGCATTCATTTTAGTAGCTGCAAACTGGCATCCTTTTATCTAATGTAATTAAATTTTTTATAGTAACTGCATTCAGAGTTTCTATTACAAATAGTCCTCCAATAAAATACTACCATAGGTAAATGGAATTAAAAAATATTTAGGTTAAATAATCACAACTAGAGGTTGATCCAAATCATGTATAGCTACTTCATTCTGAAAGGTGCCTCCATTGAGAGGGCCTGCAGTTCTCCCCAGCACCAGCAATGGATGAAGCCTGCTCACTCCCATGCTCCCAATCTCCACAGCACTGGCTATAATCTGACTGTTTTGAATTATGATCCATTGCTGTTTTAATTCACATCTTTAAAACTATTAGTCAGATTTAAGACATTTTCCTGGTTTTTTTTCACCAGATATTTACTTTTTTTCATACCTTTTCTAATACTTAGGATTTTTACACTGAGGTTTTACAGTATATTTTTCTTTTGTATCTTTTGTGCTAGTGTGAAACATTGCCTATCATTAAGGAGTATCACTATTTGAAAAAATTTGGAGGTTGGTCTTGTTGGGTTAGAGGAAGTGTGTCACTGGGGATGGGCTTTGGGGTTTCAAAAGTGTGTCTGTCTTCCTGCTGCCTGTGGATCTGGATGTAGAACTCTCAGCTCCTTTTCTATCTGTCACCATGTCTGCTTGTCTGCTGCCACGTTTCGTGACATTCTAACAATGGACTAATAAACCTTTGAAAATCTAAGTAAACTCCAGATAAGTTCTTTCCTTTATAACATTTGCGGTGGTCATGGTGTCTCTTGACAGCAATAAAACACTGACTAAGACACCATCTTAACCCCCTAAGATATGTTATTCAAGAAATATGATATTTGAATATGACCTAAAAATAGAAATTTTATAGAATGCTTTCTTGGAGTTACCATTACTGTGATAAACAATAATGATCAAAGAAACTTTGCGAGGAAAACCTTTAGTTAGTTCATCATCAAAGGAAAATGGTCTAACAGGGCAGGAACCTAGAGGCAGGAGCTAATGCAGAGGCCATGGAGTGCTACTTACTGACTTGATCCTAATGGCTTGTTCAACCTGCTTTAAAAAAATTATTTATTTACATTCCAGCTGTTGTACCCCCACCTCCACCCCCACACACAATTTCTCATCCCATTCCTTCTCCCCCTTGCCTGTGAGAGAGTGATTCCCCACCACCACCAGGATTCCCCCATGCCTGGTACCTCAAGTCTTTCAAGGATTAGTCTCATCTTCTCCCATTGAGGCCAAACCAGGCAGTTCTCTGCTTTGTATATATGGAGGAGTGGGGGTCGGACCAGCCCATGTATGCTATTGGGTGAGAGTCTCTGGGAGCTCCCACAGGTCCAGATTAGTTGAGACTGCTGATCTTTCTATGGGGTTGTTCTCCCCTTCGGCTTCTTCAATCCTTCCCCTAATTCAACTATAGGGCTCCCCAACTTCAGTTCAATGGTTGGATGCAAGTAGCTGTTTCTGTCTCAGCTGGTGGTAGAGCCTCTCAGAGGACAGCCATGCTAGACTCCTGTCTGTAAGCACACCATAGCATCAGTAATAGTGTCAGGCCATGATGTCTCCTCCATCGGATAGATCCCAAGTTGGGCTGGTCACTAGACTACCTTTCCTTCAGTCTTTTCTCCATTTTTGTCCCTGTAGTTCTTTTAGGTAGGAACAATTCTGGGTCAGAAATTTTGACTGTGGGTTGGTAACCCTATTCTTTCACTTGAGGCCTTGTCTATCTACTGGAGGTGAACTCTTCAAGGTCCCTCTCCTGACTTACAGGCATTTTCTAAGGTCACCTCCTGAGAGTCTCTCACCTCCCAGATCTCTGGTACTTTCTAGAGGGTTCCCCCACCCTTCCATCCTCCAAGGCTGAATATTTTTCTCCTGTCTCATCCAAGGCTGGACTTCTCTCCTGTCTCTGCACCCTGCCCCATACCTGATCCTGTCCCTCTTTTCTCCTCCCTCTTCCCTCTCCCACCCAAGTTCCTCACTTTCACTGTCTCCAATGATTATTTTGTTCCCCCTTCTAAGTGGGATTGAAGCATCCTTACTTGGGTCTTCCTGCTTATTAAACTTCTTATGGTCTGTGGGTTGTACCTAGGTATTCTGTATTTTTTGTCTAATGTTTACTTATAAGTGAGTACATACCATTCATGTCTTTTTAGGTCTGGGTTACCTCACTCAGGATGATATTTTCTAGTTCCATCTATTTACCTACAAAATTTATGATGTCCTTGCTTCTAATAGCTGGTATTCCATTGTGTAAATGAACCACATTTTCTGTATCCATTCTTCAGTTGAGGGACATCTGGGTTGTTTACAGCTTGTGGCTATTACAAATAAGACCTCTAGGAACATAGTGGAGTTCGTGTCTCTGTGGTATGCCTAGGAGTGGTATAGCTAGATCTTCAGCTAGAACTATTTCCAGTTTTCTGAGGAACTGCCAGATTGATTTTCAGAGTTTCTGTATCAGTTTGCAATCCCACCAGCAATGAAGGAGTGTTCTTCTTTGTCCATATCCTCAGCAGCATGTGCTGTCACTTGAGTTTTTATCTTATTCTGATTGGTGTAAGGTAGAATCTCAAGGTCATTTTGATTTGCATTTCACTGATGATGAAGGACTTTGAACATTTCTTTAAGTTCTTCTTAGTCATTCCAGATTCTTCTGTTGTGAATTCTCTGTTTACCTCTGTACCCTATTTCTAAATTGGGTTATTTGGGATTTTTGGAGATTAACTATATATATATATATATATATATATATATATATATATATATATATATATATATATATTCAACTTTTTCACCTCTCCTTTTTTTGTTCCCCTTGGATATTTCTTTATTTACATTTCAAATGTTATCCCCTTTCCTGGACCCCCATCAGACCCTCCATCCCATCCCTCTTCCCCTGCTTCTATGAGGGTACCCCTCACCCACCCACTCCCACCTCCCCCTCTTCCCCTGCTTCTATGAAGGTACCCCTCACCCACCTACTCCCACCTCCCTACCCTCTAACTTTTTGAGTTCTTTATATATTTTGAATATTAGCCCTCTATCAGATGTAGGGATAGTTAAGATGTTTTTCCTAATCTGTAGTCAACCTGGTTTCTTATAGAACTCAAGACCATTAGCCAAGGGATGGCACCATCATAATGGGCTAGGCCATCCCCCATCAATCATTAGTTGAGAAAACTCTCTACACTGTCTACAGGTATGATTCTAGCTTGATATTATGGAGGCATTTTCTCCATTAAGGTTCCTTCCTCTCAGGTGACTTTATCTTGTGTCAAGTTAATATAAAACTATCCAGCACAGATGTTCACAAGGAATATTTGTGAATTTGTGGAGAACCATACAGAATTAAAGTGGAGTCTCAGGCTGAGGAAGTGGCTCAATGGGTAACATAATTGCTGCAGAAGTGTTGGGGCCTGAGTTCACATCCTAGAACCTGTATGAAAGCCCAGCTACTATGACATACTCCTGCAGTCCCAGAGAGGAGGGTTTAGCCATTTCTGGCTAGCCATTATAGCCAAAAGGAGAGTTCCAGGTTCAGTGAGAATCTATCCCTAAAAATAAGGTGAAGAATAGCAAGGAAAAGCATTCAGTATTGACCTCTGGCTTCAACAAGTGCCTGTGTGGGCAGACACACCTACATACATGCCATGAAAATTCAGCACATGCAATTCTGAGTGTGGGAAGCCATGTGACTTCTAGACTGTGCTTCTTTGAAGCTGACTTTGCTTCAAACAAGCAAGGTTTAATAAATCTACACCCCCCCTTCCTCTGGATAGTACAGTGTAGTGGCCTCATGCACTGGCACTGGCTGTCAGCCTTCCCATTTTACTGTTTTGGTTTTTAAATACCTATCTAAGCCAGTCTTTTATTGAAATAACTGATACCTTTTTCCTTAGCAGACCATGGTGGCACTGCCTCACTTTCAAGTAGTCATTTGGCCTCTTAGGCCAGCAGTAATATAACTAGGGACCTGTCTGTTAAGGTGATAGAGTGCTGTCTTTTAGTAACACCTGGAAACGTTTGTTTCTCAAACAAAACAAAACAAAACAAAACAAATCCCAAACATTAACAGGCAGAAACATGAACACTGAAGACTCAGACTGCCTAGCCTGTCTTTTCTATCGAGATTGCTAAGTCCACATGAACATATGAATATCACATTCCTATGCACCAGCAAAACTAGCAACAGCATAGACATCACGACCACTCGAGATCAATGGACTCTCCATGCTTTGTATGTCGGAACAGCACAGTTATTCTACAATATCTGTGGACTGTTAGATGTCTGTAGTCTGCAGGGCCAGAATGTAATATTTGATTTGGCTTCTGCGAAGAAAGCTTATTGCCAGAGTACTCCATGGGTTCTGTTTGTTACTAAACAATTAGACACATGTTGGCTTGCTTTTCTGTGCAAGCCCACATTAATCATAGCCTGTTGTGCTCTATTTGCTGATTGTTGGCAAGGATGCAGAGGATGCATTTTCATTCTAGCCAATTCCATGCATTCAAATTGCCTGAAACAATAGAATTAAAGTCATGGCAGTTAAAGTGAAGCCACTCAAAACCCGAGAACACAAATATTCATGTGTATGACTTCCATATGTATGCAATGGGAAAGAGATACTTTTATCTCGTTAGGATGTACACTAATGCAAATTAGAAACATAGAAGTTATAATCCTTAAAGGCAATCCTGCTTCTGAGTAATTTGCTGGGACAATGTACCACACCATGTTTCTAAAACTGCAAATTACATGTACTTTGAACTTTATTTGAAACTGAAGAATGTGAGAAAACCCTGAGTTTCCCATTAAACACCTGTGTTAAATGAGAATCCAGAACTCAGGAGACTAACAATGCTCTACCTCACAGAAGCCTGAGCAGGTACACACCAGAGCACTTAAAACTCTGCTCAGCTGCCTCCTCCTTCTGTCTTCCTCGAGCCCACAGAAAGCCTCCAAGACAGAAGATTCTCAGGTCAAGAACTTAGTTCTGCTTTCCTTGATGTCCCAGGCAGATTAGCAGATGTCCTATTTCCATACCTTGCTAACTGGGCCAGCATGAATCTATGCAAGAGATGATACAAATCTGTGGTCTCTCATGCATGTACTGCCTCTTGTACCAGCAGAACCAGCAAAGCTGTCACTGAGGTTATTGGAGTCAAATGGTTCAGGGAGAAATATTTTGTTACATGCTGTATGACTGGAGGTAAGAATAAGTCTACTCCTGGTGCTTAGGGCCTAGGATCTGTCTACCAATACTACCATCCCATTCCTGATGCTTGCATCCCCACAATAAGAGGCCATGCTGGTGTTTGTTTGCTTGTTTTTTATTTTTATTTTTTTGAGAAAAAAAAACAAAGGTCTTTAGTTTTTGATCTGACTAAATGTTTACACTGAGTAATATATATATATATATATATATATATATATATATATATATATATATATATATATATATGAGCTAAATTTCCAGCTAAGGGAGGATATACTGTTCATCCTAAAGGTAAACTTATATAGTATTTTTTGGCACCTGCATAAAATACTAGTACCACTGCCCACTGCTAGTACCACATCACTGCTTAGAATATATATATTCCTAATATTGTCTTAACCCATGAGTGCATTTCAAATGGCATAAACATATGGTATAGTTATCAGTGATTTTTCAATTCTTAAAACCACAAGCCAATCAAAATAAAAATTTGACTTGAATTTGAAAAAGTCCACAGAAGTGTGTGTTCATCACCAGTTTTCTCCAGCTCTTGCCTGGCTTTCTAAGGCTCTGTGAACTTATCCTGTGCATCCCAGCTGACAGTAACCTGGTCACAGATTTGCCTGTGTATGAGTTCCTTAGTGTCTTCCTTGACTCTAGTGAATTGCATTCTCTCAGCCTCTCCTCCAGTTCATTTTCTGTGAACCTATTATAGACAAGGAGCTTGAGAGCTACTGAAGAACAAGCCAAATCAAGTCTTTGTGCCCTATCTATATAGATGATGACTTTTAAACTGCAGTTTGAAAGCACTGTTTCTATAGCAGGGAGGCCACTTGAGAAATGAGCCTCTGTGACAAGCAGGTATCTGCAACTGTTCTGCCAAGGAAAGCTCTACACATAGAAAATGCTCTCAAAATGTCCCTACTTCTTTTATCCAGTAGAAAACACCAGAGGGCAGGACTGGTTGTGGATATGTCCACAGCATCTCCTCCGGAGCTGAGTGCTTCTGTGAATGCCTGTGAGCCTGTCTGGTTGGATTGGTCCATTGTAGCCTCTTTGTTCTCCATCCACAGCCTTCAGCACAGCTGCAGATGTGTTGTTGGAAAAGAAGGGATTTTTAGTGGTCAGATCTGCTTTTACAGCCAACACTTTGGGTTAAAGCCCAGCTCAGCTGGCCACGTTTTACTGAGGATAATCTTGTACTCATCTATTTCTGTGGACATCTTTGCTTATCTCTTTCTCTGTGTACCGCTGCTCATCTATGAAATTGAGATTTCACAGTTTTTAGTATTCCTTACTCAAATGCTTAAGGTCAGGGTATCTTTGACTTTCGACTATTTCTTGGGCATGTGTTCATACCTTAGGTATAGAACCCAAATCAACATTTGTTTCTCTCTCTCTCTCTCTCTCTCTCTCTCTCTCTCTATATATATATATATATATATATATATATATATATATATATATATATCCTAGTACCACTTCTAGTACCACATCACTGCTCAGAACATTTAAAATTTTGGATTATTTCAGATCCTAAATTTTTAAATTAATTTGCCCAACCTGTAATACCCATGGCTTTAAGAATCAAATGACCTATTCACCAATCACATTAACCATAGCCATGTCTGCACAAAGACCGCCCCTTCTTCTTCTTCTTCTTCTTCTTCTTCTTCTTCTTCTTCTTCTTCTTCTTCTTCTTCTTCTTCTTCTTCTTCTTCTTCTTCTTCTTCTTCTTCTTCTTCTTCTTTTCTTCTTCTTCTTCTTCTTCTTCTTCTTCTTCTTCTTCTTCTTCTTCTTCTTCTTCTTCTTCTCTTCTTCTTCTTCTTCTTCTTCTTCTTCTTCTTCTTCTTCTTCTTCTTCTTCTTCTTCTTCTTCTTCTTCTTCTTCTTCTTCTTCTTCTTCTTCTTCCCCAACCCACCCACACACACTAACTGGCCCTGGCATTCCCCTGTACTGGGGCATATGATCTTCACAAGACCAAAGACCTCTCCTCCACTGATGGCTGACAATGCCATCCTCTGCTACATATGCAGCTAGAGACACAAGCTCTGGGGGATACTGGTTAGTTCATATTGTTGTTCCTCCTATAGGGTTGCAGATCCATTTACCTCCTTGGGTACTTTCTCTAGGTCCTTCATTGCAGGCCCTGTGTTCCATCCAAAAGATGACTGTAAGCATCTACTCCTGTATTTGCCTGGCATGGGAATAGCCTCACAAGAGATAGCTATATCAGGGTCCTGTCAGCAAAATCTTACTGGCATATGCAATAGTGTCTGGGTTTGGTGGTTGTTCATAGGATGGATCCCCAGGTGGGGCAGTCTCTGGATGGTGCTTCCTTCTGTCACTGCAGGGCACTTTGTCTCTGTAACTCCTTCCATGGGTATTTTGTTCCCTATTCAAAGAAGGAACAAAGTATCCACAGTTTGGTCTTCCTTCTTGATTTTCTTGTGTTTTGCAAATTGTATCTTGGGTATGCTAAGTTTCTGGGCTAATATTCCCTTATCAGTGAGGGCATATCATGTCTGTTCTTCTGTGATTGGGTTACTTCACTCAGGATGATATCCTCCAGATACATCCATTTGCCTAAGAATTTCATAAATTTATTGTTTTTAATAGCTGAGTAGTACTCCATTGTGTAAATGTACCACATTTTCTGTATCCATTCCTCTGTTGAGGAACATCTGGGTTCTTTCCAGCTATTATCAATAAGCTCCAAATCTAGTCTATTGTATAGTCCACTTTCCCTCTAGGCCATTGTAAATTCCTGTGTATAGGAGTGACTCAGCTATCTATAATTCTAAGTATTTACTCTAGTTCCTTCTTAGACCACAATCCTCTTTTTTCCTAGGCCATAGTAAATTCTTGCATATGGGAGTAACTCTAACTTGGCTAGTGTTCTAAGTATTTACTATGTAGACAGTCCTGAGATTACGAGCTCTATTCAAGTAAAAAATGCCTGATTTCTTTCACTGTCTCTTACAATACTAGAGGTAATTCTGAATGTTACTAAATAGGTAACATTCTTACTGAATTCCAAGCCCAGGGTCCACTCAAGGACTGCCTAGGACATTGGAACACTGGTGGAGGCTAATCTAACTTAGTTATATGTCAAAATCAATACTTAGAGGCACTTATAATAAAACAATACTGAGGGAAAGCACAACAGATCTGTTCACCTACAAAAGCAAGGACAGATTTGGAGCATTTGTTATTACAGGATGCCACAGTTTCAGGAGACTGTTTCCGTGAACTTTTCACCTCTGGACTACATCCAGGTTTTTGGGCCTATCACACTGGTCACTACTGGAGTGGGTGTGGTATCTCAGGGTTGTTTTGATTTAGATTTCCCTGATGATTAAGGATGTTGAACATATTTTCAGGAGCTTCTCAGCCATTTGGTATTCTTTAGTTGAGAATTTCTTTGTTTAGCTGTGAACCCCATTTTTAATAGGGTCATTTGATTTTCTGGAGTCCAGCTTCTTTAGTTGGATATTAGTTCCTTATCAGATTTAGGATTGGTAAAGATCCTTTCCCAATCTGTTGGTGGCCTTTTTGTATTATTGACAGTATCTTTTGCCCTACAGAAGCTTTGCAATTTTATGTAGTCCCACTTGTTGATTCTCAATCTTACAGCACAAGCCATTGCTGTGCTGTTCAGGAATCTTTCCCCTGTGCCCATATCTTCCAGCCCCCCAACCCCTTCTCCTCTATAAGTTTTAGTGTCTCTGGTTTTAGGCAGAGTTCCTTGATCCACTTAGACTTGAGCTTTGTACAAGGAGATAAGAATGGTTCAATTTACATTCTTTTACATCTTAACCACCAGTTGAGTCAGCATAATTTGTTGAAGATGCAGTCTTCTTTCCGCTGGATGGTTTCAGGTCCTTTCTCAAAGATCAGATGACCATAGGGGTGTGGGATCATTTCTGGGTCTTCAATTCTATTCCATTGATCTACCTGTCTGATGCTGTTCCAGTACCATGCAGTTTTTATTATGATTGCTCTGTAGTACAGCTTGAGCTCAGGCATGGTGATTCCACCAGAGGTTCTTTTATTATTGAGAAGAGATTTGCTATCCTAGGTTTTTTATTATTCCAGATGAATTTGCAAATTGCCCTTTCTAACTCAGTGAAGAATTGCGTTGGAATTTTGATGGGGATTGCATTGAATCTGTAGATTGCTTTCGGCACGATAGCCACTTTTACTATATTGATCCTGCCAATCCATGAGCATGGGAATCTTTCCATCTTCTGAGATCTTCTTCGATTTCTTTCTTCAGAGACTTCAAGTTCTTATACAGATCTTTCACTTCCTTAGCTAGAGTCACACCAAGGTATTTTATATTATTTGTGACTATTTATTTGTGAGGGATGTTGTTTCCATAATTTCTTTTTCAGCCTGTTTATCCTTTGTGTAGAGAAAGGTCACTGATTTGTTTGAGTTAATTTTATATCCAGTTTCTTCACTGAAGCTGTTTATCAGGATTAGGAGTTTTCTGGTGGAATTTTTGGGGTCACATATATACTATCATATCATCTGCAAAAGTGGTATTTTGACTTCTTCCTTTCCAATTTGTATCCCCTTGTCTGTCCCTGATTTTAATGGGATTACTTGCAGCTTCTCTCTATTCACTTTTATGTTGGCTACTGGTTTGCTGTATATTGCTTTTATTATGTTTAGGTATGGGCCTTGAATTCCTGATCTTTCCAAGACTTTTATCATGAAAGGGTGTTGGATTTTGTCAAATGCTTTCTCAGCATCTAATGAAATGATCATGTGGTTTTTGTGTTTGAGTTTGTTTATATAGTGAATTACATTGATGGATTTCCGTATATTAAACCATCCCTGTATTCCTGGGATGAAGCCTACTTGGTCATGATGGATGATCATTTTGATGTGTTCTTGGATGTGGTTTGCGAGGATTTTATTGAGTATTTTAGCATCGATATTCATGAGGGAAATTGGTCTGACGTTCTCTTTCTTTGTTGGATCTTTGTGTGGTTTAGGTATCAGAGTAATTGTGGCTTCATAGAATGAGTTGGGTAGAGTACCTTCTGTCTCTATTTTGTGGAATAGTTTGAGGAGAGATGGAATTAGGTCTTCTTTGAAGGTCTGATAGAACTCTGCACTAAACCCATCTGGTCCTGGGCTTTTTTTGGTTGGGAGACTATTGATGACTGCTTCTATTTCTTTAGGGGAAATGGGACTGTTTAGATCATTAATCTGATCCTGGCTTAACTTTGGTACCTGGTATCTGTCTAGGAAATTGTCCATTTCCTCCAGGTTTTCTAGCTATGTTGAGTATAGCCTTTTGTAGTAGGATCTGATGATGTTTTGGATTTCCTCAGGTTCCATTGTTATGTCTCCTTGTACCCCATTTTTGATGGGGTTATTTGTTTTTCTGGAGTCCAGCTTCTTTAGCTCTTTGTAGATGTTGGATATTAGTCCCCTATCAGATTTAGGATTGGTAAAAATCCTTTCCCAATCTGTCGGTGGCCTTTTTGTTTTGATGATTGTGTCTTTTGCCTTACAGAAGCTTTGCAATTTTATAAGGTCCCATTTGTCAATTCTTGATCTTACAGCACACCATACAGTTTTTAACTCAATTCCTCTAGTACAGCTTGAGGTCATGCATGGTGATTCCCCCCGAGGTTCTTTTATTGTTGAGAATAGTTTTTGCTAACCTAGGTTTTTTGTTATTCCAGATGAATTTGCAAATTCCCTTTCTATCTCAGTGAAGAATTGAGTTGGAATTTTGATGGGGATTGCATAGAATCTGTAGATTGCTTTTGACAAGATAGCCATTTTTACTATATTGCTCCTGCCAAACCATGAGTATGAGAGATCTTTCCATCTTCTGAGATATTCTTCAATTTCTTTCTTCAGAGACTTGATGTTCTTATCATACAGAGCTTTCACTTCCTTACTCAAAGTCACACCCAGGTATTTTATGTTACTTGTGACTATTGTGATAGGTGTTGTTTCCCTAATTTCTTTCTCAGCCTGTTTATCTTTTGTGTAGAGATAGGCCATTGATTTGCTTGAGTTCATTTTATATACAACTACTGCACTGAAGCTGTTTATCAGGTTTAGGAGTTATCAGGTGGAATTTTAGGGTCACCTATATATACTATCATATCACCTGCAAATAGTGATATTTTGACTTCTTCCTTTCCATTTTGTATTCCCTTTAACTCCTTTTGTTGTCTAATTGCTCTTGCTAGGATTTCAACTACTATATTGAATAGGTAGGTAGATAGTGGGCAGCCTTGTCTAATCCATGATTTTAGTGGGATTGCTTCGAGTTTCTCTCCATTTAGTTTGATGTTGACTACTTGTTTGCTGTAGATTGCTTTTATTATGTTTAGATAGGGGCCTTGGATTCCTGATCTTTCCAAGACTTTTATCATGAATGGGTGCTGGATTTTGTCAAATGTTTTCTCAGCATCTAACAAGATGATCATATGTTTTTTGTCTTTTTATATAGTGGATTACGTTGATGGATTACCGTATATTAAACTATCCCTGCATCTCTGGAATGAAGCCTACTTGATCATGATGGATAATCGTTTTGACGTTTTCTTGGACTCAATTTGCGAGGATTTTATTGAGTATTTTTGCATCTATATTCACAAGGAAAATTGGTCTGAAATTCTCTTTCTTTCTTGGGTCTTTATGTGGTTTAGGTGTTAAATTGATCACTATTACTGTGTGCTGTGCAATTCGTGCTTTGAGCTTTACTGCAGTTTCTCTAATGAATGTAGATGCCTTTGCATTTGGAGCATAGATATTCAGCATTGAGAGTTCATTTTGGAAGAATTTTACCTTTCATGTGTATGAAATGCCCCTCATTGTCTTTTTTGATAACTGGGTTGGAAGTAGATTTTATTTGATATTAGATTGGCTACTCCTGCTTGTTTCTTAGAGCCATTTGCTTAGAAAATTGTTTTCCAGCCTTTTACTCTGAGATAGTGTCTGTCTTTGTCTCTGAGGTGGGTTTCCTGTAAGCAGCAAAATGTTGGGTCTTGTTTGTGTAGCCAGTCTGTTAGTACATGTTTTTTTATTGGGGAATTGATTCCATTGATGTTAAGAGATATTAAGGAAAAGTAATTTTCACTTCCTGCTATTTTTTGTTGTTACAGTTGGGATTCTGTTCTTGTGGCTGTCTTCTTTTAGGTTTGTTGAAGGATTACTTTCTTGCTTTTTCTAGGGTGTAGTTTCAATCTCTGTGTTGGTGTTTTCCCTTTATTATCCTTTTAAGGGCTGGATTTGTGGAAAGTTATTGTTTGAATTTGGTTTTGTCATGGAATACTTTGGTTTCTTCATCTATGGTAATTGAGAGTTTTGCTGGGTATAGTAAGCTGGCATTTGTGTTCTCTTAGGGTCAGTATAACATCTGTCCAGGATTTTCTGGCTATCATAGTCTCTGGTGAGAAGTCTGGTGTAATTCTGATAGTTCTGCCTTTATATGTTACTTGACCTTTTTCCCTTACTGCTTTTAATATTCTATCCTTATTTAGTTCATTTGTTGTTCTGATTATTATGTGTTGGGAGGAATTTCTTTTCTGGTCCAGTCTATTTGGAGTTCTGTAGGCTTCTTGTATGTTCATGGGCATCCCTTTCTTTAGGATAGGGAAGTTTTCTTCTATAATTTTGTTGAAGATATTTACTGGCCCTTTAAGTTGAAAATCTTCATTCTCATCTATACCTACTATCCTTAGGTTTGGTCTTCTCATTTTGTCCTGGATTTCTTGGATGTTTTGAGTTAGGATCTTTTTGCATTTTGCATTTTCTTTAATTGTTGTGTCCATGTTTTCTATGGAATCTTCTGCACCTGAGATTCTCTCTTCCATCTCTTGTATTCTGTTGCTGATGCTCTCAGCTATGTTTCCTGATTTCTTTTCTCGGATTTCTATCTCCAGACTTGTCTTCTTTTGTGATTTCTTTATTGTTTCTACTTCCATTTTTACATCATGGATAGTTTTGTTCAATTCTTTCACCTGTTTGGTAGTGTTTTCTTTTAACTCTTTAAGGGATTTTTGTGGTTCCTCTTTAAGGGCTTCTAGCTGTTTACCTGTGTTTTCCTGTATTTCCTTCTTAATATCCTCCATCATCATCATGAGAAGTGACTTTAGATCCATGTCTTGCTTTTCTGGTATGATGGTGTATCCAGGACTTGCTATGGTGGGAGAGTTTGTTTCTCATGTTGCCATGTAACCTTGGTTTCTGTTGCTTCTGTTCTTTCACTTTCCTCCTGCCATCTGAGTACCTCAAGTACTTGCTGCCCTCAATATATCTGATTGAAACCTGTCCTTCTTATAATCCCTGTTGATTCAGGACTCCTCAGAGTCCAGCTTTCTCTGTGATCCTGTGATTCTGGGCTCCTGTGAACCTGAGATTCTGTATGTGTCAGAGTTCTTGTCAGTCAAGCTTCCTCTGAGACCCAGAGATCCTGGTGTGACCAAGCTCCTCTTATCCTGGGATCCTGGAACCATCAGTTCCTGGGCATGTTACAGCACCCGGAAGTGGTGTCTCCTCTTAGGACCATAGGGCTGTCTGGTGTGTTTGAAACCAAGGTGTACCAATCAGAAGGAACCCAAGCTGCTGGTAAGACAGGGCTCCCATGTCCTTGCTCCTGCTGTCACAGGCCTGTCACAATTGGTTTAGAACAGATGCTGTGTTCCACTCATCAGTGGTCCTAAGATCACGTGGAGAGGCCTCTGGGGTCCCTGGGGCTGTCCACCAAGCTTGTGCCCAATGTGACCCGGAGCTGGCACTGACCAGTCCAGGTGGGTTTTCTGCTTCCCTGCTACTGGCTCAGGCCCAGCATGATTGGATTGGAGCTGATGTTGTGTTCCACTCACCAGTGATCCTAAGATCTTCTGGAGAGTCCTCTGGGGACTGTAGTACTATGTGCTGAGTTTTGCACCCAAGGAAACCCAGAGCTGGCACCGACCTGAAGGGCCTTAGTATATTTTCTAATGTGCAAATGAAGATCTTTCATTCCTATCAGCAATGTTTTATAAAATTCACGACTTTCTTCATTTTTGTACATAGGAATTTTACCATGTTGTCCAGGTTGGTCTCAATCTATAGGTAAAATGCCAACCCATCCCAGAAATATTGTTTAATAATCATTTCCAATTGGATAAAACTGGGTCTGGCTATTCTTTAGCAAGAAAGTCATCTGAGAAATGTAATTCCTAGGTGATCACATTGGCTAGTAGGATGTAATTAGAGAATAACTATTAAATAGGCTTATGCAGTATGGATTCCACTCTGATTGGCCCAGGTCACTGAGCCATGAAGAACAGCTATGAGTCACACTATAAATCCTGAAGGTTAAAATTGTTATTTAGGACAAAATGAACCCAATGTGTATTTCACTAATAGAAATGTTTGTTCACTTTATTTTCTGCTTGTTTAAATGGAATATCTGGATCAGTTCCTTCTATAGCAGCAGGGCCTTGAAATGCTTCAAATTGTCAGATTTTAAATTAATTATGCTTTTGAAACATTTCATACAAACAAATATAAATCAGAATGAAAACCTGTGAGGTATAACAAACTTCACAATTTCTTTATAAAACAGCAATACACCACTAGCAATAATGAAAAATTAGAGGAGTATATCACAAGAGGAAAAATAATGGAAGCCATTAGAGACTCAGAGAGTGTAAAGGCACTGAGAGAAACCAATGGCCTCGCTGAGTTTATTGGTTCCTCCAAAAGATACACTGTTCTACCATAAAATAAAACCACTTAGTGAAATTATTCAGACCAGTTAAACCTCACAATAAATGGAGTGTTAGTTTCTTGCCTACTGAATCCAAATCCAGCAATAGGAGCAGAGATCTCACCAAGGAAAACCCTGAAAGGTGCTTGCAATACATTCTTCACAATGAAGTATTGCCCCTACAGGTTGCATACACCACACCAAAACCTGATTGACCTTGCAGCCTTAAG
Source organism: Mus minutoides (assembly GCA_902729485.2). Taxonomy (NCBI): domain Eukaryota; kingdom Metazoa; phylum Chordata; class Mammalia; order Rodentia; family Muridae; genus Mus; species Mus minutoides. The sequence continues at coordinate 858 of LR753350.1, read as the reverse complement.
ACATCACTACAGTCACTGTAATAGGTAGTCTCTGTAACATTTCAGAAAAGCAAGAATAAAGAATCCATCCCTTTCTATGGATGGAAGCATCCAACCCTTTCATGGCACTGGACAAGCCCATAGGCTGATAGCACAAGTCCTAGCTATGATGGGGATGGAGGCTGGGTGGAGCGGTATATGTGGCCTATTCTTTCTTTTCAAAGCTTCAATCAGTGGCTCTACCTTGGATATGAGAAATATTGTCACTGGATATAGCAGAGTTCCCAGGGAGGAGTAGCTTCCAGGCTCTCTAGCTGTAGGTTATATGACAAACTTCTTCATGCTCATCTGACAGTAGGCCATGCTTCAGTCCAAATTTTGTTCCACATATCTGGTAAAATATGGTATCCTAACTTGAGGAAAGAGCAGAAGTGCTGTGTGCTGAAGTGCTGCTTCTGGGAAGGAATTTTACTTGCCTGCAGGAGGCTTGTGATGCTCTTCTCCTTTGGGGAGTAACGGCGGGTTTGTCTTTCAGTCTGTCCTAGGTTGGCTACAAATAAGAGTCAGAATTCCTGATGACCTACAATGTCTGAAGTAGGTGGGAATTAACTCTCTTTTGTAGAAGGACTGAGAGGGGGGGTGTTTGTTATGGTTATGTCTATCCTGACTGATACACGCCAGATGAAGTCAGTTTAATTACTTACAATACTGTTGATATCCATAATCTCTTCTGTGTTCGTGGATTCTTTGTTGTCAGTCCTTAAAATTAAAACTATATCTGGGTAGGAACCCTACTATCTTATTCATTGGCCTATTACTTAGAGTCTGACACATAATCTGAATGATAACCAATGCTCAGTATATTTGCAAAAAAAAAAA
>LR753347.1:1556231-1714470 GCA_902729485.2 Mus minutoides | reverse complement strand
TTCTTTCTTTCTTTCTTTCTTTCTTTCTTTCTTTCTTTCTTTCTTTCTTTCTTTCTTTCTTTCTTTCTATGTGCATTGGTATGAGAGTGTCAGATCCCCTGGAACTGGAATCCGGGTCCTCAGGAAGAGCAGTGCTCCTAATCACTGAGCTGTCTCCCCAACCCTCCCTCCCTCCCTTCCTTCCTCTCTCTCTCTCTTGAGATAGATCCCAGGTATCCCTGGCTGGAATTGAACTAAGTCCTCATCTTCCTGCCATCCCTCCTGAGGGTTGGGATTGGGGAATAGACCCAGGGCTGTGTACTTGCTGGGGAAGTGCTCCACCCACTGAGCCCCGCCCACAGATACAGATGGAGAGAGGAAGGTACTCCACATCAGTAGAGAGAGGGAAAGAAACAAATCAAAATAGCTCAAAGAGGCCCAAGAGACAAGAAAAGAGAGACAGAAAGGGCAGAACCAGTAGGAAATGCGAAGAAAATGAGTCTGAATGAGTCCAGATACACACATAAAATATTAAATAAGCAGAAGAAGCCAGTTCAGAGTCTCAGGCTGAGCTGGAAAATAAATGACAGCTTAAGGAAATTCAGAAGGAGCGCCTCACAGTGCCACTCATGCGGAGGGCAGAAGCCATGTCTGCACCAGGGATTGAACTCAGGTCCTCAAGCTTGGCTGCAGGCACCATTACCCACTGAGCCATCTCTCTGACCCCACTCACCAATTGGCTAGAGCTCCTGGCGAATGGGGAGCAGGAAGCCTTGTGTCTCTGTCTCACTTCCCATCACTGGGACCCAGCATCCTCTCCGCAAGGCCCTTAGCGATCCAATTCAGAGCCTCCTGCTCAGGCAGCCAGCAGTTCACCCCTGAGCCATCTCCCCAGGCTACCACCTCAGCTTAAATAAAGCAAAATGACACAAAATAACAGAAACAACAGCCTTTGCAAAGGCTCTGCTCAATAACCAAGCACTTGGGTCTGTCTAATGATCAATACTTAGATAAAAAGCAGTAGTGGCTCACCCCTTTAATCTCAACATGCAGGAAGCAGAGGCAGCTGGATCTTTGAGTTCGAGGTCAGCTTGGTCTACAGAGTGAGTTCCAGGATAACCAGGGCTATACAGAGAAACCCTGTCTTCAAAAAAGAAAGAAAGAAAGAAAGAAAGAAAGAAAGAAAGAAAGAAAGAAAGAAAGAAAGAGAAAGGAAGGAAGGAAGGAAGGAAGGAAGGAAGGAAGGAAGGAAGAAAGAAAGAAAGAAAGAAAGAAAGAAAGAAAGAAAGAAAGAAAGAAAGCTTAAGGTTTATATAAATACAAAGATCTAAAAATAAATTAAATTATAAACATCTGAGGATATAAAAAGTCTAAATAAGGTTATGACAAATTATAAACAGTGGTAACACAAGTGTCAGGGAACCAAAAAAAATACGGTGACTTGGATCCACATTGGCTCTCACCACTCCAAAGGACTTTAGGTAAGAACACCTGTGAGGGTGCGGGTGAGATGGCTCAGCGGGTAAGAGCACCCGACTGCTCTTCCGAAGGTGATGAGTTCAAATCCCAGCAACCACATGGTGGCTTACAACCACCCGTAATGAGATCTGACGCCCTCCTCTGGTGCGTCTGAAGTCAGCTACAGCGTACTTATGAATAATAATAAATGAATCCTTGGACCAGAGAGAGCAGGGACTGAGCAAGTGGGACTGACCGGAGCGAGCAGGGCCGGCCGGAGCGAGTGACACCTGTGAACCAACAACCTAAGCCCTCCTGCCTATTGCCAACTCCAGGGGAAGCTCCAAGTATAACATTTCTTTTAAGATTTTTAAGTTCAGGCTGGAGAGATGGATCAGCGGTTGAGAGCACTGACTGCTCTTCCACAGGTCCTGAGTTCGATTCCCAGCAACCCCATGGTGGCTCACAACCATCTGTGATGAGATCTGATGCCCTCTTCTGGTGTGTCTGAAGACAGCTGAAGTGTACTTATATATAATAAATAAATCTTTAAAAAGGAAAAAAGATCTTTAAGTTTGACCTGACAGTGGTGGCTCACGCCTTTAATCCCAGCACTTGGGAGGCAGAGGCAGGTGGATTTCTGAGTCAGAGGCCAGCCTGGTCTACAAAATGAATTCCAGGACAGCCAGGGATATACAGAGAAACACTGTTTTGAAAAAACAAAACAAAAACAAAACAAAAACAAAACAAAACAAAAAGATCTGTAAGTACTGTCCATAGCTTATATCCGTCTTGGCAGAGTTCCACTCAGCTGGGAGACACATCCTCCGGAAATCAGATGCGGACTGTAAACTGCTCCAAAGATGATCTACACTATGCCAGCCTCAGGAAGTCCTACAAAAGCAGAAATCCCTGGTCTTGCTGAAAGCCGACATGGACCAGTCCAGTGGAGATGACTGCTCCTTGTCTCCTCAGCTAGGTTACTGAACCAGATCCTTCTGATAAATGTCCTAATGCTTGAATTCCTTCCTGGCTTTGACTAACATTCCACCCTTCCTAGGCCCCAACAAGGGGAGTCCTAATTTCAGCAGGAAGTAGTTACAGAAGAGATTATGTCACCTTGTTCTCAACAAAGGACTGAAATATTAGGTCTGAGGAAATTCCTAGGCAAACGAGATGAAAGAGCCACCTATATAAACTATTGGCATACCACAATGATATGGACTTAAAATATTTGTTCTATCTATGCTAACCAAACAGATCTAACTTATGAAAGAACAATGCACCTTTTGATACATTATAAAACATTATAAAGTCCCCCCTTCAGATAAAGAAGCTAAAACCCTATCAAGGATTTAACACATAAGACAAGGGAAAAATGAAGAACCAGCCTGCCTCCATCTTGGGCTTAAAAGCCATCTTACAGTAAATACAATGTAGATTCAATCCTCATTCTGATTAAACCTCTGTTTCTCAAAGATTGGGCTATGCCCCACCTATAACCTTCATTTCAAATGGTTTGGCATTTGCCTGCCTGTTCCAGGAATGGCAGTCTTGTCTTTGTTCCAGAAAGTTGTTTCTAACCTTGCAACCCCACCTTTGTTTCAAAAGGATTACCTTGTTCTGCCCACTTTGTAACCTCCTCTTTGGACTAACGTGCTTATATTCTGCCCCGTAACCCCACCAAATCCCCCATTTGGAAACTCCCTACCCCTGAACTCTAAAAGCCTTGTCGTCCTCACATTTGAGACTGACTTCTAAAGGGAGGCAGCCTGTGTACACAAATAAAAAAGCTTGCTTTAACTAATTGTTTGCTTGAATTGATTTGGCCATGATGATTTGGGACGGAGATCTTTCTCCTCTCATCTTTGGGATTAATACTACATGCAGACAAAATATCTACACATTGGGATTTAAAAGACAACAACAAAAACTACAAAAAAAAAAATCTAGACAAGACCCCGACCGGGCCACCATGAGTCAACAGTGTAGCATAGCGTTCAGTTGCTGGTAAAGAAACAGTTTAGAAAGCAGAAACCCACCGGGCAGTGGTGGCGCACACCTTTAATCCCAGCACTTGGAAGGCAGAGGCAGGTGGATTTCTGAGTTTGAGGCCAGCCTGATCACAATGTGAGTTCCAGGACAGTCAGGGCTACACAGAGAAACTCTGTCTTGAAAGACCAAAAAAAAAAAAAAGAAGGAAAGTATATCACAAAATTCTATACAGTTTGTGTTGTTCCAAAAATTGTCTACACTTTTACAAATGTAGAGAAAAGAAAAAGACACTGGAAAGGACTGACAAAAATATTTCTGTCTTTGGTGTTCCCGTGTAGATTCCATTTTTTTTAATAATGAAAAAGAACTGTGTAACCAAAACACATAATAATAATAAGCTGATGATCGGGTCATTTCTTAAAGAAATTCTCTCTGTTCCTCCCTAGGTTCTCAAGAGACTGGTTGCACATCTGCAGGCCCAAGTCATGGGGCAATAGAATTTCTTTCTTCTAGGAGAGGGAGAGAAGGTGAACCAGGTCATCCCAGAGGCCAGAGTTCCTCACTGGAAATCCCTGACACTAAGCTGGGGTGCCTCAGGACCCTGCTCACAGCCCCGCCTCTGCCAGCCCTCCTGGGTGGAAGGAGGCTGTCCTCACAACAGAAGCAGAGAGGCCCAGAGGCAGAGGTAGTTTCAGGTCTCCAGATGTTTCTCTCCTGAGTCCCAGCTGTATTCCCCTCTCCAGGCTGGTTCTTGGGAAAGGGGGAGACAGTTCTTGCCAGACTGCACAGCTGGGCTGCTGGTGGGAGGGGCTTTCTCTGGGCCCAGCAGACCTACTACAGACTCTCCTGGAGGACTATCCCGTCAGCAAGCCAGATCCTGGGGCCAGGTTTCCTATCTTTTCTCTCTTCTCTTCTCTTCTCTTCTCTTCTCTTCTCTTCTCTTCTCTTCTCTTCTCTTCTCTTCTCTTCTCTTCTCTTCTCTTCTCTTCTCTTCTCTTCTCTCCTCTCCTCTCCTCTCCTCTCCTCTCCTCTCCTCTCCTTTCTTTCTTTCTTTCTTTCTTTCTTTCTTTCTTTCTTTCTTTCTTTCTTTCTTTCTGTTTTCTCTGTGTCTCTGTCTTTCTGTCTCTGACTCTCTCCCTGTCTCTCTGTCTTTCTGTTCTCTGTCTCTGTGTCTGTCTGTCTCTCTCTCTTTCTCAAGACTGAGTCACATTGAGTAGGTTAGGGTTTCCCAGTGTGTTTGTATGGTATGCATATACATGTGCATTTCTTTTTAAGCATAAACATGCAAGCTCACATCCACACTACCTGCATGTGAGCGCTAACACACGAAGAGTTAGACACAGGACAATGATCACTGTGCAGAACATGCAGGCTAGGATCCCCTGCGTGAGAGTTTACATAAGAGAAACGTAGGCCCTCGAGTAGCTCTAGCTGGCCTAGGATTCACTATGTATGTAGACCAGGCTGGTCTTGAACTCAGAAATCTTTCTGCTTCAGCTCTAGAGCTGGGATTAAAGGCATGAACCACCATGCCCAGCTTTCATTCTGTTTGGTGAAAACTTAAAAAACAACAAAAAAACCCTCTGCTTCTTTATCTATTTATTTAGTTGGTGTATACATATGTTCAAATATATTGTGACATGCGTGTGGAAGTCATAGGACAACTTGCATGGGCTGGCTCTGTCCTTCTATCATGTGAGGCCTGGGGAACAAACACAGGCATGGGGGAAAGTGCTTTTACCCACTGAAGCATCATGCCAGCTTTGGGGCCAGGTTACTAAAAGCTAGAAGTTGATATCTGGGGTTTCGTGGGCTTGGAGAGCAGCCATGAGCCAATGACCAGACTTTGAAATTCTCTTGGCAAAATAGCTGGGCTTGGAGACCCTAGTGGGTTTAGAACTTGTGATGTGTGTGATATGTATACGTGAGCGTTGTCAGATAAAACATGGGGCACTTGAGTTCAGGATGTAGCTGTTAGTAGAGGGCTAGCCTGGCATGCATGAGGCCCTCCATTCCTAGCTCAGCATAAACCAGGCCTGGAGGCATATGCTGTTTCCCAGTTCTGCAGACCTAGAGATAAGAGGAGCAGAAGTTCAAGGTCAGCTATGGCTGCGCAGGGAGCTGGAGGCCAGCACGGGTTCCATGAGACCCTGTCTTGCACCAAAGCAGGACACTGAGTTGAATCTGAACTTGACATGAGCAAGTCGTTTTTTTAGTGTGTGCCCCACACTTAGCAGGCTGGATTTTTATTTGCTAAATCCAACATGGAGCTAAGAATGCTTGCAAACCTGCACCTGCAAGGACATGCACAAGTGCGAACATGCATATTAGCGCTGCAGTATGAATGTGTAAGTGTGGGTGACTTTAAAGACACCCGTGCAGGGCATGGTGGTGCATGCCTTTAATCCCCGCACATGGGAGACAGAGGCAGGCAGATTTCTGAGTTCGAGGCCAGCCTGGTCTACAGAGTGAGTTCCAGGACAGCCAGGGCTACACAGAGAAAATCTGTTTCGAAAAACCAAAAAGAAAGAAAGAAAGAAAGAAAGAAAGAAAGAAAGAAAGAAAGAAAGAAAGAAAGAAAGAAAGAAAGAAAGGAAGGAAGGAAGAAAGAAAGAAAGACACATGTGTCCAGGGGTACATGCGCACAAGAAAAAGGCCTAGAGTTTCCCGGTGTGTTTGTATGATGTGCATATGCATGTGCATTTCTCTTTAAGCATAAACACGCAAGCTCACATCCACACTACCTGCATGTGAGCGCTAATACACGAAGAGTTAGACACTGGACAATGATCACTGTGCAGAACATGCAGGCTAGGATCCCCTGCGTGAGAGTTTACATAAGAGAAACGTAGGCCCTCAGCCAGCCAGGCTGCATGTGCGTGGGTGTGTATGGGGGCATGTGAGGAGGCTGGACGACAGCAGTATTGAGTTACTGCAGTGTGGGGTCAGCTCAGCCCCATGACTGACCCTCCCTGATTGTGATATCTTTTCCCCAAGCAAGGAAAAGTCAGATGGAGGAGAACCAGCCAGGACTGGTGTGGGCTGGTGTGGGCTGGTGAGGGCTGGTGAGGGTTAGTGTAGGCTGGTGAGGGCTAGTGAGGGCTGGTGTGGGTGAGGGCTGGTGTGGGCTGGTGTAGGCTGGTGTGAGCTTGTGAGAGTTGGTGAGGGCTAGTGAGGGCTGGTGTGGGCTGGTGAGGGCCATGCGCACATACTCGTTACATAATCGCTATGGCCCCAGCAGTGACCAGATGTTCAGTCCTTGCTGAGCCAGATGGCAGTGGATCCTGAGATTGTGGGATTTTCTAGTTCCTGCTGTTCCCCTCCCTTGTCCCACTGGGCCTTCCACTCCTAATTCACACAGCATTTACGTTGGTCTTGCTTCCTCCTGAGGCTTCGTTCAGGCTCTGTTCAGGTGGCTGCCTTCTCTTTTTGTCTTACATGGTGACTTTCTGTGGGTGTCTCTGCCTTTTTCTTTTTTAATATTGTTTGCTTTGTGTGTGTGAGAGGGATCTAAGTTGTGTGTGACAGGTATGTGTACATGTGTGTTTGTGTGTAGAAGCCAGAGGTCAACCTTCAGGGCTATTCACTAATTCTGTTTTAAGTCGGAGTCTCTCACTGGTACCTGGGGCTCCCTGATTAGACTAAAGAAGCTAGGGATGGGATATTCTTGTCTCTGCTTGCTCAGTGCTCAGGGATGTCTAAGCACTCAGATATTATTTTTTTGGTGAGTTCTGCAGATAGCATGCCTGGCAAACTCCTTATTTCCTGAGCTATCTCCCCAGTTCAGCTTTTTCGTTTTTTTGTTTGTTTGTTTTTTGAGACAGGGTCTCACTGTGTAGCCCTGGCTGTCCTGGAGCCCAAGACATAGACCAGGCTGGCCTTGAACTCACAGAGACCCACCTGCTTCTGCCTCCTGAGTGCTGGGATTAAAGGCATACACCATTAAGCCGTGCTTTTTTTTTTTTTTTTGAGACAAGGTCTTCCTCTGTGGCCCAGGGTGGCTTAGAACTCCACGATCCGCCGGGCGTGGTGGCGCACGCCTTTAATCCTAGCACTCGGGAGGCAGAGGCAGGCGGATTTCTGAGTTCGAGGCCAGCCTGGTCTACGGAGTGAGTTCCAGGACAGCCAGGGCTATACAGAGAAACCCTGTCTCGAAAAACAAACAAAAAAAAAACTCCACGATCCTCCTGCCTCAGCCTCCCGAGGGTCAGAGGGACGGGTCTGGAGATGTCTGTGGTTTAACTCCCTCTTTTCTAAGGATACCTGGAGCTCCCTGATTAGACTGAAGAAGCTGATCACAGAACCCCAGGGATGGGATACTCTTGTCTCTGCTTGCTCAGGGCTCAGTTTGGAGGAAGATCACTTGGTTATCTCCAAACTCATTCCCACTCTGAGGCCTCTGATCAGGGCTCCAGCATGCGAGTCAACCCACAGACCCCAGGCCTACTTACTCTTGAGCGGTTTTCTCCCAGCCCTACCAATGTCGCCACGCCAGCTGTGAGTGCAAGGTGGTTGGTGTGGGGCCTTCGGCTCCCTGCTCTTCATGCACTGACAAACTCGAAGTTTACCTAAGATCAGACGGGATCTCTGTTCTGAGAGTTCAGGCGAGACACCTCCAGATCTAGCTCCACTATGAAAGGAAGGGTTAGCTCACACATCTCTGCCACTCAGCCCTTTTGTTATCTCCTGACCCAGAGCTTTGGAGCCAGTAGGTTGACAGGGAGGGACAGGCTCTGGTGGATCTGGGGTCTTGAGGGAATCTCAACACTTCTGGACCTCACTTTCCATATCTGTGAAATGGGGCCCTGGACTGCGTGATTCTAGAGATCTCATGTTTTGCTGGTTGTCGAGTACTTGGGGAAAATGAAGTTGAAGCTAGTGATCTCTACAGTAATTGCAGGCGGCTGGGGTGGGAAGAGCCCCAGGGTGTCCCCTATCTGCTTCCTGTGGCCACATAACAGATCTCCACAATCTTAGTGGCTTAAAGCCACACATGTCTGCCCTGCCTCTCTGTGGGACAGACGTCCACAGCAGTCTTGATGGGCCAGATGGAGGTGCTGTCTGCCATGCTCCTTCCAGGCTGCTTCTGTGTCTTGTGACCCCTTGTGACCGTTCCCCTGCACCTCAAACATGTCAAGTGGGCACCTTCTTTCCTCTGAGCGCTCCGAGCTCCCCTTTATAATTCCCTTCTACTTCAAGGGTCCTTGTCACCCGTGGGCTTCTAGAGATGTCACCCCCAGTGCTGCCCTGTCTGTCCCCTTGAAGTGACTGGAGTGACACCCCAGGCCAAGGAGCTGGTAAACAACAGAAATGTCTCCCTCGGGGTTGGAAGCTGCATTCAGGTTCTGGTGAGGGAGGGGCTAGGCTGCAGACGCTGGCCTACTTGCATCCTTCGTACTTAGTAGAAGTTATGTCTCCCTGGCGTCTGTTTATGTGGGTTCTGCCCTCACGGCCTCGTGGTTTGCTTGAAGTCTCCTCATAAGTGTTGCCCCACTGTGTCTGAGATTCTAGCATATGAATTTGTGGGGAACACAAATTCTACCTCTGTAGATCCATATCACATAACATAACAAGTTCTGGGATTAAGATGTGGTGGATGGGACTGGAGAGATGGCTAAGTGGTTAAGAGCACTGGCTCCTCTTCCAGAGGTCCCGAGTTCAATTCCCAGCAACTATATGGTGGCTCACAACCATCTGTAATGGGATCCAATGCCCTCTTCTGGGAAGACAGCGACAGTGTACAAATAAATCTATAAAAAAAAATGTGGTGGGTATTGGGTGGTCATTATTATTTTTTTAAAGATTTATTTATTTATTTGTTTATTTTATGTATATGATTACACTGTAGCTGTACAGATGGTTGTGAGCCTTCATGTGGTTCTTGGGAATTGAATTTAGGACCTCTGCTCGCGCCAGTCAACCCCACTCACTCAGGCCCAAAGATTTATTTATTACTATAAATAAGTACACTGTAGCTGTCTTCAGATACACCAAAAGAGGGTGTCAGATCTCATTGTGGATGGTTGTGAGCCACCACGTGGTTGCTGGGATGTTAACTCAGGACCTTCAGAAGAGCAGTCAGTGCTCTTACCTGCTGAGCCGTCTCGCCAGCCCCCTCCCCGGGTGAGGGCATTATTTTGAGTTGGCAGCACCATTACCTATTCATAGGCCCCAACATCTGCCTGGAGCTTGGGCACACATCTAGGGTCACCTTTTCCTGTAGGTCCAAGCTGCTACTCTGTCCAGGTCTTTACGGTGACCTGGTGAGACCCAGGGGGATGGATGTCCTTACAGTGAGTCGTAGCCTAAGTGTTCAGAGCAGACCTTGGCCATCACCCTTTCCAGCCTCCATCTCCCAAGTGCTGGCATTATAGCCACCACATCCAGTTTGTGCAGAGCTGGGGGTTGAACCCAGGCTCTGTGTATGCTAAGCAAGAGCTCTACCCACTGAGATACAACTCAGTCCTACTTCCTGCTTATCGTCAGGGTCTATGAGACCTTCACAGATTCTTCTCAGGGCCCAAATGGCATGTAAATATGCTTGCTTTATATTTCATGCTGGTGGGCTCCGGGCTCCTGATTTATATTCTGTGCTGTAGTCACTTCAACCTGACAGCTGAGCTATCAGACAGGTGATGCTGGCTGGGTGGGATGGGAGACAAGATATCAAGGAGGCAAGAGGGCAGAGCAAGACTCAGGGCCAGCCCCAGGCCCTGGTAGAACAGCCTCGTGCAGAGACACTGCTGGCTCTAGGTCTATGGGACCATGAATGGGGAGGGGGCATGAGGGGGGCAGTGAAGAAGGGTAGAGAAGGTGTTTATGGATCCTTCTGGGGGCCATGGGGAGACTGTCCAACCTCGCTACCAGTATAGTCAGTGTCCCAGCAGAATGGGACCCATGAGGTCAGGTCAGCATGATCTCAGAGGACACTGTGATACAGGAAGATTTCCACTTCTGTTTTTAGAAAAAGAAGGAAAGACTCAAAAAGCCAGCTGTAGTGACACAGGTAGGCGATCCTCGTACCTGGGGCTCTGAGTTAGGAGGATTATAAGCTCAAGGCCAACCTGGGCAACTCAGCAAGACCTTGTCTTTTTGTTGTGGTTGATGTTGTTTGTTTGTTTGTTTGTTCAAGACAGGGTTTCTCTGTGTAGCCCTGGCTGTCCTGGAACTCACTCTGTAGACCAGGCTGGCCTGGAACTAAGAAATCCACCTGCCTCTGCCTCCTAATTGCTTGGATTTAAGGAGTGTGCCACCACTGCCAGGTGACCTTGTCTTAAAATAAGTAAAAATAGATGTACACGGTGGTAGAGAGCTTGCTAGCTTGTGGGAAGTTGTCGGTTTGACATGCAGCGCTGCAAAATTATTAGGCAGGAGACAGTGATCAGCTCCTCCTTGGGTGCAGTCACCATTCCCAGGAGTGTACACACCTTCTGTCTCTGTCCCTGACTAGGAGGCCCGAAGCTGTCACCAACCACCTGCCACTTGCTATCTCCTGACCTCACCAGGAGCATAGTTGATGTGGGGTTCCAGAAGGTGACAACTGTCTCTTCCTTGTTCCCTTTCTGTTTCTCCCTTGAGAATCTGACAGATGAGGACACCAGGGCTCGGGTGGGGACACAGCACAGCTGCTGCTGCTGCTGCCATCACACAGGATGTGGCTCCAGGCAGTGGCTGGCCACGTTCCCATCTGCCTCTCCAGTCTTCTTCATTCCCACTAGGCACTTTGGCACCCATTCACCTCAGGATGTCTTAACTCTTCTGGAGACTATCTAACATCACTCCATGACCCTTCAGAGGGGCCTCCCTGAGCTATGTCCTTCCAGGAGCTGTGGTCCCTGGAGGGAGGCAGAAGCCCAGCCCAGCCCATTCCTGGCTCTGCTGTGGAGGATAATCCCAGAGAGTGGGAGTGAGAAGAGAAGACACCTTCTGCTCAGCACTCTACCAGGCACTCCCAGTGCCCATGGCAATGTGCAGAGGTATTTTAAAGATGCTGGAAGCAGCGGGGATTCAAGGTTAGATGAGGCTTCTCAGTATGATGGTACTGCTGGTACCTGCTGCTTCAGAGTGCCTTCAGGATAAGCAGGTCAAAGACCTCCCGCACCCCAGTCAGCTGGAGACATGGAGGCTCCAGAGGGCAAGGGGGCCTTGGGAGGGCAGGTAGGGCCCCAAGAGGACCGTTGGGGTCTTGGGAGGGCAGGTGGGGTCTTGGGAGGGCAGGTGGGCCTCAGGCACAGGCCCACCACCACATGTATCCTAGCTGGCAGGCAAGCTGGCAGACACTGTGCCCACTTCTGGTCCTTCTGTCCTAGCTGTTTCCTAGATGGCTGTGTGACTGTATCCTCCAGGCCTGGGTAGGCAGGACAGAGGAGGTTTCTTCATTCTCTTGAAGATCAACAGTGGGTTTAATGCCCCTCCCCCAGGTCTTGTACCCTATGGTTATAACCCTTTGTAGAAATGAGGTTTTAGGGTTTTGGTGTTTGGTTTTGTGCATGTATGTCTCTGTACCACATGTGTCCCTGGTACCTACAGGAGCCAGAAGAAGGTGTTGGATCTCCTGGAATTGGCTTTATAGATGGTTGTGAGCCACCATGTGGGGTTCTGGAAATCAGACCCAGGTTCTCTGGCAGAATAGCCAGTACTCTTAACTACTAAGCAATTTCCTGAGTCCCCCAAATCTTTATGTTTAGAGATCTGGGGTGTAGCCCAGCTAGCAGAGCGCTTTCCTGGCACATAAAGCCCTGCTTCCGTCCCTGGCGCTGAATAACTTGGGTGTGGTGGCTTTAATTTAAGAGCTCGGGAGGCAGAGGAGGGGCATCAGACATTCTAGGTCATTCCCTGGTACAGGCTGAGCTCCTGGTGGGCCTGGCCTACGTGGTCTCAAAAAAAAAAAAAAAAAAGTATTTACGTGAGGTCACACTGGAGGAGGGGTTGAGACAACATGATTTTTTGATTTTTTTTTTTAAGATGAGAAGAATTGGGGTGACAGAAATGTACATGAGTCTGAGAAGAGGATCATGGGATGGTGGCGGCATTGAGAAACGTGGCTGATGCCTCGGTGCCTAAAGGATGCGCAGCCACCCCCATGCTCAGAGGCTGCTGGCTCCCCCCCATGCTCACAGGCTGCTGGCTCCCCCCCATGCTCAGAGGCTGCTGGCTCCCATCTATGAACTTGCTTGCTAGTCTTCTTGGGTAAGCTGCTACCCACTTGGGACTTGGTGTTCTCATCTGCTAACTGGGTGTGTTACCCTACTTTAGAGATTTGAGTGTTGGCTCCAGGAATGTAGGGCCTCTAAGTCACCCCAATACCTGAGCTCCTCCAGGCTGTGAGAGGCCAGCCTGTCTCCATTGTGTCCCCTGCTTCCCATCTTCCCTCCAGCCTGGCCCACTCTCACACGCCCTCCACCTGTGCATAGATTTCAGGCTCGTTCACCCTGGCACCTTACTCTGACTGACACCCCACCCTCCCTCATAGTCCATTTCCAGGGGGCAGGAATCTAGCCTTTTAGACTGAGGGAGAAGCCCCGGGAGGGTTTGAGGGAGGAGGCCTCAGACTTCTCCCCCACCCAGCCTTGGACAAAAGGGCAGTGCCTGGTGGACCAAGGCCCAGCTTGTGGCCTCCATGAGAGCAGTTTCAGGGTCCCCTTTTTTGGGCCCTTTGACTTCATTTCCCTCACAGATGGCACTAGGTATTGTCGCCCCACCAGGGACTGTCCCCGTGCCCCGCACATTAAGAACCACACAGGACAACGACGCTACATTTGCATATCACTGTATTGTCCCTAAGTGTTTGACTTGGAAACGACCTATTAGGTCACACAGAGTCCAGCCCCTGGGGGCCAAAGCGGCATCAAGCCCAGAGACCATGGCAGGAACCTTCTGCAGGCCTTGCTGTGGGCACCTGCCTTCCCCAGGCCTCAGTGCTGGGTGCTGGGAGAGGCTAGCTCACACCCCAGGCCCTCTGGCTCCTGGGCAGCAGCTTCCCAGATTCAATAGGTTCCCGGTGGGCTAATAGCTATGTCTGAAGAGAAGGCTCCTATGGTCAGGTAAATTTCGGAAATGCTGAGCTAAACAAGACTTCAATGGCTGGGTTTTCTATAGGACACGCCGGTGCCTTTCCAAATAATCTACACTCTCGTGAGCATCCACTGTGGGGGCGAGTGTGCAGGGCTTCCCTAAAGGTACTGGACCACAAAAGCCTTTCCGGAGAAGTATCTTGTGGGCCAGATACTTCCCCAGGCACCCTTTGGAACATGCTACCCTAAGCTGTCGGTGATCTCCTGTGTTGGATGAGTGGTGGGCATACTTGCCCGAACTTCGTGCCGCGGTGTGGTAGCACAGTACAGCTACTGCTGTCATGGTGACGAGTTGACAAGACTCTGCCCCTCCTACGGCCATCTTGTTCTTGTCTGTTGCCTTCAGACAAGGAATGGAGGTTAAGCACGACTGTGAGTCGTCCCGGCTGCCTCTGAGGAGGCAGAGTCCAGTGAGAAAGACAAAAGCCCCCACAGTACTAACAAACCAGCTTCCGACCAGGTTGGGGAAGTCGAATCGGTCGGTCCCCGCTCACTGACCCACCTCTTGCCACCTCTCTGGGGCCAGCTCTGCCCAGAGCCCAGGGGGGTGGTGAGTGGCGGCTCACCAGGCAGAGATGAGCATCTGACAGGTGTTGGAGGACATCCACACGAGCTCCACCAGGCGGAACTGGAAGTAGCCGATGATGAAGCCTGAGATGACGTCTGTAATGTGGTGGCGTCCGATCATCACCCGAGACAAGCCCACGCAGAAGGCCCAGAGCACCAGCAGCACGCGCAGTGGCACGGCCAGCACCAGGTGGCTCAGGAAGAACTTGGACACCATGGCAGCACGGCTGGCATGGCCGGCAGGGAAGGCATAGATGTCCATGGTGAGGTAGTCCAGGAGCCCAGGGCTGGTCTCATATGGGCCGCGGCGCTTGATAAGCTTCTGGACTCCAGCCACTGTCATGATGTCCAAGAGCAGGGCTGTGGACAGAGCACAGAGGCCTGCGTGTCAGTGCCACCGGCTGACCAGGCTCCTGTCCCTAGCCCTCCTTGCCCTCATTAGCTGACCAGTCTCTGGTCCCTAGCCCTCCTCCTTCATTCATTTCTATTGGTCTCAGTGACCTCAGGGCACATTCCCACCCCAGGGCCTTTGCACTGGTCGTTCCTGCTGCCTGGAATTTTCCTGCTCCCTTCAGCAAAGAACTGGAACCTGTTGTAGAAGCTCCCACCACGTGCCTTCATCCTGATTCCATTTTCTCACTGTCTGGCCTATTGAACATTTTTTCTTCCTCCTCCCCATCTTTCGAGTGTGTGTGTGTGTGTGTGTGTGTGTGTGTGCATGCAGAGGCCAGCAAGTTAACAATGAATACCTTTGTTCTCTACCTTATTTTTTTTTAAGATTTATTTATTTATTATATGTAAGTACACTGTAGCTGTCTTCAGACACACCAGAAATGGGCATCAGATCCCACTACAGATGGTTGTGAGCCATCATGTGGTTGCTGGGCATTGAACTCAGGACCTTCAGAAGAGCAGTCAGTGCTCTTAACCACTGAGCCCCTCTACCTGATTTTTTTGAAGCAGTATCTCTCACTGAACCTGCCGCTGGGCTGACAGGAAACCCTAACAATCCCCCTGTGTCTGCCCCATACAGTGCCAGAACTACAGGCATGTGTACATGGCATGCCCTGTGGGTGCTGGGAATTTGAACTTAGGTCCTCATGCGTGTATAACAAGTGCTCTTACCCACTGAGCTATCTCTGCAGTCCATCCTTGACCTCTAACATCTTATTTCACTCTTCTCTGTTCCCTAGTGATGGTGCCATGAGTAACTCCAGGTACCTGCAGAATTCCAGGGCTGAGATATGGGGCCCGGGCTATAGAATTATTTTCAAAGTATGTCAGTGAAGGTTCCCCTGTTTTCAGAGCAAAACGGTATCTTATAAAGCTGAAGCACAATTTATAAACACGCACTCTGCAGTGTGTGAGCACAGAAGCCGGTGATATTTGTGAAGCCATGGCGATGTGCACCCAGTAGAGCAGGCTAGCTCTGAGCTCACAGAGACCCTGCTGCTGCCCACCAAGTGCTGGCCTTACAGGCGTGTGTCACACACCTGGCTCCTCCCTCTGTGCACCACTAAACTGCCCTCCACAGCTGCCAGGCCACACATAGCACCTCACCTTCTCACTTGTCTGTCTCTCCTTCTTTCTGGAATGTTCTGCTCTTTCCCCACCCGCTGCCTTTTCTCCAGTGTCCTCTTCAGGCCTCTGGGAGGCTCACCCCGTCCTCACAGACAGGTTGGACCTGGGCTCTGTGAACTCTTGTGTAGTGGCTACTTCTCATGATGGTGAGCCCCACACAGGGTGGCAGTCTCCAAATGTTAGTTGAATCACTGACTGGAAACTTGGCTGGCAGGTTGGGCTCTTTTCCCATTTTTAGAAGTTTGGTGAGCCAGGCAGTGGTGGCGCACACCTTTAATCCCAGC
Organism: Mus minutoides; assembly: GCA_902729485.2. Classification (NCBI taxonomy): domain Eukaryota; kingdom Metazoa; phylum Chordata; class Mammalia; order Rodentia; family Muridae; genus Mus; species Mus minutoides. Next base: position 1,698,533 of record LR753347.1, on the reverse strand, counting down.
ACTTGGGAGGCAGAGGCAGGCAGATTTCTGAGTTCAAGGCCAGCCTGATACAGAGTGAGTTCCAGGACAGCCAGGACTACACAGAGAAACCCTGTCTCGAAAAAACAAACAAACAAACAAACAAACAAACAAATGTATGTATGTATGTTGGGGGGATGCCTGAGGCTCTATCTCAGTCACCATTCCACTGTGTGGCCTTGGTGGGCTGCTCTGCCTATTTGGGCCATCAGAGGATGGTAGCATGCCAGGACCCAGCTCTACTGGCTGGCTAGTCAGAGTGGCTTCCAGACTGCCAGTGTTGGGCAAGGCAAACCCTCCCCAGTCACAAGGAAGCCTGGAGCTCATACCTCTCTGCTCTGGAGCTGGGGCTGGCGTTTGACAGCTGCAGAGAGACCAGCAGTGAGGTATAGCCACTGTGACTGAATGACTTAGAATAAGTCACCTAGCTGTCCCCACCTGGGAAGTGGAGATCATTAGATACTATCTCTCTGAGGAGGGACAGTATATGCCTGCAAAGGTAACTAGTGGTCCCGGGCAAGGGACTTAGGAATTCCTAGGACCTACAGCACTCTGTGCAAAGCTGGAAAGTCCCCACCTCAAAAGCCTGGCAGGGACCCATCAAAGGCTTGGGTATGGTAGTGACCATTACTGGAGGATACCTTGCCAGGATCCTGACTCTAAAACCCCTCGGTGTGCGGCAATGGCTGGGCTCTCAGTCATCACTTTCATGGGACTAGGAAAGGACAGAGCTAGGGTACAGCTCAGTGACAGAGAATGGGTTTGTCATGTACAGGAACCCGGCTTCTGTCCCCAGCATATGGGGGAGGGGATTCGATGGTGGACTAGATGTAGTAACACACGCCTGTTATCTTAGCCCTCTGTAGGTTGAGGCAGGAGGATAATGAATTTGAGACCAGCCTGGTCTACATGATGAGACCTTGTCTCACAAGACACAGCAAACAGGTTGGAACAGCTATTGGTCTCCACACCCAAATTCCCAGCTAGAATTGGTTCTGGAGATGGACAGGTGTGTGCTAGACCCGGGGCCAAACAGGGTGGCTAAGCTCCTTATAGCCAAGGGGGAGATGGACAGTTACCAAATGGTTGCACAGAGCAGTGTTATTACAGCCTGTGGGAAAGTGCCTCGGTAGATAGCAGCTGCCTGTGGGGCTGTGAGGAAGCTGTAGAGCTGCCTTCTCAATGCACAGGCTAGGACGACTCTCCCTGCTTTCTCTGGTTGGCCAGCCCTGGGTGTGGCTATCCTTGTCCAGTAATCTGGAGCCAGAAATGGAAACAAAGGTTGCCATCCCTCGAGGCTCTGAGAACCCAGCTTGCCTTGGGTAAACCGACACCTCCCTTAGATCAGAGTCGGGTAAGGAGCTTCCCACTGGGGGGGAGGCTCAGGAGAAGAGCTGGAGAAAGCTGTCTGCCTTTGATTTGTGTGGGCTTGGGCCTCCACGTACTGAGGTCCAGCAGGGCAGCGGCTGAGCCACAGGACCCAGGGAAAGAGACCAGATTCAAAATTGCCACTTGCAGACGACACGAACTCTGCCATCTCCTCCCGGCTCCCATCCCTTGTTCATACTCAGAGGGAGCAACAAGGACCCTGTTTTGAGGGCTGGCCCCTCAGGCAGTGACAATGAAAGCGCCTGGGCCACAGCCAGGGACCGAGAAGCCTCTGCTGTCTCTTACTTCCTCTGAGCCTGCAGTGGTCACCCACAGCACCTGTCCAGAGGGAACCAGGAGCAGGCAGGCGCCCAAGCACTCTGGGGAGGAACGTAGTTGTCCCTGAGGCCTGGCTATCAAGGAGGCCTTCCCCTGGCTTCAGGGGTGATGAGGGCCCATCTTATCTCTCCAGCTCAGCAGCCCTCTGGGCCTGTGGTGGCCAAGAAACTGGAGGGCTGGAAAACCCTAGAGCAAGGCAGAGCCAGGCCTACTGGTGGCTGTGAATCAGGGAGGTGGTTAGGAGGACCTCACATGTTCCCTTTGGGGCTTGGGCTGTAAGTGCCTTGAAGGTGGCCCCTGGGTGTGCCTCTGAGACCTGGTGAAGGATTCTCACTGCAGTGTGACGCAGAACCCTGCAGCTCGCCCCTCTGCAGGACTTGGGCAGTGATACAGGGTGTGAGTGGGGGTGGGGGTGGGGGTGGGGGTGGGGGTGTTGACCAGCAAGGAGCAGAGATAGGTCCTTAACTGACAGGACCAGGCTTGCGGGTTAAAGTCCCTTGCTGAGGTGGCCTCTCTCTGCCTCCGATTCCCATTCTGGCTCTGGGGAGCGAAAGCCAGCATTCTATAGCTACTCGGGAGTGGATGTCGATAGGTCTGGCTTCTGCAGGGATCGTGCTTGCTTGGACCCCAAGCTTCTGATTTCTTAGGGCTGCCTCCTTGAGAAGAGATGGGGTATGCACCTAACTCCTGCTTAAGGATGCCCACTGCAGTGTTGTGACTCAGAACCCTGAGAACCGTACAGTGACCCAGTGCCCTTCAAGGCCAGACAGATACAAAGCACCGCGCATGACTGAGTCTAGACAATGAGTGCCCAGCAGCCACCACAGATGACAAGGCCGCCGCAGCCGTGTATTTATAGCCACCAAGGGAGAGGTGCAGGGTGGGTATGCTAAGGGAAAAGGCCAACTACAAGACAGGATTTACAGTTACACCATAACATGAGTGACGGAGACTGTGTCTGGAAAGACTGGCCTGCAAGGTGCTAGCCCGCCTGGTGTCAGGGCTTCTCGCTGAGCAGGGGTAGCGTGGGCAGGTGGGGGCAATGGACGGTGGATTTTACATTGCCTCTCTGAACTCACTGCCCCCCACCCGCCATGAGCATGTAATTTGTATACATGGTCTTCAGGTTATTTTCAGCTGGGGGTGTAGATTAGTGGAATGCCCCGCCAAGCGCACACGGAGCCCTGCCCTGGGTTCAGTCCTCAGCACTGAAACCGGTGCGGTGGTGCACCACAGTAGTCACTCAGGAAATGGAGGTGGGAGGATTAGAAGTTCAAGGCCATGCCTGGCTACATAGTGAGTTTTAGGCCAGCCTGGGCTACAAGAGACCCTGCCCCCATCCCTAGTTATTTCTAGAAAATAGGAAATACCATAGAATTCCTTGCATGAGGGACCTGGAGCCATTGAGTTCACAGACGCAGAGGTAGAGTTGGGTGTGTGGGGTTGGGGGCGACTGCAGAGGAGAGCTAGGGTTTCACGGGGTGGAATTCCAATTCTGTAAGAGCAGGAACTTCTGGGGATATACTGCAGCGACATCTGTCTCTGCACAGTAGGGTTTAATGCCAATGAACAGTGTACTTCGAAAGGTTCAAATGACATTTTTATGACATATATATATATATATATATATATATATATATATATATATCTCCACATTTGCAAAAAGTTATTTTTAAAAAGTCAGAGCAGCATTCTAAAAAGCGGTGATCTCTCCCTGGGGAGCATTCATGGAATAGACAGGTTGGGGGGCACAGTGGGAGGCTGGGGTTGGCCTGTCTTTGGCTTTGAGTTCCCTGCTCTGCCGTCTCCTGTGCATGTGTGGCGGCGGCTGTGGGTGTGCACACAGTCAGCAGCTCTCCTGTCTCTTGTGAGTCCCCTCCACCCCCATGCCGTGCCAGCCTGCTGTTGGCTGGGTCTGGTCTGCCCACCACTCTCCTGACTCAAGTGGCTCTTCGCAGTGAACATCCCTGAGCCTCTGCTTGCTCACCTGAAGAGTTCACACACGGAAGCTGACTCCAGGGAGACCATCAGAAAACGGGGCACAAAGCCCAGCTCAGCTGAGTAGCTTGTGCGACTGGGAGCAGGTCTCAGTATAAACCTACAGATTATGTGACTGCCCTCGGCAGGCCTGACTTGCCCTGTATGGTGAATTCCTTTCTATCACATGTCAAAACCCTGACCCAGACTTGGGGTGGCCAAAGCCCCCCAGGAGTCTAGGTGCCACATAATACCCCTAAGATGATATAAACTGGCACCCCACCTTTGGAGGCAGACGTGTACCCGACTGAGGATTTGAGATCAGTCTAAGTATCCTTCAGTCGGGCAAGGCACATAGCCTTTTGAGAGGTTGTCCCTTAAGTGGTCCCCAAGAGCTAGAGCTGGTGGGCAGGAGGTAGGAGAGGTGGCAGAGTTGCCTGAGTGGGAGGCTCAAGGCTGAGGAGGCTTCATCCCCTGTTCTCAGCATAAAAGGACATGGGGTGGGGGAGGGGAGTGAGGCTTGCAAAGATGGACCAGTCAGCTGAGCAGGCTCCAGAGAGCAGAGGCCACATGCGTCAAACACAACAGGGCACACGCTGTATGTTGGTATGTGTACGGAAGAGCCAGAGACATGGTGCCCAAAACACAAACAGGCTACTCTTGGGGAGGGACTAAAGGACAGGCCCACTTTCTTTGTGACCTATGTCACACAAGGTGGCATCAAGACCACCATAGCCTTACCAAAACATTTCTTCCAGGACGTGTGCCTAGCAAGTGTCTGCTCAATCAGGGGCTAATCACTGTAGCTCAGGATCATTCTCTCAAATTTCTGCTCATTCCTATTTATTTTTGTCTTTTAAAAGTTCCCTCTGGGGGCTTCTGGGATGGCTCAGATGGTAAAGTACCTGCCGTACATGCTCAGGATCTCAGTTTAGTCCCCAGCACATCCATAAAGTCAGGTGTGGCAGCATGCCTCTGTAACCTGGCAACAGGGGATGGAGACAGGTGGATCCTGGGAGCTCACTGACCTGCCAGACTAACTAAATCAATGACCAATGACGCTGATTTCAAAATAATGAGATGCAGAGCAGCTGAGGAAGATTCCAGAGAGGCTTCTCCACACAGGAACGCACCCATGCACACACTCCTGCAAACATGCACATTTGGGAGGGAAGGATAATTAGCTTGAGGCCAGCCTGGGCTATCATGCAATCCTGTCTCAAACAAACAAACAAACAAACAAACAAACAAACAGGGTCCTGGAGGCACATAACTGTAACCCAGCACTTGGGACCCAGCTACATAGTGATTTTGAAGCCATTCTGAGCGACATAAAATCCTGTCTCAAAAGTTCCAACCAAATAACATGAACCAAAACAGCGTAACAGATAATAAGTGCTGGTCACGGCGAAACTCATTTGTATGCTAGCCTAAAACAAAACAAAACAAACAACAACAACAATAACAATAATAATAAAGTGTTGTGAGGGCGTGGAGAGGCTGGGATGCCTGTGGGCAGCCAGGGGAAGGTGTTCACATTCAATCACTGTGAAAAACATGGGAGGTTCTTCCCATCCTCTGTAAACACAATTCCTCACTGATCCAGCATCAACTCCTGAGCAGCCAAGAGAGCCAAGAGTAGAGCCTGAGATGCACATGCCCCTGGTCCCAGCACCCAGAGTGGAGACCTGTATCACTGGATGATGGATAAACTCAATGGGCTCCATTTGCACAGTGTAATACTATCCAGCAGGGAAAAGGAAGAAAGTCAGGCTGTTGAGATTGCTTAGTGGATAAAGGCACCAAGCCTGATATCCTGAGTTCGATTCCCAGGACCCACATTACCACAGGTTATCGTCTGACTGCCCCCCAGACATACTGTGGCACATACTCCACCCCCTTCAAATAAATGCTATAGAAAAAATTTTGTTTTGGGGGTTGTTTTTTTTGTTTTTTTTTTAAAGATTTATTTTATTTATTATGTAAGTACACTGCAGCGGTCTTCAGACACTCCAGAAGAGGGCGCCAGATCTCGTTACGGATGGTTGTGAGCCACCATGTGGATGCTGGGATTTGAACTTATCACCTTCGGAAGAGCAGTCGGGTGCTCTTACCCTCTGAGCCATCTCACCAGCCCCCTTTTGTTTGTTTTTTGAGAGGGTTTTTTGAGTCAGTGTAGCCCTGGCTGTCCTGGTACCCACTCTGTAGACCAGGCTGGTCTCAAACTCAGAAATCTGCCTGCCTCTGCCTCCCAAGTACTGGGATTAAAGGCATGTGCCACCACTGCCTGGCTTGAAAAGTTTTTAAAAGAAAGACGAGGCTCACACATTGACACATCAGAATAAATCCTGAGGTCTTTACGCTAAGAGAAACGACTTGGTCACAGAAAGGCATATGCCATGGAAGTCCATGCATAGGAAGCCACTCATAGACAGGAAAGAGAGGGCTGCTGCCAAGGGCTGGGGGTGGCGGATGGGTACCGAGTTGTGTGTAATGGAGACAGAGTTTTAGCTGGGGCAGGTGAAAAGGTCCTGCAGGCAGATGACACTGACAATTTCACAGTGAGGGAGATGTGATTCAGGCATTGAATTGTACATCCACAACATACCAAAATGATCTCTCTCTCTCACACACAAATAAAGTGTGTACACTTACACACACACACACACACACACACACACACACACACACACACACACACAGACGTGTTTTGTTTTGAGCTCTGTAGACCAGATTGGCCTCAAACTTACAAAGATGAGTCCACCTCTGCCTCCTGAAAGACATAAGCCACCACAACACAGCATTAAAAAAAAAAAAATGAGCCGGGCGTGGTGGCGCACGCCTTTAATCCAAGCACTCAGGAGGCAGAGGCAGGCGGATTTCTGAGTTTGAGGCCAGCCTGGTCTACAAAGTGAGTTCCAGAACAGCCAGGGCTACACAGAGAAACCCTGTCTCGAAAAACCAAAAAAATAAAAAATAAAAATAAATAAATAAAAACATAAAAAAAGTTTAATGTCATGTTTGAGGCTGGGAGATGGCTTAGCCAGTTACGTGCTTAATGTGCAAACACTGAGTGAGCGCTTCAGTAGCCATGTAAAAGCCAGGCATGATGGTGAGCGCCTGGAATCTCACCACTGGAAGGGCAGAGACAGGCAGAGCTCTGAGCTCACCAGCAGGAGGCTAGCCTAGCCTTGAGTTTGTGAGTTTTAGGCGAGGGAGACTGTTTTAAAGAATGAGGAAGGGACAGGCTGTGGTGGCATATACCTTTAATCCCAGCACTTCGGAGACAGAGGTGGGCTGATTTCTGAGTTTGAGGCCAGCCTGGTCTACGACCTGAGTTTCAGGACAGCCAGGGCTACACAGAGAAACCCTGCCTTGAAAATAAATAATACGTAAATAAATAGAATGAGGAGGAGGAGGAGAGGTGATCTTGAGAAACGGTACTGGAGGTTGTCCTCTGACCTCTGCGTCCACCTGAGTGGTGGCTTTCATAAGAATGGCCCCATCTGGTCATATACTCGAATGCTTCGGCAGTGGCACTATTTGAAAGGATTAGGAGGTGTGGCCTTGTTGGCGGAAGTGTGTCACTTAGAGTGGGCTTTGAGGTATAAAAAGACCAAGCCAAGCCCAGAGTCTCTGTCTTCCTGCTGCCTGAGCATCCAGATGTAGAAGCCTCTTATTTCTGTCTGTGTATCCCTCTGCTTCCTGCCACAGGGACCATGGAATAAAGCCCTGACACTGTAAGCCAGCTCTGACGAAAAGCTCTGCTTTCGTAAGAGCTTCTGTGGTCACAGCAATAGAACAATGACTGAGACACTTGCGCACACAATGTCATGTTCATAGTCAGCAAAGTCTCACTATAGGACTCAGGCCAAGGGCTGGAGACATGGCTCAGCAGCTAAAAGCACTGGCTGCTGCTCTTCCAGGGGACCAGGGTTCAACTCCCAGCACCCACGTGGCAGCTCACTGTTGTCTGTAACTCCAGTTCCAGGGGATCTGACACCCTCACACAGAAAAGCATGCAGGCAACACACCAACGCACATAAAATAAAAATAAATAAATAAAATAAGGATCTGGATCCTGGTTACACGGCACGAGACACTTTCTACCTGAGACAGGCTCTCAAAGAATGGACACATGGTGAGCAGGGATGGGCCCAGTCACCTATCACCTGGCTCCCTGGAGGGCCATCAAACCCAGTCATGTGCTTAGCAAAGGTGTTGGTGCCACTGCCCTGGCATCTAGGACACAGATGACCTGGTGGCCTAGTGATGGTGATGAAGCTACCACTGTGATAGCCATGGCCACTTAAGTGCTCCAAGGCTTAGCACATGCCAAACTCATGTAGGAAGTAAGATAGTTCCTTCAAGTGTCCTAACGACCCATTTGACAGATGAGGAAACTGAAGCTCCAAGAGGTGAAGGCACTTGCCTGGGGCTGTGGGTATGTGCTCAGGTCTAATTGATTCTAAGCTTTCCTCAGCTGCTAAGATGGCTCTGGCTAGGCTCTCTGGAGTCTAGGGCACAAGGCAGGGAGGGTACAGTTCTGGGGAATGTCCTGGCCTTCTGAGGCCCAGCTTCCATTTTCTACTGCTTTCCTTCTGCTCCTCAGGGTCCTGGCTGTAGGCATGAGACCTCGTTTCTCAGCCCAGAATGTTCCCTGGGTACTGGTCAGGTGCCCTGTGCTCTGAGTGTGGGCTGAGTAGGACAGAGGCCTCCAGGACATGCAGTTCCTGCAATAGTGACATCAGTCATTGGGCTTTACAGGGTTCCTTCCAGTCTCCATCACAGACCTGTAGCTCCTGAAGTGGGAACTGACTAAATCAAGTCTTCACAGTAAGTAAGGGCCAGAGATGGCAAACAGAGTCCAGGGCTGACAGTATCCCAGGGCATCAGAAGGCTATATAAAGCACAGGTCTGCTGTTCAGTGGATGATGGCTGTCCCAGAATGGAGGAGGTGACTGGGGTTCCTACTAGCAGATGAGGTTTGGATGGTGGGGCCAAGGCCTACCTTGCTATTTTGTTGGGTTTGGGTTTTTTTTTGAGACAGGAGCTCACTCTGTAGACCAGGCTGGCCTGGAACTCACAGAGATCCACCTGCCTCTGCCTCCCAAGTGCTGGGATTAACAGCGCGAGCACCACTACAAGCTGGCTGTGGCACAAGCTTTTCACCCCAGCATTCAAAAGGCAGAGGCAGGTGGATCTCTGTGAGCCCGAGGCAAGTCTGGTCTATAGAATGAGTGGCAGGACAGCTAAAGCTACACAGAGAAACTGTCTCAAACAAAACAAAAACCAACTAACCAACCAAAACAAAAAGCATGTGCCCCCATGCCCAGCCTATTGTTTTGAGAAGTTTCTAATGTAGCTCAGGTTACCTTCAAACTATGTAGTCAATTATAATGGTTTGTATATGCTTGGCCAGGCAGTGGCACTACTAGAAGGTGTGGCCCTGTTGGAGTAGGTGTGTCACTGTGGGCATGGGCTTTAAGACCCTCATCCTAGCTCCCTGAAAGTGAGTATTCTGCTAGCAGCCTTCAGATGAAGATGTAGAATTCTCAGCTGCTCCTGCACCATGCCTGCCTGGATGCTACTGTGCTCCTGTCTTGGTGATAGTGGACTAAACCTCTGAACCTGTAAGCCAGCCTCAATTAAATGTCCTTTACAAGACTTGCCTTGGTCATGATGTCTCTTCACAGCAGTAAAACCCTAACTAAGACACCAATGGTGGCTTTGAACATCTGATCTTCTTGCCTCTGTGTCCTGAGTGCTAGGATTTGGGTATAAGCCACCTCAGCAGCTTGATGAGATGAGCCTGGGACCTGTGGCTTTACACATGCTACCAAAAAAAGCTGAGGCCCAGCCCAACACTGTGTTTTCTGTCACATTCTTCTCCCACTAAGTTAAAGTGCTGGACACCACACTCCACAGAGGCACCATGGCCCCAGAGCTACTCTGCCTGCTCCACACAGCCTGTGCAAATGGCTACTCCTGTGATAGTGACCTGTAGAACCACAGTGACAGAGACGGCAAAGGTTCTAGCTAGAGGGCTTGGCTCCTGGACTAACCATGGCAGACAAGTCACGTGATCCTCCTAAGCATCAGCTTTCCCTTCTGTACAATGGGTACAGTGACATTTCCTTTCCACTATCACTAGGAAGGTCTACTGTGTCATAAAACAGGCACATGTATGGCACATCATTTGGTCTATAACAAAGCTCAGTGAGGATGTTCTTAAACAGTCAAAAGGCACTGCTGCTTTTATTCAAGAGCGGAGCACCTTGAGTCCCAGTCTCAAATGTGGTTGCTGGAAGGGTCTACAAACACTGTTCTAATAAGTGACTTACAAAGCTCCTCATCTTGGGAGAGAAGCATTTGTAGAGGCGAGCAAATCCGGGTGAGACGTGGATTAAGATGTGGATATTGGCTGGGCGTGGTGGCACACGCCTTTAATCCCAGCACTCAGGAGGCAGAGGCAGGCGGATTTCTGAGTTCGAGGCCAGCCTGGTCTACAAAGTGAGTTCCAGAACAGCCAGGGCTTTACCGAGAAACCCTGTCTCAGGAAAAAAAAAAAAAGGTGTGGATATTTCCCTTGGTCGGCACCTGCTTACATACACTGTCACCATGGGGAGCTCACCCCCTGTGGGAGTAGCTGGTCACTGGAAGACTGAGACCAGGCCGCCCCCTTCTCTGAGCCTTACTTTGTAAGGATCACTGAACAGCCAGAGGTGAGCCCCCCCTCCCTCCTTCTCAAGGTAACGCTGGGCAAGACTGGAGTTGCACTCAGTGCTAATCCAGCCTCCACCACTGTATACCCTGGGGCAGTTTTTTGCCCCAGCCCCCTGGAGGGGATGTGATGGTGCTGGTTAGACAGGACAGCATGGCTCCTAGTAAATGCTCAGTGCACTGTTGCCACCGTGAGCACAGGGAGGAGGCAGGAAGGGGCAGATAGGGTTGAGGGCAACACTTTCCTACCCCATCCACCCACATGAGGGGACCTGACTCCTCACGTAGGCTTCCTGAGTTTCATTCCTCAGTGAATCTATCGTGGGCATAGGGGAAGCTTCACATAACCAGAACAGGTTCTGTTCTAAAAGCTTCTATTCCAGCACGTTGGCCACCTGTTGTTTCCCAGACTCCCCCACCCCCAGCTCTGAATTGGGCCCTGCAAGGCAGTGCTTTGTCTGATAGTTGGGACTGTTAGAAACTCCAGGCTCTGAGGTTGCATAGGCTGTCTGATTTACTGGCACCTCAGTTTTCTAGTCTGTCAGATGGGAGTGTCAGGGACGGCAGCCTCATGGGACAAGCTGGGAGAAAACAGTAACAAAGCTGATGGCACAGGCATCAGAGTAAGGACCTTGGATGGGGGCAGAATCGGCCACCTGCTTGTCAAGACTGTGATAGGTTCTCCCTCCTGGGTTGTACCCACGTGGAGCTTGGGCTCTATATGCTTTGAAAGTGGATGCAGGGGCACAAGGGTTTTCACTGAAACTCTCTAGAACTGGAGGAGTTGGCTTTGCCAGTGTTTCCCAGGGATGAGCAAAGGCTTCCAGAGGACCCTAGGGACCAGGAGTTGCTAGGAGGATGATTGGGGTGGGGGCTGGGTACCATCTCTAGGTAGAAGGGATGGCTCGCTTTCCACATGGGTACCATATGGCAACTGGCACATGGCAGTGCTGGTTTAGAGGGCTAGTGGCAATGACTTTGGCAAAGGAAACTGACAACCAGGCTCCTTTCTCCAGAGGCATCCCAGGGGGAGGAGCGGGCTAGTGCTCCAAGTGGCTCAGAGTGGGTAATAGGAAACCTTAGGTGGGTCCCTTGAACCTTTAGACTCTAGAAGAATCCTAGGCAATTTTTAGGGTCTCTAGTTGAGCATGAAAGAGGGGATAGTTTTGGGTCAGATCAGTACTGTCTGTAACAGGTTAGAAATAATGGCCTAACCAAGACATCACACTAGGTCACTCAGCAGAGCCCCCAAATTCACCCCTTGGCCTCTTTGTACTCTGGCCCCTGGACAGCAGCCCTGTACAGAGAATTGGTTCCTAGAGGTGCCTGCTGGGCTCTGCATGTTCCAGCCCTCCGCCCCCCAATTTGCAGGGGGTCCTTGCCTCCCCACACTAGAGGCTTGTCCGTTTCTGGGGCACCCTTTCTGCCTAGCCTCATTACACGAGTTCCTTGGTTTCTCACAGAGCCTGCTGATCCTGGAAGGGGTTGGGCCGGCTCCCAGAAGGCCTGGCGGGCCTGGTGACACACAGGTGGCCGCGGGCACACTCACCTAGCAGCAGGTTCATGAGCACCTCTTGGCCGGCCAGGGTGCTGCTTCTCACCAGGCAGAGGATAGTGCCCCCGATCCAAGGAATGCCGTGGCCTGTGATGCCAATGAGCTTGACCATGGAGCGGGCACTGGCCCAGGATGCAGCCCGGCCGGCACACACCCCCAGTCGTTTGGACATGCAGATGTCAATAGCCAGCAGGGAGTTGAAGGCGATGCCCTTGAATGAGGGGTTCAGCTGCATGCAGTCCTCCTCGGGCAGCTGCTGTGACTGGCGACGCTCCCGTGCCCCGTCGCTGGAGGGTGGGGGCTGTGTTGAGGGCCCCGAGGCCTTCCTACCTGAGCTTCTGGGCTCCTGGGTCCCCTTGGGGGGCTGGTTCAGGGACAGGAACTCAGCCCGGTTGAGGACATTATTGCGATCCCTGGCACGGGCCCGGCTCTGGGAAGCTGGCATGGTGACCTCACTTACTATGAGAAGGCCAGTCCCAGCCAAGTTCCAAGGGCCTTCTCCCAGAAGACAGGAGCCGCCACCTTCTCTGTAGCAGCTGTTAAATATAGAGAGGAGAATTGCACATGGCTATTTACCTCCAGCTGCCACCCGGCTCCGTTGGGGACGTCAATGACAGCTGCGCAGCCAATAGAGCCCACCCTTACAGGGCCAGCGCCAATAGAGCCACGGACAGGCAGATGAGTCTACAGCTGAGGCCTGGCTGCCTCGGGCCTGGGCTATTTAAATCTGCCAATGGCTGGTCCTTGGGCTCTGAAGAACTCTGGGAAATGTAGTCCATTGTTCTTGATTCACCCTTTGCTTCCTGTTCTGGGTCTCCCGCCCTAGCAGAGATGGAACCTAAATTAACACCTGCTTTTCCCAGCTACACCAGGCCCTCTTGTTTCCCTGGCTGGGCAGTGGGTACTTTAATCTCAGGGACTGTAGGGGAGTTTTGATGTCACTGAGACCACTCTATGTTGAGTCTCTAGGGCTAGGTCAACTATCCCCTTTCTTCTTCTTCTTCTTCTTCTTCTTCTTCTTCTTCTTCTTCTTCTTCTTCTTCTTCTTCTTCTTCTTCTTCTTCTTCTTCTTCTTCTTCTTCTTCTTCTTCTTCTTCTTCTGTTGTAAACTGTGGTGCATTTGAATGGTTGTTGTGAAACTAGCCTTCTGTTAGACAGATGGATGATTAACTGGGAAGAGATCTGCCTCTTGGAGATTGAGAGAAGTGACTGCCCAGGGCTCATCACATTGGGATTATGATTCGTCCGTCTGTCTGGCTCAGCCCAAGACCCAGAGCCTATGCACAAAGACTCAGGACCACCCCAGAGCATCCTAAGGACAAGAAGCCAACTCAGGTTCTGTTGTCTCCAGCCACAGCAGATGGGCCTGCAGGCTCCAGAGTCAGGGCCTCTCCCATCAGCTCATATCAGCTGGAAGGCTTCGCTCAGCCTGCCTCTTTCTCGAACCTTAGGGTTTCTAGCTGTAACACAGGCATCATAATGCCCACTTTTTACAGTTGTGCAAGACACTCAAATAGAAGTTTGTAAAATGCTGAGTAATTGTTCTGCTCACAGTGCACTGTGGGACTCCATGTGATATGGAACAAAGTCCTTGTTCGTTCAAAAGGACCCAGCCCATGGCCTGCCTTTGTCCCCATCCTTGGCTGAGGTGAGGCCAGTATCCAAGAGCCCTCAATGTGGGGTTCCTTGCAAATCCCAGTTGCATACAGCTGAGACAGATGAAGCAGGGACCACCCTATGTCTCCTCTCTTAGTGTTTAATTCAGACCAAGCTTGGGCTGGGAGAGCCCAGACCACATCATATCTTCCCTCCTAGGTGTGGCAATGAGGCATGTGAGCTTCCTCATCCTGGACTTTAAGACAAGTTCTTCTGACTGGTCTGGAGAACAAACAATAATAGACATACTTTTGGATTTAAATAAATGAGATTATTAAGTAATAAAACAAATCAAAGAAAAAGAATAAATAGTAAATTGCAGAGAAAGAGAGAGAGGTTTGAATGAGGTGTCCCTCAAAGTCTCAGACATCTGAATACTTGGTGCCCAGTTGGTGGTACTGTTAAGAATGCTTAGGTGAGCCGGGCCGTGGTGGTGGCACACGCCTTTAATCCCAGTACTCAGGAGGCAGAGGCAGGCAGATTTCTGAGTTTGAGGCCAGCCTGGTCTACAAAGTGAGCCCCAGGACAGCTAGGGCTATACAGAGAAACCCTGTCTTGAAAAACAACAACAACAACAACAACAACTAAAAGAACAACAACAACAACTAAAAGACTGCTTAGATGGCTTTATTGGAGGTAGGCTACCCGGCTTTGAGTGTTTAAAGACCCAGGCCATCTTGAGTCCACTCCCTTTTTGTGTTTCAAGATGTGAGCCTGCATATTCCTGCTGCTGCCACCAGGCCTTGTTCTGCCATTGAGGACTCTGTCCCTGGGAAGCTGTAAGCCCAAGTAAATGCTTGTATAGGTTGCCTCAGTCATGGTGTTTTATCACAGTGATAGAAGAGTAGCTAAGATAGGAAGGGAGGTAGATAGATAGATAGATAGATAGATAGATAGATAGATAGATAGGCAGATGAACAGAGAGACAGATAGGCAGATAGATAGATAGACAGACAGACAGATAGGCAGATAGATGGATGGATAGATAAATAGATAGGTAGATAGATAGATAGATAGATAGATAGATAGATAGATAGATAGATAAACAGATGGATGGATGGATGAACAGACAGACAGGCAGACAGACAGACAAACAGACAGACAGATATGCAGATAGCCAACCAGCCTGCCAGCCAGATAGATGGACAGATAGATAGGCAGACAGACAGACATATAGTCAGGGAGCCAGCCAGATGTATAGACAAATAGATAGGCAGACAGATGGATGGATGGATGGATGGATGGATGGATGGATGGATGGATGGATAGATAGGCAGGCAGATAGGTAGATAGATGGGCAGACAGATGACAAATATCATAATATTCGGTGCTGAAAGCATTCATCAGAAATTAGCTGAGGAAGTCCCTTTGAGGCAGTCAGCTGATGTTCCCCAGGAGAGTGAATGCTGGGTAGACAAGAGTAACCCCTCCAGTGAGTGAGGCTTCCAAGTCAGAAAACAAATAACAACAGATAGAAATGACCTCATCAGACTGGTTACTATGACATCAAGTAGAAACTGGCTCAGAAGCTAACGCAGTTGGCTGGAGCTCCCCATTGAGCTTGTCTTTGTGGGTGACTTCTCTTCCACTGCAGGTACCTTCATGTCACTGGATAAACAATAGTGACATCTCTTGGTAATAGTTGACACTCAGCTGTTCTGAAGGACATGACTTGATTTCCAGTTGAGACCGGATCTCACTATGTGGACCAGGCTGGTCTTGAACTCACATAGCTCTCTGTCAGCCTCTGCCTCCTGAGGTCAGGGATTAAATGCATGTGCCACCCTGCCTAGCACTGTCTCTGTTCTTCAGCTGTTTTGCTATTTTTTTTCCCTTACTGTTACAGGGTCACCCATCACCAGACAAGGGGTTTGGAGGAAATTTTGAAACAAACATACTTAGGTCTGAAACGGAGAAGGGGGGTATCCTCCTTCCAAACCAGCTTCAGGTAACTGGAACAATGTGAAAATTTACCAATATAATGGACATTGTACAGGTAGACCCCATGTCCTGAGGGGGAGTGCCAAATGTGTGGCCTTCAGTCAGTATACTAAAAGTGAGTCTCAGAGAGGTGAAGATATCCAGTCAGGAACTGAAAAGAAGCTGGAATCAGACTGCGAAGTTGTCTCCAGTATGGGGACACCTCAGATTCTTCAGTCCACGGGGGCCTGGAAATGTTTGATCAATTCTCTGCCAGGAAAGTCACCTTACCCTCCAGGGTGGGGCCATGACCTGGGCTGGCTTCAGCAGGGGCTGGGGAGCCCGGGAAGCTAGGACTATTAATACCCAGGGCTGTGTCAGCACTTTATTCTGCCTGGAGTGTCCAGTTAAGTTCTGCAGAGGCCACGGGGTCCAATTTAGCTCCAGAGCCTGTCAGTGGTTAAAACAGACTGTGGAGAACAAGTGACCCAGGTTCAATCCTTGCCTTAGCCAATGACCACAAGCAAACCTTTTCATCTACCCAGAACCCTGAAAAGATTCACTCAGCACAAGGGACGCTCTTTGCCTGGGACCAGAATCTGCTACTCCTCTGTCTGCTAGGAGATCTCTGGTTACTTCTAATCCATAAACTCTTACGAGCACCTACCAGGCCACACTGCAGTTTCTCGGGAGTCTTGGCAGTCTGTCAGTTATTCAGACAATGCTTTTATTGATCTCTTCCAGCCATTTAGCTGAAGAGCCAGGACACAGATCCTCGAAAGAATGAGCTAGATAAAAGACAAGAAAATATCACCAAGAACTTTTGCTTGTTTGTTTGTTTGTTTGTTTGTTTGTTTTTTGAGACAAGGTAGCTCTGGTTGTCTTGACCAGACTGGCCTTGAATTCACAGAGATTCTCCTGCCTCTGCCTCCCAAGTGCTGGAATCAAAGCCATGTGCACCACTGCCAGACAAAAGGTTAGCCTTTACTGCAATAAACTTAATTATTACAGATGACAGTTATAATTCCATCACTTGAAAACTAATATGCTAACACTGATGTTATCTTAAAGAGAGATCCTTTATTTCCAATTATTGCAGCATTTCCTAACTAGTTATTTTTAATCATCACACAATAAAAAGCAAATGATATCCATGTATATAATATCTATTTGCATATATAGATACACATTTGAGATATGATCACCTTTTAGAGCCTTTTAGAATATGATATCTTTTTCACTTAATAATATAAATCTGGCCACTTTTCCATGACAATCAGCTTCATTCTTGTTTGTTTGTTTGTTTGTTTAATGTGTGTATTTTGCCTGCATGTTTTATGTGCAACACATGTGTGCCTGGTGCCTGCAGAGGCCAAAAGAGGGTATCAGGTCCCCTCAGAAGGTTGTGAGCAGTTCTGTGGGTGCTGGAAGTTGAGCCTGGTCCTCTCAAAGGAAGCACAGCGAGTGCTATTGCCACTGAGCCCTCTCTCCAGGCCCCTATTGTCCTCAGTAAGTGTCTGACATTTTGCCCTCTCTCCAGGCCCCTATTGTCCTCAGTAAGTGTCTGACATTTTGCCACATAGAGGGCTTACTTATGTAAGAGCCCTTCCAGCATCCTTGCTTTAATTTAGTAGCTACTGTATTCAAAACTACTGTGGGGCAAGCAGATTCACAGACACATCCCTGCATTCCAGAACAGACCATAAACAAATGCAAGCAAAACAGGATATTGGGGTGGTATCCCTTCAGGCTTTGGTGGGCTAGACTGGGCTGTTACTGTATGCAAACTCCAGAAAGCACAAAGATACAGGGAAAACCCAACCACCTTCTTCCCTCTTTTTTTTTTTTTTTTTTTTTGGAGACAGGATTTCTCTGTATAGTCCTGGCTGTCATGGAACTCACTTTGTAGACCATGCTGGCCTCGAACTCAGAAATCTTCCTGCCTCTGCCTCCTGAGTGCTGGGATTAAAGGTGTGCGCCACCACTCCAGGCCTTTCTTCTCTCTTTAGAAGAATTGTTCAGAGTGCTGACACAGCCTCCAGGCCACAGGTCCCAGAGCCAGAGCTGGGACTTTAGCAGCTGGTCTCATACATTCTTGGCTTAAGAGATCTGTTTCTAGCTACATGCGTCCTATAGCATCTGTGTCTCCTGCCTGTGTGGTCTCACATGTAACAGTCTCACAGAGAGTACAAAGGGAATATGCCATAGCCCTATCCCTACAGATGGCCTGGCTCCCTGTAGCATGTCCCCAAGCCTTGCTTCATTCATGCACTAGGGACTGTGGAGACCTGGGGAGGGAGCTGAGTGTGTCTGACCCAGGTACTAAGTTCTGATCCAGGCCTTGGGTGTTGTATAACAAAGCTTTTCCTGGGGAGGAACAACACACACAACTACCGCCCCAGACAGGGAACCCACAGCAGACCAAAGTACAGGTCCTACCAACCCAAATTAGTGAGCTGTGAGTTTTATTGGGGTTACCTACAGGAATCTGAACAAGGACTGTCACAAAGATAGGAACCCGGAGTGCCTGTAGGCGATTCAACAGGTTGGACAGTTTCCTTCCCAAGTGGCTCAGAAGGTCCCAATCTCTTCTAGGTAGCTGGTCTGGTCTCAGAGTCTTCTTTGCAGCTTTCCTTGTCTGAGACTCTTCTTTGAAGCTTTATTGCTTACTCTGGCAGGGAGGGGCCTAGTGAATCTGGTCTGTTTCAGGGACTTCCTGAAGCTCTTTTGAGTTGCTTACCTGCCAGCTTAAGGGATTTGACTGATGGAATGTTTCAGTCTTGTTGTTGCACAACACAGTCCCTGACCATGTGACCACACAACTTCTCTTTCTCTCAAGAGCAGGAGTTTCTGGCAGCTGAAAGAGTTTGCTGTCTTTTGTTTTTGTTTTTGTTTTTGTTTTTGTTTTCAAGACAGGGTTTTTCTGTGTAGCCTTGGCTGTCCTGGAACTCACTCTGTAGACCAGGCTGGTCTCGAACTCAGAAATCCACCTGCTTCTGCCTCCCAAGTGCCGGAATTAAAGGCATGTGCCACCACTGCCTGGCCAGTTTGCTGTCTTGAATGTTTGGGAGAAACTCAATGCTGATATTCCCAAGCACAGTTACCATAACCGTGTTCTGAGTGCTTGTTTGTATGACAATGGCCTTGGGTATTTCACCGGCCCAAGCCATCTGGGCCTGCACAGACATGCACTCTGACCCAGTCACATCAAGGAGAAAAATCAAAGCTCAGAAGCAAAGGAACTCACCTCCCAGGCCCCTAAGTATGCCAGTCAGTAGGGTGCCCTAGTATTCAAACCTCTCCCTGTCTCCTGACAATCTTCAGGTTTTGTTTATTAAAATCGGTGTCAATTCCTAGCATCCTGTGTACTACTTACTCCTTGATGTTCTCCTAGCAAAGTGGCAGTCCCTGGGTGCTGCTATTGTTACCTGTTCACACGTGCTAGACAGGCTCTGGCACACACTAGGCATCCAGGAACACTGAAGGAAGACTTCAGCTGACTCTAAGAAATTACACACCTAGTCATCATAGTACAAAGGCCATCAGGAGGCTCCTCTTGGAAGTAATAACTAGAGGAAAGAAAGGGAGGTGGGCCAGAGTCTGGAGGGGAGACCACTCCGTGGGGGTGCCCCCTACCGCTCCCCAGCACTGCGGGAAGCAGCTTTCAGCACCGCCTCCAGCGCTGGCGCGCGCCAAGGATCACTTTTCCGGTTCACATTTCTAAGGCTGCTGCTGGGTTATTTTGGTCGGGAAACCTGATCCTTTGCTCGGTTTATTTTAGCACCTTGGAGAACTCTCAGTGCTGCACCGGATCCGAGGCCGCGCCCAGCCTGCTGTCGCCCCCCTCTGTCTTCCCCCAGAGGCTCCGCACCATGGGCACCGCTCACTCTGGGCTGGGGCCAGAGCGGGTCCCTTAGCCGCCGCTCCGCACACGCAGGGTGGCGTCAGCCGGGCGCTGGAGGCCCGATCCTAGGGCCCGGGGAGACCGTGCACACTGAGAGGCATTAACTGCCAGAAAGCTCTAGCCTTACGGACTCAGCGCGTTGAGCACAGGAATACGGGGGTGCACCTGGCTCCAGGCCAGCCGCAACAACCACTCAGCCTCCGCCCACCAGCCATCCCCACAATTATACAGGACACACCCCAGGCAAACACAAGCACACTTTCCCATATACACTCTCCTCAATCACAATCACACCCACAGCTGTACTCGCCTACACCCACAGCAGCTCATGGGTTGCATGCACACACTAGTCCATAGACAAACACACAGGGCCACACAGCCAGAACAAATGTAAACACACTATTCTCACATTGTCAGACACTGTCACTCACACAACTCCACCAGGAGCTCACTCACATCATCACACATCAAAACACACAAGCAGAGGTGTGGGCACTGCCCACCCCTGCCAGCTCACTCTCCCAAGCCTTGGTGTATGCTTTTCCACTCCACTCGCAGCTCAGTATTGAACTGCACAGCAAGACAACTGACTTGTCCACTTCCTGATTGATGAGCTTGATTCTTGTAACCACTGTGAGCATCAATTCATACCTATTCATTATTTATGCTAATTCATGCCTTCGTTCATTGTTCCTGGAGTTGTCCCTCATCTTTCTGCCCCATGGGGATTATGTACTGCTGACTGAGGAGGAGGATCAAGTGTCCAGCCAAGATGTTCAGTGATCAGTGGCAGAAAATGATGGAGAGGCGGGTGGGGAGGTCCCAAGCCAATGCTGCCTTGGGAGAACGTGGTTTGGAGCATTTGGCCAAGAGCGTGTACACTCCGAGGTTCACAGCCAGATCGGTCTGGGTTTTATGCACTTGTCTCTGCTTCTCTGCTGTCCCCATGCCTGGCCACTGTCCCTCAGTGGAGGGACATGCTATCACTGAGCTGGGGCCAGGGGATTTGAGGTCTAGTAGCAGAGCCTTCTCTGAATGACGTCTCTGTGGTCCCAGGCAGGTCTAGCTGGTCTATCTTTAGGCTCATCCAGCCTTGTCTAGACCCGGGCCTTTTGCTGCAAACCCCTCCAGCAGACTGGCCAGGGGTTTTGGCTCCACCCACCTGTCCTTTGGAGACCGTTCCAAGCCTCCTCATTGGCTTTTTCTTTTGGCTCCGCCCACCTGTCCTTTGGCGACCTGTCCAAGCCTCCTCATTGGCTTTCTGTCTGGTTCTAAACAGTTAGGGCAAGAACTCTGCTTCCCAGGGCAACAGAATCCCAGTTCTTATTTCTTTCCATAGTTTGAGGACTTCCTCTCTCTCAAAATGCCTTTCTGGAGACATGAAGACCTTGCCTTTGGAGGTCGCAGGCTCTTGGCAAATCTTCTGTGATCTTAAATGCAAGTTTGTTTACAATAGTGTGCCTTGTGACTTGTGGTAGTCACTAAACACAAGGTCCCTGTACTTCCAGGGACTGCTGGTGAGAGGGCCCACTCCATCCAGTCACTCTGGGTTCAGCTATCACCCTTCCACACCCAAACCCCCACCACTAGGCACCTGTATAATCTATGTAGTGAGATGACAAGGCCTAGCTTAGGGACTATTGCCAAGGCTATGAAAATAATGTGTGCAGAAGCCCTGCCTCATAGTCTGCTCATGATGCTGTTCTGGGGCCATGTCATGGGTCCTTGTTCAGGGCTACATGCTATTTCTGTCTCTGACTTGTATGGCTTTGGGTATTCATGATCTCTCTAGTCCAATGTACAAGGGCTGTGTGATCCTGACCTAGGTATGGCAAAGCAAAGGAGAGGGGATGGGGGCGGTGTGAGTCCGTTGGTGTAGAACATTTCTCTAACAGACGTCCCTCTTCTCTGCTCCACAGTGGCATCTTACACTATGAGAGTAAGTGGCGCATCCTGACGTATGCTGAGGCTGATACAGGTTTGTATCCCACACTCACCAACCTCCCAAGAATGCCACGTAAGCACAAGGGCTGTGAGGGGAGGTGGGAGAGCCTACGAGGCACAAGAGTGTACAAGCAGGCAGATCAGGAGCCTAGTCCATTCAGACCCTCGGTTCTGGCTGTCCCTGTAGGAGCTACTTCACGTGTAGCCTGGCAACTCCTAACTCTAGGCCAACCCCTCTGGAGGTCAAGGTGAAGCCCTTCCCAGGGGACAATGTGATGGGGGAACCAGTGAAGGGAGGTTGCATTCTGCCGCACAAATTCTTACCTGTGGACCCGCTCTGGTAGCCAGTCCTAGGTCAGAAGGACCAGTCTTAGCAGGCAGGATTGTGGGCTTGGAGGGCAGTGTGAATGGGGCCGGGGCCCAGAATTCATTCTCATGGTCTCTGCTTTTCTGTTGTCCACTTCCCCGGGGTCAAAGCGAACGATAAAGATGCTGTCGCTGGTTCACACAGTGAATCGGTACTATAGCACTCTGTCACCATTGCAAACTCATGGGCTGTGACCCCTGAAAGGACTATCACTTTCACAAGCTTCAGGAAAACTGCTCACCAAGAAACCACCTCTAGGGGGCTTCCCTGTGTGGCTGGACAGTGTAGCCTGCCAGTGGCATCTTTTCCCTAAGAAATACAGGACTACACATAGGTACCTGGAGCAGCCCGGATCTTGTCTTATTTTTTGAGAGAACATCTGTGTTTCATAGAAATACTTTGGCCACTGGGCTCTAACAGGTTCCAGGCATTTGGGGTGATGGAAAATTAGATGGGCATCCCTAGATGCAATGGCTTCCTTCTGTGTACACGGTGTAGCACAGTGGTCAGCTAGTGGCATGAGGTGTTGCAGGTTGGAGGGGTTCCCAGAAGAACAGTATGCAGTGTGGAACCTGGGGAAGCCAGGAAAGACTGCAGACCGTACATGAGGCCCTTAGGGACCATATAAACGGCTGCAGTTTCACACCAGGCAGGCCTGGGGATACTAGTTACTTGAAAGTTGGATGGGAAACGGACATTGCCCCACTAGCTAGGACCATGGGACAGTGACAATGGTCAGGCTGAGAAGGTGGCTGGGAAAAGACAGCAGCCACCTTGACTGGCCATTTCCTGTTGTGGCTTCCTCACAGAGAGACCCTCCCAAAGTTTCAGAGATGCCCTCTCCACCTTTGGCCCTCCCAGGCGGTCAGTGGACTCCAGCTTTGGGACCAACTGCAGGTATCCTCCTGTGCCTACTGCAAACAGCCCTGAAAGTCAGAGTTAAGGGGCCATGGTGGGGCACGCCCTTAGTGTGACTGGCAGGTTTTCTGATGTCACAAACTATCCTTTATCTAGAAGGTAACGGCTGGGTAAGGGTGGAGCTAAGGCCTGAGGCTACTTAGGTTCTGGCTCTCTACTCCTTTTGACCCCCCAGATGGTCTCAGCAGGGACACCTGCTGGATTGGGGTGGTGGGCAGGCCTTTTCAATCTTCCTC
Organism: Mus minutoides; assembly: GCA_902729485.2. Lineage (NCBI taxonomy): Eukaryota > Metazoa > Chordata > Mammalia > Rodentia > Muridae > Mus > Mus minutoides. The sequence goes on along the minus strand of LR753347.1, from coordinate 1,675,608 downwards.
TCTGGGTATTTTTTTTTTTTTCTCTGTGAGACATACACATGAACTTTCCGACTCAATGTCTGATGAATGTAAATTTCTTACACACTTGGGACCAACTAGCTGACAACCCTCTCACCATGCTGAAGATACAAACGATCAACACAGGGTTGGGGATTGGTGGCCACCAACTTTTGCCACCCTCCAAACCTTCCCAAGTCTTGGAGCTTCCCAAAGCTTCCACGCTTTCCACCCAACCACCAACTCTGGCAGCTAGGATTCCCAGGGCAGTGCCCCAAGTCTCCTGAACTGGAAAGCTGCTGGCATGCAGAAGTCAAAGGGCAATAGGGACACCCCCAACCCCAGGACCCGAGAAAGACAGAACTACACTACCCAGAATTCCTAGGGTTAGAAAAAAAGGAAATGTCGTTTATGCAAGAAGAGGCTCAACTCCCCCAGCAGCTGCAGAGAGGTGGGAAAGAGAGAGAGAGGGCTAACCAGAGGGGAGAGTGTGCCGAGTGCCAGAGCTAGGGTGGAGAGCCGGGCGGGCTGGAGGAGGAGGCGGTGCCTACCCGCCTGCACGCTACCGCCTGCGGACCTGCATCCCACGGGGCGCACGAGCGAGCGCCGGTCCTGCGTGCGCCGGTGCGCGTTGTCGCGCGGCTGCGGACGAACACAGGGGCCAGGCCGGCGCAGGGACCGAGTTTCTGCAAAGTTTGACCTGGTTGCCTTTCCGATGCTGCAGCAGAGCGAGGCGGCGCGGGGCGCGCCAGGCGGCTGCGGCGCGGCGGCGGGGCAGAGCTGTGACAGCACGCTCATAATGATCATAAAATAAGGAGGCGTTCGGGGTGGGGGCGAGAGAGCCCCGAGCCTCAGCCCTCCGCCCCCGGCCATCCCCACAGCAGCCCGGAGCCAGGAGGGGCTTGGGGATCCGAGGCGCCCACGCCATCCCCAGACCCTAGTAGACAAGAGCCAGGGGACACTGCCCAGGGGAGGGGGCTTCCCGAGAACGTGCGGGCAGAGAGGTTAGGGAAGACCGGAGGGCGGTGACCCAGGCACCTGGAGCGGCCCTAGGGGCAGGTGAGTTCGTGACGCCCCTGGGTGGGGACCTGACTGCCAAAGTTCCTCGGCGGAGGCGCGCGCCCAGGACGCGCTGGGCTCAGCTAAGGCTCAAGATTGGTTAGGGGAAACCGAGGCACGCGGCGGGGCGAGGGGGGGGGGGCAGCACGCCTTCTTGGTGTCCAGCCACCTCTGCTGGCGAAGGGCAGAATGCCTTAAAGGACCGGCCTGGGCATGGCACTGAGGCCCCGGGGATCGAGACACTGGAGCGAGAAGGGGCGTTCCACGCTGGTGGCGTGGTACTGATGCGCAGTACCCGAGGTGGGAGGTCCTAGTGACCCACTGCGGTGGCAGTCTGAACGACCCCTCACCCCTCCCTCGAGCTGAACGGGTGTCAGCGGAGATGTCACGGGAGGCGATTATTCGCTGGTGCGCGCAGTCGTGCGGCCGCCACTGACGGGGCGGGCGGAGGGGGGCGCCACCTCCGGGGAGACCGCCCAGAGCTGCGCCGTCAGCTCCATAGCCCGTGCCCGGCGCACAGGCATCGCTGCGCCCTCGAGTCCCCCGCAGTAAAGTTCGGCTCAACTTTGCCGCCCTGTGCCTTCCACCTCTCTGCAGGTCCTCGGCGGCCGAGACGAAGCAGGCGGCTGCGGATACCCGAGTGCAGTCCCGGAGCCCTGCGCGGCAGTCAGCGGTTACAGCGACAGTGGCAGAGGAACGCGCGAGTGGGCGCCGGAGGGGACCTGGCGAGCACCTAACCCGGAGCGCACCTCTCGGAAGGGCGGGTGGGTACCGGCCTCACAGGACGTCGGACCTCTGCCGCTTGAACCGGAGCTCACGCTGCAATTGATTGGGCCCCGCCGGGCGGGCGCGTGTGTCCCAGGGAGCCGGTGCGGAAGGCAGAAGGGCAGGAAGTCGGCGTTCTGCAGCGAGGGTGGCGCGACCGCGCGGGGACCGAGCCTTCCTTATTTATGTGTCTGCCAGAGCCCGTCTGCTTCCTGGGAAGACTTGAGGGAGAGTGTCCGAGCTGCCATCCCCAAGTGTGAGGACGCAGCGCTGGATGTCAGAACAACATGCTTCTCCATTAAACTCCAAACTTTTCTTTTTTTAAACCCAAAGAATATCGGTGGCTTTTGCCCACTGCTAGAAGAGGGAGCCCAGGGCTCTTGAGATGCAACAGAACCCATATTTATAACAGGACCCGGCAGTGCTATGCAAGCCTCCTCTACTCCTTAAGTTCTCTAGCCTATGGATCTCGTTTTTGAGTTTTGAGATTAGATTGAGCGCTCTGCATTGGGTCCTGCAACCTCCATCCTTTCAATGCCCTGTTATTTTTGGGACTGCTGGCCTTCCCTGGAGATTAGAGCGGTCCTGTGTGCCATGGGCTGTATTCAGAGCATCGGAGGCAAAGCCAGAGTCTTCCGGGAAGGGATTACCGTGATTGATGTGAAAGCCTCCATCGACCCCATCCCCACCAGCATCGACGAGTCCTCCAGCGTGGTACTGCGCTATCGTACACCCCACTTCCGGGCCTCAGCCCAAGTGGTCATGCCGCCCATTCCCAAGAAGGAGACCTGGATCGTTGGTTGGATTCAGGCGTGCAGCCATATGGAGTTTTACAACCAGTACGGGGAGCAGGGCATGTGAGTACTGGGGACAGGCTGGGGGCTTGAAGGCTGGGGGAGGCTGGAGCAGGGCTGCAGGGGTCTTTAGGCAGGGGCGGAGCTGTCTCCAAGCCTTCTTGGGTCAGGCAACTCTGGGGAGCCTTTACTTGTTGATTAGGGTCCTAGCTCAGCTAGACCTGCCCTGCCATTATCCCTGGTGCCCAGGGTTGTTCTGTCCTCCCTGGCAAGATGCTGAGAGAACAGGAACCTGTGCCCCTTTGGTAAAGCAAGTGTCAGAGCCATCTGGGGTCACCAGAGAAGTCATTACTCTGTCCCCCCACCCCTGCTCAGGCCTCCATGAACCCATTAGATGATGAGAGTTGTTGTAAGCCTTGAAACAGCTTCCAGACTTCTTTGCACAGGACTTTGCCGTGGGGCCTGAACTTGTTGTCTGGGGTGTGTGTGGAGGCTAAGATGCACAGAAGAGCTTCAGAGGCCAGCTTTGCCATTGTCATTGGCAGTGGCCGGTGGCAGTGTGTGTTTGAAAGGGACTTCAGAAACCCAGTTTGCTCCGCAGTGTGCAGCTTTATCTACCACTGGAGGTCAAGGGTCAGCATCCAGTGTCCCTCCGGTGGGGCCCTGCCTAGGAGCGGCTAGAGGGACACATTGGTTTCATCTCTGTGGTTTGGTCTCTTAGAATGAGATAGATCTCCATGGGACCCTGGAGCCCTTGGGTCTTGTTCTGCATGCTCTCTGGCCCCAAAGAAGGCCATTCCTCCCTGTGGAAAGCAAGCTCATGGGGACAGTGGTGAAAGCACTGCTGAAACTCAGTGGTTGGTGGGGGTGTGGGGACACACACACACACACACACACACACACACACAGTCTCTGGCTTGACCCCTGTGGTGGCTCACGGACACTGTCTCGAAGTCTTTGGTGTCCACTCTATGTGGCCTCACTCCTCAGCTTTGCAAGAGGGAAAGAGAGGGGTCTCCTGGAGAGTTGGAGCTTATGTTTGGAGAAGTCCATAGGGCTGAGGGTAGCTAGTCACAAGTCAGCAAATGTGCCTTCTCCTTTAGCGACTCTTAAGCTCTGGCCGAAACAGGAAGATGGGATAAGGCTTAAAACTAGGTTGTCACCCCAATGGCCTAAAACCACTGGGGCACACAGGGTCATTGGGCTCCCAGCAGCCCCGCCCCTGCCTCTGAGCCCTTCCTCTTTTTAAGCCTGGATGCACAGCTATCCCAAGATGGGTGGTCAGGGAGGTCTTTCACAAGCAGCCTTCAGCCAGATTCTCCTCACACCTCTTCCCAGATTTGCAAAGCATCCAGACGGTTGAGAAACACTGGGTGAACCTGATGGCTTCCCTGATGTCTTTGAGCTGCCCCCAGGGTATCAAGAGCCTGGAGTGACTTCACTCCACTATTACCCACCTGGGTTCCTAGTTTGATGAACCTTGTGTACCTTAGACTCTCTCCAGGGTGTGACCCTAGGAAGTGTCCTAGCCACTCAGAGTGAACCTCAGCTCACTCATCTGCAAACTGGGCCTAATCAAAGTTCCTTCTGCACAGGTTAGTGAGGGAATTACTCAGGTGACCTTTGCCCTCACAGCCAGCACTAGGCCAAGTTCATGTGAGTCCTGCAAGCAGGTGGCTGTCAACCTTGATGTGATTTCAGTTTCAAGTCTGTCAGCGGGAAGTAAGTGATAGTATTTATGAAGCTGACAGTCTTTCCAGAAACCACTGAATTATAAAAGACAGCCAGCTACTCCTTGAAATGGGTTTTCTCCCCAGCCCAGGTCCTATACTCTGAAAACTGTAAAGATAGCATCCTGTAGGGACGGCTAAGTGTCCAAGGTCATTTTCTTTGCTCTCTGTCTATGCCTGATTCTGCTTACCCTTTTAGGGTACCCTGGCTCTGTTGTCCCAGGTCAGGCAGGACCAGCTGCATTGCAGGAACAGGGGCAGGTGACCAATCCTTTGGAGGAAATGCAGTCTGAAGCTTGGACTTGCTGAGTCGTACTGTCCCTGTGATCCACTGTAGGTGTCTATACCCCTCCCTTCCCATGGAGACTCTGGGCTTTTGCAGGAAGCCTGGACTCCGCCCTTCATAGCTCCCTTCTGGCCACAGACAGAAACATTTAGATGGGGTTCTTGAAAGAACTTTCTAGGCTGGGCACAGGATGGCACAGACCTTTAATCCCAGCACTCTGCAGGTAGAGGCAGGCAGATTTCTGACTTGAAGGCCAGCCTGGTCTACACGGTGAGTAGGCCAGCCAGGGTTTCATCACCAGACCCTGGCTCTCAAAACAAAACAAAAACTGCACCTTCCTGTATGAACTTAAGTCTAAATGAGTGGGTGCCCGTCCCTCCCCCTGCCTGTGTTCTGGAGCTGCTTCTTATTGGTGGTTGGGGGTGGGGCATTACAGAGCACACTTGGCTTTACCCCCCCCCCCATCTTGTAACAACCACAGATGTCCCCGAGAAGGGATGTGAAATTACTGCTAGACTCAACCCAGATTGTTTGGGTCTCTGAAATGAACTCTAGGCCCCAGACATCAGTGACCTAAGGAAGGGGACGGCCAGGTGGCCTAGGCTGGATTAGGACTTGTATTCTTTACAAATGGGCTTATACTAAAAATATTAATTCTGACTACTTAGCCGAAATCCATAATATCTTCCCCCCCCCAGCCCCCCGCATTATCCTTGCTTGAAGTTAATCCCAAAGCGAGGAGGGCTTTTTTGTGCGCCGTTCTGGACTTGAAATTATTTGTAATGGAACACTGAATTCCAAAAGCTATCGCCTCAGTCACAGCCCAACTGCAGGGGTGTGATGGAAGATGGTGTCTCTCGTGGGCCTGCATGAGAGTGTTCTATATGGCGTTGGGTCCAACCCACAGTACTTTCCATGTCAACCCCCCCTCCAAACTGTTGGAGACACCTGCCTCCTCAGCTGTCCCCCGCAATTCCTCAACTGCCACCTGTCAGCTGGGATAGAGCCTTCTAAGTGACAAGTTACAGTTCCTTGACTGTGTGGGTGACACCGTGAATGTTGTCCCTGGTTTGCCCCTCTTTGGAGCTCTCCCAAAACCTGGCCCAAGGCCAAGGCCAAGGCCAAGGTCAGGAGCAGTGCAGCTCAGATGCTGTGGAGGGGACTGGAGAAGAGCAGTTCAGACCTGGTAGTTCCCATCTGTGGCAAGGGCATATGCCTACCTCCCTGCTTGCTTGGCTCCGCAGGATGATGGAGGTAGAGGGCATGACACCAAGCCAGCACCCTGGAACGCCCCCTGCTCCATCTCCCCAGGTACCACGATTACAAATCCTGGGTATCAGTGTTGGATTCTATGCTGTGTGACCAGATATTGTTACTCCCTGTGTTCTCTCTGGGTACCTTTCCATAGCAGGACGGCCTTGGACCCTGAGGCCTTGTGAGTTTTCCTGACCCACACGTGTGCTGTCATGGCTTGTATAGACTTGTGTGAGAACACTGGAACTCTGGTTGTCTTTCTTCCTGCTCCCATCTCTGGGGTGCATCCCAGGACCTCAGAGGCTCTAACTTGAGGATAAGAATGCAGACTATAAATCCCAAAGCCACTTGCCCAATGATGTTTGCTCAGGACCTGAGATTTGGGGGATGGCCACGGAGGAATGTCCCTGCTGGCCTCTTCCCGGAGCTGGAGCCAGGGACTGAGGCCTCACAGAACAATTGAAGACTATACTTCCTGTCTTGGGGCGGAAAGCGGCTTCCCCCATCTGCTGGGCAATGGTGGAGGCAGGGTGGGGTGAGGGGGAGAGGGAAGTCCTTGCTTCCTTGCTTCCTAGCTTCAGGGTGGGAGGGAAGTGGTGGGGGTGGCCCAGCCTGGGAGAACTCCCCTTAGCTGTGACCAAGTGGTGGCTCCAGCATGAAGCTACCTTCGGAGAGAGGGGAGCAAGTGGCCTGGGGATGAACAGACAGACACCTGGCAGCCAGGGCTATCAGCGAAATGTTTAGGAAAAGCTAGGAGCCTCTGCTGCAGATCAGGCCTGGTGTGAATGAGGCCCGTTGTTTCCGGAGTAGAGTCAAAGCAGCCGCTATCCGCTGTCCATTATCCAGTGATCCTGGCTGTCTGGCTGTCTCTGTACCCCTCTGTCCAGGGCATGTAATTTTAGGGTCTGACTTCCAGAATGCTGTACCCTAGTCTGGGCCTGGCTTCTAGCGACACCTCAGGTAAAGTGTACACAGGTGAAGAAAGGGGCCATTGCAGGGTGCCACGCCATGACTGGGGACTGTGGTAGGAGCAGGGAGTTGTTAGAGAGCCCAGGCAACTTGCAATTGGGAAAGAGAATTAAGGTCTGCCCACTGTGCAGAGTCCTGCTGTTACAGTCAACCAGGTTTTCATGGGAACTATAGCGTGGCATTGGAAGAGGAGCCTAGGGTCCTTCTCAGTGGCAGAGGTTTTGCCTTGCACGGGGGAGGCCTTGGGCTCCATCCCCAGCACCAGAAAAGCTAATAAGGCAGGCAAGAATCTGATAGAGGAGGTTTATGGTGAAGAAAATGCTAAGCATAAGAACACATCCTGTGTGTACACGAAGAAACGTCTGGAAGGATGTTTACTGAAGTGCAATGTCGTGAGTGACCTCCACGAGAAGGAGGGCAGAGGAGATAGATACCTTGGCTTTTACTTTAGTAATTTTTTTTTCTTTCAAGACAGGGTTTTTTCGCCGGGCTGTGGTAGCGCATGCCTTTAATCCCAGCACTTGGGAGGCAGAGGCAGGCGGATTTCTGAGTTCGAGGCCAGCCTGGTCTATAGAGAGAGTTCCAGGACAACCAGGGCTACACAGAGAAACTCTGTCTCGAAGGAAACAAAAAACAAAAAACAAAAAACAGGGTTTCTCTGTGTAGCCTTGGAGGTCCTGGAACTCTCTCTATAGACCAGGCTGGCCTCAAACTCAGAGATCCCACTATCTTTGCCTCCTGAGTGTTGGGATTAAATGAATGCACCAAACAACCACCTACTTTATTAATTTTTAATATCTTGTTGTTTTTTAAAAGAGAATATCTTTTATTACTAGAAACTAATAAAAATTTTAAAGGAAGACTAGTTGATTCCATAACCTCTGAGAGTGCGGTGGGCTGGGCAGATCTGACAGTAGTATAGGGCCTTGAAGCCAAAATTAAGCACTCACTGGTCTGAGTCCTTCCTCCTTAGGTCAGGCCAGGGCTGGGGCTGGAGTCTGAGGAGGTGTGGGCTGGAGGAAGGCTCCAGAGGTTGGTCCCTGGGAAGAGATGGCATACATTCCTCGTCTGGGCTGTGGGCAGGTGCTGAGTGCCATGAATGTAGGAGCTGGAGATGAGCTATGAAGGGCCCAGGCCTGGGGCATTTCGGGGACCTTCTGAGCGTCACTTCCTATAGCACTGAACAGCTGTCCCAGAGCGTGTGCCATAGCATTCCACAGAAATTTTACCAGACTGCTCGGCTGTTGAGTTGGTGAGCAGGTAGGCTAACCCCTAACTTCCCAAGCTGTCTAGGTGAGTGTAGGACCACGGTTGACAGGACATCCACAAGTGCTGGGCAGATCCAGCCCAGAGCCTCAGTGTCCTCTGCCTCAAACGTGTCCTTAAATGTCATGTATCGGCTGGGCGTGGTGGCGCTCGCCTTTAATCCCAGCACTCGGAAGGCAGAGGCAGGCGGACTTCCTGAGTTCAAGGCCAGAGAGTGAGTTCCAGGACAGCCAGGGCTACACAGAGAAACTCTGTCTCGAAGAAAAAAAAAAAAAAAAAAGTCATGTATCATGGGGGGTGATGAGGGTGGAGACATCATATAGGCTCAAAGCTAAATTTCATTTTATATTAACTAAAATCTATTGTTATGGTACGTGTGTGTGTGTGTGTGTGTGTGTGTGTGTGTGTGTGTGTGTGCGTGCAAGTGCGCGCGTGCACGCGTGCACACGGTGCATCTGTGCATGGTGCATGCTACCACACGTGTGTGGAGATCAGGGCACAGTTTTAGGGAGTGGTTGCTTTGGTCCTTCCACCTCTTGGTGGGTTCTGAAGATTGAACTCAGGTCATCAGGCCTGAATGACCAATGCCTGTAACCACTGAACCATCTTGCAGTTCCCAAATTTCACATTAAAGCAAGATAGGTAGTGCACACAGAGAGCATATATAGAGCTAGCTTTGTGTCCCTGGTGTGGCCAGCCTGCCCTTGAAAAAGTGTGTCTTGGAGATGATTTGTTTATTTGCTTAAAAATTAATATTCTTCGGGCCGGGCATGGTGGCACACATCTTTAATCCCAGCACTCGGGAGGCAGAGGCAGGCGGATTTCTGAGTTCGAGGCCAGCCTGGTCTACAAAGTGAGTTCCAGGACAGCCAGGGCTATACAGAGAAACCCTGTCTCGAAAAACCAAAAAAAAAAAAAAAAAAATTAATATTCTTGGGGCTGGAGAGATGGCTCAGCGGTTAAGAGCACTGACTGCTCTTCCAAAGGTCATGAGTTCAGATCCCAGCAACCACATGGTGGCTCACAACCATCCAAAATGAGATCTGACGCCCTTTCTGGTGTGTCTGAAGACAGCTACAGTGTACTCACATATAATAATAAATCTTTAAAAAAAAGTATTCTTTTCAGACTATGTCTTACTATATAGGTCCTGGAACTCACTCTGTAGGCCAGGCTGGCCTTAAACTCAGAGATCGCCTGTCTCTGCCTCCCGAGTGCCGGGATTAAAGGTATGCGACCCCACCACCAGGCACTCCAGTTACATTTGTTTTTAAAGATTTATTTATCTATTATATGTAAGTACACTGTGGCTGTCTTCAGACACACCAAAAGGGGGCGTCAGATCTTGTTACGGGTGGTTGTGAGCCACCATATGGTTGCTGGGATTTGAACTCATGACCTTCGGAAGAGCAGTCAGTGCTTTTACCCGCTGAGCCATCACACAAGCCTCCAGTTACATTTTTTAAGTGCATAACTTTAAAAGAAAACATTAAGTGAATAGAAAATAGAGGAAACACTCAGACAAGAGCAAAGTGAAGAAAATCTGTGCTGCTTGGGGCACTTGGCCCTGTGACAGGATAGACCTTTGTCCCCTGGCTGTAGAACCCGGCACTGAGGAGTTGGGATCCATGACCTCAGGACCCTGAGAATGAACAGGAGAAAAATGGAGTCCCAAGGGGCTGCGTGGTCTGTGTGGGCTGCGTGGTCTGTGTGGGCTGCGTGGACCGCATGGGGCTGTCTGTGCTGAGGATAAAGCCAGCCCCCCCCCCAAGACAGCTGCTAATCTGCATATGTGAGAAAAGTCTAGAACCTTTGAGAGGGCATTTTTTAAAAATGGAGAAACAGGGAAGGCTCACTGCTTTTAGTTTAGCTCAGGGACATGGATGTGGCGAGTTGTGTGTGTCCCCAAGACCTGGAGGGGGTCTGTACTGGGCTGGCTTCTGGTTGCTGACTTCTGAAGTCCTTGAATTGGGGCAACCCTCTTCAGCAGCATGGTGATCTTCCTTGGTCACCTCCAGCCCCAACTGCAGGTCTTCTTGAACCCCCTTCACCCGCAGTCATACATGCTGGGCAGAGAGCCCCTCTCTGAGTGCACATGCTTTTTTTTTTTTTTTTTTTTTTTTGGTTTTTCGAGACAGGGTTTCTCTGTGTAGCCCTGGCTGTCCTGGAACTCACTCTGTAGACCAGGCTGGCCTTGAACTCAGAAATCCGCCTGCCTCTGCCTCCCAAATGCTGGGATTAAAGGCATGTGCCACCACACCCGGCATGCATTTCTTTTTTTAATAAGCATACAGATGTATATGTATGTATGTCTGTGTGCACATGCATTTGTATATGTGTCTGCATGTGTACAGGTGTGACATGTGTGAACATGTGTGAATTTGCATACACACATGTGTACATTTATAGATGTGTCTGGGTGTGCATGTGTGTGTGAGGGATAGCTTTGTGCTGTGGCCACAGTGAGTCCTAAAAGTGCCTGTTCCACCTGCAGCTCTGCGGGCTGAACTCCGGGGAGTCAGTGATCCGGCGTGCCGCCAAGGGGCAGGGAGCCAGGCTACAAGCTTTATGGGGCCCATGTATAGGCCAAGCACCGTGATGAGCCGTGGATACGTGGGAAGGTTCAAGGCGGGTGTGGCTCGTCCTCTTGGCCTGTGTGGTTCGTCTGAGGAAAGACTGCCCACAAACAGTCGTTTAATTGCCCTGGACCATGTGCCAGGAGACAGTTACAAAGTCCTAATGGTGCTGAACACCGGCCAAGGGCACCTGGCTTGTGTAAAGAGCCAGAGTGGTTTGCCTGGGGTTGTGGTCAGAGCTCGGCAGCTGCTCCTTCCCCCCTCAGAGCAGGAGCAGGGAGACACTAAGGAGGGTGGGAGCTGCAGGGCCAAGCTGAGAATGAGCCAGGCAGCAGCCACATCCACAGGTGAGTGCTTGACCTCCCACGGTAGGCTTAACAGGATCAGAGTAATGAGACCAAACTTGTGTTTGTAAAAAAATCTGAGGGACTTCTGAGAGAAGGGGTTAGAATCTGGGAGACCAGGCAGGGCAGTGGAGTCTCTGCCAGGGACCTGGAGTCAAGGTGGTACCAAGTGCCCAGGGCACAGCTCTGGTCCTCCCTTTCATGGCTCTGAGTCAGAGCCTCTGAAGACACAGTGAGCACGCCCCATGTCACACGCTGCAGGATTAGGGATGTCAAGGGGATCTAGGGACACCACCTCAGGCGATGCCAGGGCTTCTGAAAGCATGCAGAGGTCCAGGTTCAAGTCTGGGCTTGCCTGCTACTCTGACATCCCAGAGGACGAGGACAGAGGCACGGCAGGTGGTCTGGGGAGCAGGTGACTTGTGTACATCTGCACAGCCTTGGCTGAGAAGGTGCCCGTAGCTGTCACCACATCCAAGTTCTCAGTGTTGGGATATTCCTGTGTTTTCATTCCTCACAAGGTCTCAAGGTCCGGGTGACTTGGGTTTTGTTTTGTTTTGTGTGTTAGAGGGTTTCATGAAGTCAGGCCAGCCTCAAGGTTTCTGACCTTGAACTCTTGGTCTTCTTGCCTCCGCCTTCCCGATAGCCCAGACTTCAGGCCTCAGTGTCTTGTCCCATGCAGGTCAAGAAGGCTGAGTGTCAAGGCTGAGGTCTGAGTTCGCCCTTTCAGAGCAAAGTGCACCCTACAGAGGTGGCCAGCCTTGTGGTGACGATCTTGTCGCTTGTGGGAATGTGTACAGCATAAAAGGCCTTTAATGCCAGCACTCGGGAGGCAGAGCACGGCATCTGAGTTTGAGAGACCAGCCTGGTCTATAGAGCAAGTTCCAGGACAGCCAGGGCTATACTGAAAAACTGTGTCTGGAAAAACCAAAATCCAAAACAAGACAAAACAAAAAAAGAGTTCAAGGCCGGCTTCAGCTCTAGAGAGAGTTTGGAGCCATCTTGATTTATATGAGACCCTGTCTTTCTTACTTTATTGTGTAGTCTGCCTTTTGACCTCTAGCTCCTCAAGAGTGCTAGCTTACTGGACATGGTTTTTCCAGACAGGGTTTCTCCGTATAGCCCTGGCCATGCTGAGCTCACCGAGATCTTCCTGCCTCTGCCTCCCAAGTGCTGGGATAAAGGCGTGGGCCAGTAGGCCCTGCATCCTGACGCCTTTAAGGTCTCTTGTTACTACAGCTGTGGCAGGTGGTGTGTATTGCTACACTGTCTCTCTAGGAAAGCCTGGGGTGGGCGTGGATGCTATTGGCATGGATGCTGATGGAAGAGGTGCAGAGCGGGTGTGATTCTCAGATGGCTGGGCCTCTGTCTCCATCCCATGTTGCTTTGCGTTTCTCACACTATGTCCCTGACCAGCCCCTGGCCCTTCCCATCTCCCCGCAGCTAGAATCCGACATGCTCCCTTGATAGTCCAGGGAGAGACAATGCAGTTGGCTCTGCTCTGCTTCTGAGTAATATCCCTCACGAGACTGCTGGCTGCCAGCTCATGGAGACTGTTACCTGTCTGTGACTGGCAGGGCTTGATCATTCAGGGGTAGGGTCACAGAGCAAGGTAACACATGCTAAGTAGCCCCACCTGGGCCTGCAAGCTGGCCCAGGGTGGGCTGTGTTTTTTGTTTTTGTTTTTGTTTTTTTTGTTTTTTTTGTTTTTTTTGTTTTTTTTTTTGCAAGTCTGTCCTCTGCCTTTTACATTTATATATTCTTGGAGGAGAGGGCACATGTGCCCCTATGAGCTTGTGAGGTCAAGGTCAGTTTTTAGAAACAGCTTCTCTCCTTTCTTCGTGTGGATCTCAGGGACGCAACTCTGGTCTTGGTTGCGTGGCAAGTGGCTCTATCCAATGAGCCACCTGGCCAGCTCTTGTTTTCCAATGCCTTTTCACTGGGCTTGGTAGCCATGATGGAGGCTGAGGCAGGAGGATCTCCCTCAGGTTTAAAGCCAGCCTGGGCTACTGGGGTGATGGGGATACAGAAAGATTTTTTTTTTTTTAATTTATTTTATGTATGTGACTATACTGTCACTGTCCTCAGACATGCCAGAAGAGGGCATCAATCAGACCCCATTACAGATGGTTGTGAATCACGGTGTGGTTGTGAGAAGGTCAACTCAGGACCTCCTAGTAGAGCAGTTAGTGCTTTTAGTGCACTGCGCCCTCTCTCTAGCCCAGAGTGAGATCTTGTAACACCCTCCCCACCGTAACCCGCATGCCAAAAGAAGTAAAACTGTTCCTACCCCAGGCTCGGGATATGTGGTTCAGTGGTTAGAACATGGTGTAGCTTTGTCTGGGGCTTTGGGTTCCCCTTCTCAGCACAGCAAAGCAAACAGGGCACCAACAAGACTTCCGAGGAAAGGATGCCAGCAAAGACCTAAACCTAAAGCAGGGGCCCGAAGCCAATGGAGGAGGCGGAGGAGAGACGGAAGCAGCTTCACGGCAGGGCTCAGGGCCCTCTCTGGTCGGAATCCTGCTGGAGAATCAGGGACCCCACCTGGGGTGCTGACCTACTGCTGTGGAGCTGGGCCCAAGGGATTGCTTGCCGTGGGGAGACAGTTTCATTGTGGCTAGATGTGCATGGTTTTGTGAACTTAGCAATGAGGGGAACAGAAAGTTTGGCAGAGTCTGGGGTCCCAGGAACGGGGCTCAGCTTCTGAAGTGCTTACACACAGGCATGGGTACTAGAGTTTAGATCCCTAGGGTGCAAGTGAAAACTGGCTGGGTGGGAGGGCCTGCTTATAATTCCAGTTTGTGGGAGACAGCGATTGGGAATTCGCCCAAAGCCAGCCAGACTAACATGGAGAGAACCTGGGCCTCTCACAGGAGTGCATGTACATGCATTTGCACACACGTGCTGCCCCACACAAACCTGTACACACACCACACAAACACCAACCTCTACTGAGCTGTGCTCCCACCCTAGGCTGTATTCCTAGGCTGTGTGTCCAGTAGATGCCCTAGCCTCTGAGAGGCCATGGCCTCCACCCTAAGATCATAGAACTACGTGGCTTCATATGGTTATTCCACTGGTGTTTGTGAAGGCCCAACTTTGCCAGTGTTTGTCATTCCTGTAGACTCAGTGACAAGTCCCTGTCAAGAGTTGGGCTTCTCCAAGTCCCGAATGACATCTACTAGTTTAATGACTGTGGCTCTCATGGAGGGTGCTGGCCTTCAGTGGTGGACTGGCCTGGGAAGATACTCAGAGAATAGTCTTTTTTGTTTGTTTGTTTTTGTTTTTTTGAGACAGGGTTTCTCTGTATAGCCCTGGCTGTCCTGGAACTCACTTTGTAGATCAGGCTGGCCTCGAACTCAGAAATCCGCCTGCCTCTGCCTCCCCAGTGCTGGGATTAAAGGCGTGTGCCACCACGCCTGGCTTGAGAATAGTCTTTAATATATATATATGAATGATTATGTATGTATTGTATGTATATGGGTGTCTTGCCTGTGTGTACATCACAGGCGGAGGGAACAGGATCCCATGGGACTACAGTTATAGATGGTTGTAAACTACCATGTCGGGACTGGGACTTGAACTCAGGACCTCTAAAAGATCAGCAGTGCTCTTAACTGCTGAGCCATGTTTCCAGCCCTCCAAAATATGTGTGTGTGTGTGTGTGTGTGTGTGTGTGTGTGTGTGTGTGTGTATACATGAGTGCAGGTACCACATAGGCCAGAAGAGAGCACCAGACCTCCTGGGGTTGGAGTTAAGAATTTTTGTGAGCTGCTGATGTGGGAACTGAACGTGGGTCCTCTGTAAGAGCAGTAGGTGAGTCATCTCTTCAGCCCAACACTCGGGTTATTGAAGCGGGCTGTGACTGGACTCTCCTGACCTTATCCTGTTTGTTGTCTGCTTCATCCCATGTCAGCCCCATGAGCAAAGGGGGTTGAATCCCTCCTGTCTCCAGGGTTCAGGACAGTACCTGACCCATCCTAAGAATGCAGAAAAGCCTGACTGGTGACTGAGCCTCTCACCTGACCTTCTTTGCCCCCTAGGTCTAGCTGGGAGCTCCCCGACCTTCAGGAAGGAAAGATCGAGGCCATCAGTGACTCAGATGGGGTGAACTACCCCTGGTACGGCAATACCACGGAGACCTGCACAATCGTGGGACCCACCAAGAGAGACTCGAAGTTCATCATCAGTATGAACGATAACTTTTACCCCAGCGTCACATGGGCCGTGCCCGTCAGTGAGAGCAATGTGGCCAAACTGACCAACATCTACCGGGACCAGAGCTTCACCACGTGGCTGGTGGCCACCAACACCTCCACCAATGATATGATCATCCTGCAGACCCTGCACTGGCGCATGCAGCTTAGCATTGAGGTGAATCCCAACCTGCCCCTGGGCCAGCGCGCCAGGCTGCGGGAGCCCATCGCCCAGGACCAGCCTAAAATCCTAAGCAAGAATGAGCCCATCCCACCCAGCGCCCTGGTCAAGCCCAACGCCAATGATGCGCAGGTCCTCATGTGGAGACCCAAGTATGGGCAGCCGCTGGTGGTGATCCCGCCCAAGCACCAGTAACAGCCAGGCTGCTGCGAGGTGAGACTCAATGAAGTAACAATATTACTGCTCAGAAGGAAACCCAGATGCCCTGTCCGGTCATTCAGAAAAATACAACCATTCTACCTTCTCCCGGGGCGGATCTCACTGTGCTAATACCGGCTGGCCTCCTGGTTCCTCCACGTGCTTCCCTGCAGGGAGGGGGGCCAGGGACAACAGGCGCCCACCCACGCCACCCCCAGGGCTCCTCGTCTCCTATCACAACCTCAGTGTTCATTGACTCTCCGAAACACCGCTTTTTTTTTTTTTATTTTCCCCTCCTCTTTGTGGATGCAGGGGCAGGGGAGGAGGCTGGTTGTCAGGGGACCCAGCCTGCTCTTCCCACCTCCCCTCTGCCCATCCTCTGCCATGCGGCCTTATGTAGACTTGCTTTGCCAAACTTTTGCCTTAAGCTGAATTTAAAGGAGAGAAAGAACTGGAAAGGCCATGGATCTCTGCTCTACAGGACTTGCCCTCCTCTGTCAGAGCTGGGAAGAGGGGAGGCTCACCTGAGTCCCGCTCCTCCTCCTGGGCCTCTGGGTGAGGGGCAAGAGTGCGATCTCAGGTCTAAAACCAGCTGTTTTATCCTGTTGTTTGCGCAGAATCAAAACCACAGACTCTGCCTAGAGCTTCTATTCCACCCCAGTAGAACCCCTCCCTAGTACCTGCCAGGGGTGCGAGCTGAGCAGGGCATAGATCCTTGACCCCTCCTCTCTCCTCAGTAGCCTTAACTTGCCTGGTGGAGGTATTCTAGGAGAAGAAATGGGGAGTCCCCAAAGTGTTGGATTGGAGCTAGGTAACGTTTTCACCTTTGCTAGCTATCTCTAGAACCCACCCCTAGGAATGTGGCTTTTTTCTCTTCCATTATCTTGGTCCCAAATGCCTGGCAGGGTTGGGGTTGTGGCATTGCCACTGAGTCTGGACAGTCCCATCTGTCTTAAGGTAAAGATGGCATGCCCTTTCCTCCTGGCCAGCACTGTCACACTTGAATCTGGGGTTCTAGCACCCAGGGATGCCCATACGCTAGCACACTGTAAAGAAGCCATATCAGAGCTTCTGGTTCATTCTCAGGGGAAGCAGCTCCCGGACTCTCTGGGGTGGGCTGCATATAGGCGCTAAGCACCAGCTGGAGGGTGCTTGGGTCCCTCCCCTCCCCATCATAGGTGCTCCTGGGGAGGTGGAGGTCTGGGGAGCCGTCAGCTGACTCACCTGGGAGGCATCAGGCCATTGTGAGACTGGCTTGACACGTGGTAGGTAGTCTTGGGGTCTCCCTTCTGGAGCCCTAGAACTTGTCCTTGAGTGATGCCATGGTTTCTAGAAATGTCTGCTTTGAGCGGCTTGAGGGACACTCCATTAAGCGTGCTAACAGCTGCATCACTGGATTCGAACCAGTAATAAGCACAGAAAACCGTTATCACAAGAAAAAGAATGTTTTTTGCTGCTGCTGAGCCATTTGTAGGGGAGCCTCGGAGACAGTGTGGGAGGGTACAGCTAGATCCCAGCTCTGTTTCTACACTTGAGACGTTTGTCCTTCCAGGGTACTTAATGTCTGGTCATTCTCGGCCACTAGGGCTGGGGGTTGCAGTCACCTGGAGCACACTGAACAGAACATGCCCATGGCACAGTTGGCTGGAGAGCCACTTGTCAGGACTGGACCTCCTTGGAGCCTTCCCTTTCCCTATGTCACCTTAGCTGGGAGAGCCATGAGGTCTCAGCCCTGCACCAGATCAGGGTTGGCTGGTGACTGGAAAGGCCTTCTCTGTGTTCAGGACTTCCTTGCCCTGAAGAAAAGAGACAGGCCCTGGTGAGGGTTGGGAGTGAGTCCTTGTCCTGGGCTGAGTGGTCTCTAAAGGTTTGGTGGGAATAAGGACTAGGACTCACAGTAGGGGTGGCCTGAACTGCTCTGGACATGGGGACCCCCAAACCCACATTTCTTGCACTCCTTCCCCACTGCATGCCTGGCTTTGCCCACCTGGCTTCCTTGGCTCCCCTTTCCTCTCTACCCTCCTGCCTGGCAGAAGACAGACAGGGCTAGGGAGAACCCCAGAGAGGCTGTGTGGGTCTGGGCGAGAACACCCAGCTTCTCCTGGGCTGGTCCCCTCAGTCCGTTGCCTCGTGTTGATGACAGACTCCAGGCTTCCCTCTACTGCTGTCCTTCACACCCACACCCACCGGGTATGGACACTCACTGTTCCTAGCAATAAGCACCAACTGTCCTTGGTCACGGACAGTACTGTGAACACGAACCCATGCGTGCACTTATCAGCAGGCGCGAGACTCTTGAAGACAATGTCAAAGAAACCTTTTTTTTTTAAAGATTAAAATAAAAGATATATAGAGAAATAAAATTAATTTTAAACCACCCTTGGCTCTGGCGGCGCTTATGTGGGGTAGCAGGCTCACTGTGGCTGTCCAGGCTGAGAGCGCTGGGAAGACGCTGTGTGGCTGTGGATCCTGTGCTGAGTGCTTGAAGACAGGGACTCCGGCCTGTCAGCCTGTACAGCTGCTCTTTCTCATGCTCCTGTCTCCGTCGGGTCTGGCACTGGGATTGTAGAATATTCCTGACTAGTGTCCTGGAAGGACAGTAGACTTAAGAACAGCTTGTGCAGGGGTGTGTGTGTGTGTGTGTGTGTGTGTGTGTGTGTGTTACTTGCCCATGCACTCGACATATCTGTAGAGACCAGAGGTCAATGTCTTCAAGGGCTCTATTTTATTTTTTAAGGGAGAGTCTCTCTCTTTTTGTTTTTTGTTTTTTGAGACAGGGTTTCTCTGTGTAGCCCTGGCTATTCTGGAACTCACTCTGTAGACCAGGCTGGCCTCGAACTCAGAAATCCACCTGCCTCTGCCTCCCAAGTGCTGGGATTAAAGGTGTGCGCCACCACACCCGGCTGAGGGAGAGTCTCTTGATGAACCTTGGACTCACCAATAGGTTAGACTGGCTGCCCAGCAAGCCCGAGTGACCCAGTGCTGGGGTTGTGGGCTTACACCTCGCTGCCCGGCTTTACCTGGGTTTGGGGAATCTGTTCTAGTCCTTCTCTGTGTGCAGTAGGCACTCAGCTGACTAGCCCCAGCTTTTGGAACATTTGTGTGGAAAGTTGGGGAACTCACAGTTGCTAGAGTGACTCTGTGTCCTGATAGTGGACTCCTGGCACAAGGTCATTTGTGTGGACTTGGATGAAACCCAGACTATCTTGGAAAGGGGCTCTTGGGCACTGCCTGTGGCCAATGTGGATAAATAAATTAGGCTCTGATTCTAGAGTGACCGGGCCATGATGGCCCATGGGGCTTCCCCATCTTATGGACAAGGAAGCAGGATGTGAATGGGGGGTTGAGAACTGGCAGACCTCATGGCTTACAAGAGGTAGAGCCAAAATTTGAGTCCAGCCTGAGCCAGCCTCTGACACTGCATGCTCAGCCAGAGCAGAAGACTATAGGTACACATTTGGTGCCAAATAATCATCGGTTTTATTAAGGAAGCCCTAAGCCTGCAGCATGGCCTCCATCCAGGGTCTTCAGACAGCAGAGGCCTTTCTCCCCAGCTCATGTCCCAGAAGTCTGTGTACTTAGTTATGTATGGCCCATAGAGAAGCCGACTTTGAAGAAGGGTTAGCTTCACCTGAGGGCTGTAGGCGTCCCCAGAGTGGGTGTGGCTCACTGCAGGGCTATGAGGGAGGGAGGGGCAGGAAGTGCCCAATTCACCCAGCCAGGCCTTAGACTTGGCTTCTCTGGGTACTTTACAATACCAACAGTACTGGGCTCCATTGCTTGAGGCCAAGACACAAGGAAGGAAGTTGCATCTTGGGCTTCTCTGGTACTCTCCATCCGATGGCTCCCGGGAGATGCCTGTGTCAGTTTGGTTTTTGATTGTGGATTGCGCATGCGTGCAAGGGTGCAAGGGACTGTGCTGAGTTTATGTTGTTTTGTGGTGTGTGTGTGTGTGTGTGTTCTCAAAAGAGTAATTCAGTCAGCTCACACAAACCATACCCCAGGAGCTCAGGAAGCCATCTTTGGGACAGCACACAGCTGTACCACAGTGGGATGTGGCAGCCTGGGTTTGGGTAGTGGAATGTGCAGGAGGCAAGTGGCTTCCAGGTGACATCTGATGGCTCAGTGAAAGCCCCCTGCCTGCTCTAGCTGATGGGGAGTTAAATTCGGAAGGCCAGGCTAGGCTGAGAGTGATCGAGATACCAAGTCCACAAGAGCAGGAGTAGCATCCCCTCCAGGGCCCCCAGGCCTGGAGCCAGCTGTCGGAATGGGCAAGCCACTGCTGACCGTGGTTCCAGGAAGCAGGTGCACAGAGGCTCTCTGCTCGCCTGCTGCTGTGACAGCTGTCCCTCCGCCCGAGCCTCTGCCCTGGTCCATCTCAGAAGAGCCAGAAACTCACTGTAGGATCAGCCACGAGGCCACAAAGGACGCACAGCCATGGCTTAGTGAAGACTCTCACTGGGGGCTCCAGGGGCTGTTCAGCTCTTGGGCTTTCAGACACTTCTAGAAGCTGGAGTGCTTTTTGTGGTTTTTCGTCCCCTGGCCATCCTCCGTGTCCCCTGGGTCTTCCACAAACACTGGCTCCCAGCTGGTTGAGGTCCAGGTACTGGGAACAGCAACAGGCCACAGCGCGCACACTACCCCTAAACTGTCCACTGAAGGACTTCAGAGAGACTGTTGGTAATGTGCTTGCTGCGCAGGAGCTATGACCCAGGTAAGGAACAAACAAACAAACAAACAAACAAAGTAACAAAAATCAGGGTGGATGTCTCCTAAGGAACCACACCTGAGGTTGACTACTGGCCTCCCAGGGCCTTTCCTGCCTTTCTCCCCCCTTCTCAGAGGAAGAAACTGGCCCTGGAAAGTGACCTGAGGCCTGTTGAAGGTCACTAGATGAAGGTCACTAGACTAAGAAGCTTCAGAAGGCCATGGCTTTACCAGTCTCTCCATTGCCTCTTCCCTCAGCCTGTCCTGCAAGGCACGAAGCTTACTGCCGCGCTCAGCAGCCCTTCTGGTACTGGAAACTTCTTTCCCTTGAGACGGAGTCTCACACTGTACCCCAGATTGGCCTGGGACTTGGTATGCCTCACAGACTGGCCTTGAATTTACAGTGATTCTCCAGCCTCAGACCTGAGTGCTGATATGTTAGCTGTATACCACTGTCTCCACAAGGAGTGGGCATGTTCTGGGCTGTGTCCAGAGAAATTTCTGACCGCTCTGAGTCCTGCCAAAAGCCAGTCCATTTGCTGTCTGGGCTCAGCCTTTTCCACTCCTCTAGACATGACGGCTGGGAATGCAGAGACAGGATTATCTCCACCCCGGACCTGGCTTTGGTTGGTATTTTATCAGGTGACATTTCAGACCAGAATGGTGAAGGGTGGTTCTCTGGAGTGAGCATCTAGATGTCCAGGACTATTCCTGGCTGCCACTTGTCTTGCTGAGTGAGGTCTAGTGAGCTGACCTGACGAGTCTCCTCAGGCAGGAGACGCACATACCTTCTCTGTGGACTGGCAGGCTTCATGATAAACAGGGCCCTTGCTCAGAGCATCTGTCCTGGAAGCCAAAGATTTTATCTAGAGACCAGGGATGCTGTCTGGGATGGGGCTATTTCTGTGTACAGACAGGCAGGAAGAGGAGGGAAAACATCTTTCTGGGAACCATGGTGACAGGGGCTTACTGTACCTTTGAAGTCTTTTATGATCCTTTGGGGCAGGTGTTTATAGCTCTAAACGTGGGTGTCCCTAATTCTTTTTGTCCAGATACAGCTCATCATCAAGATGTGGTAAGGAAATGGGGACCCCGCAGGGTGCTCCCTGTGAATGCTACAACACTGCCCCGTATCTGGTTGTCGAGTTGAGAAAGAGTTCCATTGGGGACTCAGTGTCTCCGAGCAATGAAGAACTCTGCAGTAGGGTACAGCTTATCACCCCAGCAGCACCGTGCCTGATCTAGCAGCTTGCCAGACCGAGTGGTTAACCAGGACTTTGGATGTTACTAAGTCTGAGGCTGAGGGATTTCCTGTAAACAGTCTGCCACTTCCGGTGAAGGTGAGGCAGGCAGGCACCTGGCTTCTTACCCTTTGCAGCCCTGCCTGTCCTCCAAGTCCTTGCCCTGTGGCTGTGAAGCACAGTGGTGTGCCAACCTCCCCATGAGAGTTGGGGATCCCACAGGAGCTGTGACTGTGACACCGGTAGGTAGACTGGATGGTCACATGACTAGGGAACCCAGAAATGTTTAATCCTGTCTTTGAACTCCCTCCCTGTCACACAGCCATGCTACAATTACTGTATTAGCGCACACACACACACACACACACACACACACACACACACACACACACACGTTTAAGTTTTCTATTTTATGTGTGTGTTTTTTTGCATGTTTGTCTGTGTACTATGTGTGTTCCTGGTGCCCATGGATATCAGAAGAACTAGTTACATATGGTTGTAAGCCACCACGTGGTGCTGGGAATAAAACCCTGATCACTTGTAAGAACGAGAGCTCTTAGCCCCTGTGCCATCTCTCCAGCCCCTTTGCTCACTTGGTGGTGGGTGGTGAGGTCTCATTCACTTTTCAGACAGTTGCATGCAAAGTTGCTGCAAAGGCTTGTTGCTAAGTATAGAGGTGGAGGCTGGTGAGTTATCCTGGGAGTGGGATGGCTCGCTCCGCTGGACCCTGCTCACTCCCGCTGGCTCTGCTCGCTCCGGCCAGCCCCCGTACGGCCCCCCACCCCACCCTGCTTGTTCCAGCCGGCTCTGCTTGCTCCGGTTGGCCACACTCGTTCCGGCCGGCACTTAAGCTTTAAAGAAAGTTACAAACGTTCTTTTTACGTAGCCCAGAGAGAGGTACCACTTGCTTTTAGAGTGGGTTTCCCAGCTTCTGTTAATCTAATCAAGATAATCGGTCACAGACTTGCCCTGAGGAGGATCTCTGAGGTGATTCTGGAGCCTGTCACATTGGTGTTCACTGTTAAGCATCGTGGGGACTGCTGGGAGCTGACTCTTAGCAGAAAGCGGCTATCATCTCTGCAGCCATCTTAGGCTATTTACTTACAGGTGGTACTTTTCCACCCTGATGAGAGACTTTTTTTTTTCCCTTGCATGATGTTTTTGCAAGAAGCCCACCACAGCTGAACACACTCTGATAACATCTTGTTTTTCTCCTACACATCCTGGACCTGTGGTTAAGTGTCTCCAGGGGCACTCCCCAGCGAGTGCATATATAGCCATAGTTGCCTTCCAATAAATGAGACTTGATCCGTGATATCCTGTTTTGTTTCTATTCTTCGAGTCTCTTGTCCCTCAGTCCCCTCAGTCCCCTCAGTCCTCTCCCTCCCCCTCTCCCCCTTCTCCCCTCCCCCTTCCTCCCTCCTTCCCACTCTCCCCCTCTCCCCCTCCCTCTCTCCTTCTCCCTCTCTCAGATCCCATTGACTGACCCGAGGACCAGGTCAGGGGATCACATAGAGTTTCTATACATGTGTCCATGGCATGTTTAACTCAGGTGGAACACATACACACCCTCTAACACAGATCATTTATTTCTGGTAGAAACATTCAAAATACTTACTTCCAGCTCTTTGAAATCTATGCTCTGTTATTAGACAAAGTTACTGTGTGTGCAGCAGCCTGCCACAGCTATCTGACCACCTACCCTCCACCCTCTTGCCGCTCCCCTGAGATAGCCTTTTTAATTGTAGACAGTCACGTTTCTAGAAGTCTGTGCCAGTATCTTATTTAACAATTATTTGTTTATTTATTTTTGGTATTTCAAGACAGGGTTTCTCTGTGTAGCCCTGGCTGTCCTGGAACTCACTCTGTAGACAAGGCTGGCCTCGAACTCAGAAATCCGCCTGCCTCTGCCTCCCGAGTGCTGGGATTAAAGGCGTGTGCCACCACGCCCGGCTAACAATTATTTTTAAGACAGGGTCTCAGTACATGGGCCTGGCTGGCCTGGAACACACTGTGTAGATCAGGCTGGCCTTGAATTTACAGAGCTCAGCCTGCTTCTGCCTCTACTGTATCTGATATGAGTTTGGACACTCCAGCTTTTTGGAGAATGTTTATATTGGCATACTAATGGTTTCCATCTTTTGGGTCTATTGTGTCTTAGAGTTGGAGCTGTGGCAGCATATGGACAGCATGTGGTTGGCGCTTGCCTTTTTTTTTTTTTTTTTTTTTTTTTTGAGACAGGGTTTCTCTGTGTAGCCCTAGCTGTCCTGGAACTCACTCTATAGACCAGGCTGGCCTCAAACTCAGGAGATCCACCTGCCTTTGCCTCCCAAGTGCTGGGATTAAAGACGTGCGCCACCACTGCCCAGCCGCATTTTTTTTTCCTCGAGTTAGGATCTCATATAGCCCAAGCTAGCCTCAAACTTACTATGTAGCCAAGGACGACCATGAATTTTCTCTCCTTGCCTCCCAGGTGTTGGGAGAGTGCAGGCCCACACCATCCGGCTTCCTGCCCTCCTCTTTTCCAGGATTCCAGCCCACGGAAGTTGTTTTTCTGTATGACTTCATTTTGTGTTGCTTCCATTGCTATTTAGAAGAACAGCCTTTGAAATGGACAACAGAGCAGTGCCAGAGTAAGGTCCCTGTGAGGGGATTACCTCTGGGCAGCCATCTAGCCTACTCTGAAGTTCAGTGACTCAGCTCTCCTTACAATGACTTTGATTGTGGCCACATCATGTGTCCAGACATCATTCTGTAGAGTAACAGCAGGAGACTTGGGGTGGCGACTTCTCCCCCATCTCAGGCTGACAGCAAGGTCTTCATGGGTCCTAATCTTTCCCTCTTTTGTTAATTTCTTCCAGGATAGTCTCATCTCAGAGACTGTAGTTTTCATCTCTAGAAGTTCAACTAGATTGCTTTTGTAGCTTCCATACCCTTGTGTAGTACATGCATGCGTGTGTGTGTGTGTGTGTGTGTGTGTGTGTGTGTGTGTGCGCGTAGGTCAGAGGACAACCTGTGGAGTGGATTCTCTCCTTACATCATGTAGGTCCTGGAGATTGAACTCAGATCATGAGGCTCGACAGGAAGCTCCCTCTTGCTAGCCCAAATAGCATGTTCATCTTTCTTCTGGTCTCTGTTGCATTCATTATGCTGGAGAGAAATGAACAAATAAATATCTATTTACCCCTGATACAGACAGCAGGCTAAAAGAAACAATGTTCAAGTCCTGCTTGGTAACCTAATGAAATGATTGCATTTATTTGTAGGAGTGTGGGCAGTTTCCAAGATTTGACATTGTAAAGTCACACCCCAGCACGGGTAGGACCTTGTGACAAGAGCATCCCTGAAGGTCCATGCTCAGTCAAGCTTCCGCCTGGGGAGAGGGTCTGGTGACCCTGCCCCCTGCACTGCTGTAGCACAGACATGGCTGCCACGATCTGCAGCATCACATTACCCCTCTGTCGCACTGGGGGGTTCTGCTGGGGACCCACTGCAGGACGGGGGTGGGGGTTTTGCTGGGGACCATTATGGTCATGTCAGGCCTGCAGGAAAATCTTGACCATGCCTTTCCTGCAAATGCAGAATTTCAGATGTTAACAGTGGTCTTTCTGGTTTCCTCCTTCGAGAATGTGTTTCTCTGCTGCTTTGCGTGTTGGATAATTTCTGTTCAGACGCTAGATGCTTTGAGACTTAGCATGTTATATGATAGGTGCTTTTGTGTTCCCATAGTGTTCTGAAACTGAGTTCTGGACTCTGTGTTTGCTTCATGTTTTAGTTTCCTTTCTTTTTGGGGGGGGCGGGGGGAGGGAGAGTCTCACATAGCTCAGGCTGGCCTTTAATTCTCTATACGACTGAGGATGATCTTAGCTGCTTCTATCTCCAGGGTGCTGGAATCACAGTCATGCCTGGTTTATGTAGTGTCTGATCCCAGATCTTTGTGCTCTAGGCTAACACTTCCCCAAGCCACACCCGCAAGCTCAGTTCTGGGACCTGGTGTGGAAATAGTTGGATTCACTTGTATCTTGCTTTTAAACTCCTTAATGACTGAGTGACATTCGGTGTAAGACTGGCAACCCCAGGTGTGAGCTCAGTGCTGGGGGAGTTAGTCCTTCTGATAGTCTGGCTGGCTGCAGCATAGTCCTTGCTCTGGATCTCTGCAGGTCACCTCTAAGTCACCTCGCCTCCCTCCCTGCATGTGCTGGTCAGCCCTTATCACTTGTGGGGGCTCTTCAGATATCCATTGTTCTGTGTGACTGTCCTCTCTAGGAGTCTGCTGATGAACCAATCAGCCTGCTGGCCTTCATCCAACCCGTGTCCTGCACTGTGGTCTGCAACTTTCCCCAGAGCTGTAACCTCAACAACTAACTGCAGGTCTCCCTTATTTCCCTCTGGGGCCTCAGGGTCACCCTCCTTTCCTTTGATGGTTGAGGTCAGTTTCTCACATAAGAGGGCAGACCTGAGCCGGGTGTGGTGGCGCACGCCTTTAATCCCAGCACTCCGGAGGCAGAGGCAGGCAGATCTTTGAGGCCTGTAGTCCTGTGTCCTCAGCTTCTTCAGGGAGTCCAGATGCCACTGTACCACCATCTGGAAGGATGAAATGGGAGTCTGGAATGGGCAGCATGTCTGAGAGCGAATTTCTTGGGGATAGGGAGAGAGACTGAGGCCTTCTCTTGGGACCTTAGTGTTACAGCTCTTTTAGGTAAAAAGATCTTCAATGAAAAAGCTCTCCAGGATGATCTTGGCTTGTGTGTATTTCCTTATTTGGGGTGGGTTTGTATGCATACACTTTATTCAGGGATTTAGTTTGATAAGTAGAGGCCCTGGCTCCCAGCAGCCAGCCCTGGGGTCTGAGGGAGCATGCACCAGCTGCACAGTGGAGCCTCCTTTCTGAGGTCCCTGCAACATAACTATAGCAGTGCCATCTCCCTGTCCTGGGGAAGGATGGACAGCGGGGCAATCAAGAGCTCAAGATGTGACTTGCTGGTGACAGCCATGTTGCTCCATCGGCTCAAGAAACTCCTCACAGCAGCGGCAGCAGTGGCTAAAGGCTTCAAACCA
The DNA here is from genome assembly GCA_902729485.2 of Mus minutoides. NCBI lineage: Eukaryota > Metazoa > Chordata > Mammalia > Rodentia > Muridae > Mus > Mus minutoides. The sequence goes on along the minus strand of LR753347.1, from coordinate 1,648,987 downwards.
GCGTAGCCTGCTCATCTCTGCAACCCTGGCTAGCTGCAGCTGCAGTGAGACGGGGAGGTAGAGGGGCTCTGGATAGGATGAAGGGTCCTGTCCTAGGGGGCTAGCCTTGAATCCTCCTCGACTAGGAAGATCCTAAGGAGGAAGGCATCTTTTAGCCCAAGGCACGTCCCTCCTTCTGGGACAGTCAACCTCATTTCTGAGATCTGGTCAGCTCTGGGATGAGCAGGAGGCTGTCGGCTGTGTGTTCATGGCGGGGAGGGCAGGAGTGGTTTGTTCTATCCTGGGCATCTCTAGGGAGGAAACAGAGACAAGTGGCAGGTGAACTGGTTCTAGCTCAGGAAGTCTCCTATCACAAAGGGTGCTCATGCCTTCCTAAAGGTGGAAACCCAAAAGAGCAGAGTACCGTTGGCTGTTTTGGGGTTTAAGACCATCCCACTCAAACCAGGCACCTACTGAGTCTTTTGAGTTGGTCCTAGCTTTCAGCACTGCTAGGGACTAGGAACAGATAAATATGCTTCTCATGGGGCTGACCACCAGCTCAAGGAGACAGTAGCTGAATAAATCAAATAGCCAAGGACACAAAGAAGAACGCAGTGTGCCTCTTATCCAGCTAGGACACTAGATAGGACTGGGAAGGTGGCCCAAGGGGCTTTTGGGCGAGGCTTTATGCTCCTACGCTGAGAACTTTGGGAGGTGTGGACACTAGGAGAGTTTTGAGGACCAAGTGGGCCTGATACAGTAGGGGAGCAGATACTGCAGCCTTGGAGCCATCAGGGAGTGAGGCAAGAGGGACAAGGAGAGAGCCAGACCACAGGGCCTGGAACAGGGAGAGGCCAGGCTGCAGGCTGCATCTGTGCTCTGTAGACCAGCTGTGGCAGCAGGCGGTGCAGAGCTGGAGCAGGACTGAGATGTAGCCAGGCTCCTGCTTTGTAGTTCCTCACCCCTCGCCTAGAGTTTCCGATGCTGCCAAACCTAGACGCCCAAACCACGCTGAGCATCTCCAGCCAGGCCTTTGGTATCATGGCTTCTATTTATAAGCGGAAAGGGGATAAAGCAGCAACTGCAGCCTTAACTCGTCTGTGGAATGAGCTCTTTTAGTCCAGACACAGCAAGGGAAGGGTGGACCCAACAGCTGAAGCTGTGGGGCTGCTGCCATCAGAGGCTTAGACACAGCAAGTTATGTCCACTTGAGCCGAACAGGCCTGGCTCTGGGACAATGTGGGCTTGACAAGTTTGCCAGGTGGCCTTGTCCATATGATTCCATTTTAGACATGCTTCTTTCTCTGGGTGCATTATCTTCGAGGGCCTGGCATGTTCTGTTCCTTGGGCTGTGGAGTCCTGTGCTACCAAAGCCTCTGCAGAGACCATCTGTCACCTTTCAGGTTCACAACATGGCACTGCTCTGGACTGGGTCAAGGGCAGAGAGAAGAACTGTGGTTTGGGGTTTGTCATACTGGAAAGGTTTTGGTTTTTGAGGCAGGGTTTCTCTGTGTAGCTGTGGCTGTCCTGGGACTCACTCTGTAGACCAGGCTGGCCTTGAACTCAGAGAACTGCTTACCTCTGTCTCCTGAGTGCTGGGATTAAAGGCATGCCCACAACCACCTTGCTAAGATGCTGTTTTGTAATACTTTAAGGTCATGGTACAGTCAGTGTGACTGTGCTCCTACTGGCTTTTGTGTCCCCCATTCACAGCTTGCTCAGGTGTGCCCTTATGTCTCAGCCTTGGCCTCGGACAGAGAGTTCAAGCCTCCATCCATCCTTATTCAGGGGAAGAACATGACCATCAGGGTTGGACACTCCCCTGGTGTGTTCAGTGGCTTCTTGTCATCTCAAGAGGGATCTGCCCTGTTGGGTTCCTAACCAGCCATCATCAGAGCCAAGACCAGACCTAGAATTAGGCACAGGGTCCATCCGGACTGTCACCCATTCTCTGTGCCACAGAGACTTGTCTGCATGCTTCACTCATTAGGGGCTCTGCCTCTTCTGAGGAGCTGGAGCCTTGAGAGCCTCAGTGTGGGCTCCTTTTGGTCCTTTGGGAATTGAAGAGCCAGTCACCACTTGAGGCCCCCCTGCCTGGAAGCAGGTCTGTCTCTCCATATGCTTGGAACTTTGCAGACCGGGTGTCTTCAGACCAAGGGGACTGCAGTTGTGATAGGGAAGCTCACAGGATGTCTGTGTAACTGGGTAACTAGCTCTGTTCTGCCTTGGCATGTCATCCTGTCTACCTCCACCCACCCAAGGCTTTCATCTGCCCCTGTATTCCCTTACAGGCTCTTTTCTATACATAGAAGGCAGTTCAGCCTAAACCCTTGACCTCAGATTCTCCACACTAATCCTCCATTGAGACAGCATTTGACATCTCTCCATAAGGCCGTATCAGCTGTGCTCTGCCAGATAACACTCCAGCACTCACTGTCGCGAGGCACAGGAGGAATGTGCTGCTGCTGCTGCTGTCTGAGACCCCTCTAGCTCCTTTTTTGGGGTGGATTACATCGATTAGGTGGCTAGGTCGAGCCAGCAACTCAGTGCATGTCCCATGAAGTTCAGGATGCTGGGCTGGGAATGCATAGGGCTACTTGCCTGGTTCAGGAGACACGGTAGGGGTCACACCCCAGTAACAGGCCCTGGAGGGAGCTGTGCTTCATGGAGCTTGAGGAGGGAGAAAACTAAATTTTCCAAGCTCTCTGTCATGGTCTGTTTTGCTTTCCCAGATGTATAATGAAGTTAGTGCTTCAGGTGGTCACAGAGAGTGGTAGAGGCCATCATTTGGTTTCTCAGAGACAGACTCCCGTAAGTCCAGGAGCTCCTTCCCTGTGCACACATGTACACAGTGGCTGAGCCTGTCCCAGGGCTTGCCTGCTGCCTTGCTTTTGCTATTTCAGGTCAGATCTCTGGCCCCGCAGACCACTAACTCAGCAGTGAGCCTTTGCAGCTCTGCCTAGCATTCAGCCTCCTGAGTAGTAGTGAGGGGTAAGATGCTGCTTAGCTGGTGGCTGGGCCTGAGAGCACTTGCATTGAGCTAGAACTCAGTGGTGGTGACTCAATCCCATGTACAGGATAGGATCTTGTGACATTGAGTATGCTCCCACAGATTCTCACTTTAGGGGGCAAGTGTGGACCCCTGACCCTTGGTCAGCAGCATTGCCCCGCCCCCCAGGCACACAGGGACTTGGTAAGAGGCAGTAGGCCTGTGCTCAAAACTGTTCCAGGCTGAGGCTCTGATGGGGCAGAGCCACTGTGGGCCCTCTAGCCTGCCTTCAGCATGCAGGGTGTCATGACGTGTGGGCGGCCAGCCTGAAAAGCTGGCCAACACTAACCATGAAAGGAATGAGTCCCCAAGACGTCCTCACTCCCTTGGCCATGGTTACTGTGTTTGGTGAGTTCCTGTCATTCTAGAATGTCAATGAGAGATGTGAGTTTAATATTAGGCTTTCTCCGGACACCTACTTTATAAGATATATAATCTGATCACACAATTGGGTGCGTCACCTCACCTCTGTGGCTGGCCCAAGTCGACTGACAGCAGGAAGTACCTACAGACCCTCCTGCCTGAAGGAGGACCCTCCCCCCCCACCACTGCCACCTGATCTCTGTCCTGCTGTCCTGAAGCAGGACTATGGTACCCTTGGAAATTACCTCAGTTCGTTTTTCTCAGTTTACTAACTCCTTCATTTGCATTTTCAATCTCAGTCTTCCTCTTCAGCTAACAAATCAGGCTCTTCCCTCTCTTTATCCAGTTACAGTCCTTATCCATGAACATTCCCCATCAAACCCAGAAAGCCTGGAGCACTGATGAATACTTTTCATCCTAGCACTTGGAGTCGGAAAGGGTGGGTCAGAGAGTTTGAAGCCAGCCAGGGCTAGTAAGACCCTGACACAAAAAGAAGAAGCCAGGCGATCTCTTGGTCTGAAGACACCCGGTCTGCAAAGTTCCAAGCATATGGAGAGACAGACCTGCTTCCAGGCAGGGGGGCCTCAAGTGGTGACTGGCTCTTCAATTCCCAAAGGACCAAAAGGAGCCCACACTGAGGCTCTCAAGGCTCCAGCTCCTCAGAAGAGGCAGAGCCCCTAATGAGTGAAGCATGCAGACAAGTCTCTGTGGCACAGAGAATGGGTGACAGTCCGGATGGACCCTGTGCCTAATTCTAGGTCTGGTCTTGGCTCTGATGATGGCTGGTTAGGAACCCAACAGGGCAGATCCCTCTTGAGATGACAAGAAGCCACTGAACACACCAGGGGAGTGTCCAACCCTGATGGTCATGTTCTTCCCCTGAATAAGGATGGATGGAGGCTTGAACTCTCTGTCCGAGGCCAAGGCTGAGACATAAGGGCACACCTGAGCAAGCTGTGAATGGGGGACACAAAAGCCAGTAGGAGCACAGTCACACTGACTGCACCATGACCTTTAGCAAGGTGGTTGTGGGCATGCCTGTAATCCCAGCACTCAGGAGACAGAGGTAAGCAGTTCTCTGAGTTCAAGGCCAGCCTGGTCTCCAGAGCGAGTCCCAGGACAGCCACAGCTACACAGAGAAACCCTGCCTCAAAAACAAAAACAAAAACAACCCGTGAACAACAAAGAAACCAAAACCTTTCCAGTATGACAAACCCCAAACCACAGTTCTTCTCTCTGCCCTTGACCCAGTCCAGAGCAGTGCCATGTTGTGAACCTGAAAGGTGACAGATGGTCTCTGCAGAGGCTTTGGTAGCACAGGACTCCACAGCCCAAGGAACAGAACATGCCAGGCCCTCGAAGATAATGCACCCAGAGAAAGAAGCATGTCTAAAATATATTTGCACACTGTCCAAGCCTGCAGCAACTTGTTGGTGATGTCCCCATAAGTCGTGGGTTCCAGACAGTGAAGGAAGGATGTGGTGTTTGCAGGGCTCTGTGAATGCTGTGTCTGGAGACGATCAGCAGACTGCCTCTGCACTTAGAACTGGCAGCAGACACACAGCATGTAGGAGCAGAGACAGGGCGGCAGGTGACAGGGGGCTCAGCGGCTGCCTCCCTGGTCTGTTTGCCATACCTGTCTCAGAACTGGCTGTGAAGGAAGAGGCCCTCACAGGAGCCTAGCATGGAAGCACAGAACATGTGGCATAGACATTAACATGGGGCCTCTCTCTGAAAGGGGTCTGCCACATTCTGCTCTTTTCCATGTAGAGGGCTCTACTCAGAACGGCACTGGGCAGAGCCCACTGGCTTGGCTTCCTCAAGCCATAGGACCTTTTCTGGCTGTGACCCAAATAAACACCCAGATGTTCTGTGAAGAACCAGCCCAAACACTTTAATAGCAGATGAAAAACTTGACATAAAATTTGAAAGTGAGGAAGAGGCAGTTAGTTAAGCATTGTTGAGCTTTGGTCTCCAATGTTTCTTCCTGGCTGAGCGTTTTCATGAGAAAGTTCTTTGGACAGTCTGTTGCTGTGGGCCCTGGGAGAGCGGAAGGATGCGCACAGGAGCTCACAGGAACTTGAGGGCATGCTGACAACGGCTCAGCTTCTCCAGCCACCAAAGCCCTGGACAGACCTGCAGGAAGTGCAGAGGATCAACACAACGGCCTTGAGTTGGGCCTGGAGCCTTCAGTAGCAGGCAGCTGGAGACACTGCCACAGAAATGAGGCAAGTGTCTCCACGCCCCGCTGCTGGGAAGGCCAATCATCTCTTACTCAGCTTCCTGCCGGCCAGCCGGCAGCCACAAACCCAACACCTGCTGCTACCTGGCCCTTTAGCCCAGCTCTGAAAACAGAAACAGCCCATCACACAAGTCCAGCATGGCCAAGTCTTCCCCCGCCCTGGGCCTTTTGACTCTCTGAGTTAAGTGAGGGCAGAGCACAGGGCAGACAAGTACTTACGAGTTAGACGATCCAAAGGTGAAGGCTGAAACACAGAAAGGAGGATGTCAGAGCCGAGGGCCTCTCAGCTACGCAGGCTCATCCTGCTTGGTTCCTGACAAGCCTTCCACAAGCCTGTTTCTACTAGGTGACTGAGGGTACAGTCAGCTCCTCCTGCCGAGCCACTGGCTCTCCTGGGAGAAGCGTTACCTCGCTATTTTAGGTCCTCAGCTCTGGCTGCAGGTAATGGTCTGTGCACTGTGGCCCCGCGTCATCTTATGAGGACAGCACAAGCGGTTTTTCTTTTATTGATAATCAATCTGATTCCTTTCCTTCTGAGAGCAGAAGGGCAAAGAGCTAGGTCTGGCTCAGATGCCACACGGGGCTCCGAGCTCTAGTCAGCCTCTACAGCCAGTTCTGGATTTGTTAAAAAAAGTCACAACTTTGCTGAGCTCTGTGTGAGGACAACACAGGACACATATATTTGCTCTCTGAAGATGCAGAGCACTGTACAGATACATGGGAAGGTCCTACACCCTGGCCTTGACTCCAAGGCCTTGTAAGGCTGCCATTATCTGTAGTTCTAAAAGTCTAACAGAAAGTGAACTCAATAATTTCTTTGGATTTTTCAGAAATGGCACAATGTTGCCAGTCTACTTAACTAATGTTGCTTTTTTTTTTTTTTTTTTTTTTTTGGTCCCTTCAGCTTTTAAGACCCTGGGCTGAGTGGCCAGGAACACCTATTCCTGTGGGGGAGGAAAGAACACAGCTGTTTACCTCCTGTGCCTGATCCAAACCCAGCAAATCCACTGCTCGGGGTCCCGAAGCCTGAGGTCTGCTGGGACAAGGATCCGAAGGTGGGTGCGTTCTGACTGGCGAGGGTACCGAAGGATGTGGTGTTGCTGCTGCTCCCGAACCTGGGTGAGGTGAGAAAGGGACAGGGTTGGCATGGCCCTAGTCCTCACGCTGCCCACACCTCACTCACTGTCACCTGTCTTGGATGTACCATACAGGAGCTGTGGTGACAAGCTTTGACTGAGTCAAAAGACTCAGAGGAAACCGGCTTCCAGCTCAGAGTAAGCCTTTACCGTGGCTCTGGGAAGGAAGACATCAGAAATGTAGTGTGAGAGCCACGCGAGTGGGGACCTGAGTTCTTAGCACTGACTGACTTCAGGTCCCTGAGAACAAACACAGTGCTTCCCACTCTCCTCCTGGACACTCTCACTGAGAGCGACATTCTCATCTCTTCACCACCTGCGTGGTCTCATCCCCGCCAGTCCCCCTCTGCCTTGGCGACTCTATGTTGCCTAAGTTGGCCTCAAATACTCTTCCCGCTTCAGCCCCGAGGGCTGGCTTCATAAGCGAGTGCCATGGAGTCTATGATTCCACTCCTTCTATTCTTTGCGGGGATGTGCGTTACCACGCCTGGTAACCACAGTGTGGAAGGAAGCGTGAGCTAAGGCTTCCTGAGGGCTCGGCACGTCTCCCCGAGGGCATGCCCAGCCCTCCACTCACTTTTTAAGACTCTGTACGTGTGTGTGTGTGTGTGTGTGTGTGTGTGTGTGTGTGTGTGTGTGTATGCGGGCATGCATGTGATACAGTGTATAGTGGCGGTCAGAGGACAACCGTAGAGAATACATTCTTTATCATGGTTTGAGGCAGCAGCTTTCAAGGTGAGCGCTTTTACTTACTAAGCCTATCACTGGCCTATCTGCTTTAATGACTTGGTAAAGGGCCCCCTGCATATGAAATATGAAGATAAGTCATAATGCTTCCATTTTGTGTGTGAGGGGAAACTTTTTTATTGTGTTTCATAAAAATCAATAAATACACGAAGCAACGGAGAAATGATATCTTTTCTCGCTCCTGCTACCTCACCTAGAACAATCCTCATTCAAGGGGTCTCCTTCCAGATTTGGTTGACTAAATGGGGTTGAAGATATAACCTAAAACATTTGTAGGGGTTCAGTGGGGGTCCCCGAGAGGTCAGGGAGAGAGGAGTTGGTGTTTCTTGGAAGGAGACAGGACAGGCTAAATGCCTAAGTTACAAAGGGAAGCCAGGCAGTCCGCAGCCCTCATACACCAAGTCCTCTCTGCACTGTTCCCAGGTGGTCCAGCTGTCCTTGTGCTCCTACTCTAGGAGTGACCTGAGATCTTTGTCAGGGTCAGAGTTAGGATAGCACCAGTAACCAGCCACATAATTGTTTTTCCAGAGATTGAATGTCTGTGCTGGTACGTTTTACTAGCCCTAGAAAACATGCCAGTCAGCAGTCATGATTACTAAGATATTCCATTCTCTCCTCTAACCTCCCATGTGTGTGGATCAGCCTAAGTGTTTTGTTTTTGTTTTATTTATTTTTTTATTTTTTGAGACAGGATTCCTCTGTGTAGCCCTGGCTGGCCTCAAACTCAAGAGATCCGCCTGCCTCTGCCTCCCGAGTGCTGGGATTAAAGTCGTGCACCACAACTGCCTGGCGCCACCTTATTTTTACAGACAGGGTTTCACTGAGACCTGGGGCTGAGACTCAGTGTCTGGCAAGCCCCAGTGACATGCCTCCTCAGTACGGGAACCCCAACCACATGCTGCCCTGCTCAGCTTTTTATGTGGGTGCTGAGAATTGGACTCAGGTCTTCATGCTTTCGTGGTATTTATTGATTGAACTATCTTCTCAATTCTATTCTTTTAAAAAAGATTTATTTATTTTATATATATGAGTGCACTGTTGATCTCTTCAGACACATCAGAAGAGGGCACCAGATCTCATTACAGATGGCTGTGAGCCACCATATGGTTGCTGGGGATTAAACTCAGGACCTCTGGAAGAGCAGTCAGTGCCCTTAACCGCTGAGCCATCTCTCCAGCCCCCCAGCTCTATTTTAAATTCTTTATCATTACTATTTGGCACAGGGTCTTCCTATGTAGCCTATGCTAGCTTCAGAGTCCACAACCCTCCTTCTTCAGCATCCTTAATAGGCACCTGTTATCCATGTGGGGAAATGCTAGCACTGTGAATGTGGTGCTGGGGACTCACTTAGGACTGGGAGGGTACCCAGTAAGTCCCTACCATGAGCTACACTTACAAGCCTGAAGAGACTTCTCTACTAGTAAAGCAAACAGCTGCTTTCAAGTAACTTAACAAAACCTTAAGATTCCCAGCATATACATATGGAATCCATCCAGAACTGTACAAAACACAGGTTTAGAGCGCTTCTCAACTCTCTCTTTTAGAAGTTCTCTTTAACTGTTGTTCTTGGAGTTTCCCAAGGATAAATGACCAAGATTCCTTAGCCTGCACAACAAATCTAAGGTGTGCCTGTCCTCTTGCATGCTCTTCCTGAGCGCTCTAGCATCCCTCTGTGGAGCCGAGTTTGTTAAGAACGTGATCTCTTTCCAGGATAAAGCCGCTGCTGTCTCAATGTGCTGCTGTCTCAATGTCCGACACCCGTGTTACCCTTCACCTTCATATCTCTGTCCTGAGCTGAGCACTGAGGATGAGAGTCCATCTGGGCCTACTTTAGGCATCAGTATCTCCTTCAGATGAGGGACTCTGTGGACTTCACCACATATATTTAGTTGAGACGATACAGTGCAGCAAAGGCTACTTCTTGGGGTTCTGGCAATGAGACTAATATTCTAGGGTCATTAGAAGAAACTCCCCCTTATTTTTGGTATTTTCATCTTTATTTAATTAATTTTTATTTTATATACGTTGTTGTTTTGCTTGCATGTATATCTGTATGAGGGTATCAGATTTTGGAGTTACAGACAATTGTGAGCTGCCATGTGGGTGCTGGGATTTGAACCCGAGTCCCCTTGAAGATTGGTCAGTGCTCTTAACTGCTGAGCCATCTCTCCAGCCCCAGTCATGGGATTTTCTAATGAGAATGTGTGTAGGATGTGTATAGAGCAGCTGTTGACAGGCAAGAGAACAGCAGTCTTGAGTAGGGGTTATCCAGTTGGTGTCTTATGTTCTAGGAGTTGTTTGCCAAAGGCTAACTGGCACCTCAAGAAAACAATCCTAACTCTTTCTTCAGGACTTTCTAATATTAAGGACCACCTGAGAAACAGGCCTGGCTGCAGCTAAACCTGATCCAGAGAACAGGGTATCGATGTCCTGCATGCTGTGCACTGACAGCCAGCAATGTTGTGGCCAATGACTTAAGAACCTGCTTACAATGTGCCTTGTCCTAGAGAAAAAGAAATCTAGCCACTTTTTTGTGTACTTAAAGGCAAGGCCACCAGGTCACTGTGGTTTAGAGGATGTAAGAATGCCAGGCCCTGGTGCTTTGGGCTGGCACAAGTTTGTGGTTTTCCCAGGTCCCGCCTGCAGCTTACCCGAATCCGCCTGCGCTGGCAGCCGCAGTACCCTCTCCGAATACTTTGCCTCCCGTCGAGCCCAGAGGGCTTGTAAAGGCTGGGGCTGAACCGAATGCTGGCACCCCTCCAAACCCAGGGGATCCCCCAAAAGTAGGAGGGCTGCCAAACACTGGAGCAGCACCGAAGCCACCTGAGCAAAACAGAGGCAAACAGAACAGGGAGAAAGAAAAGGAGACAGGAAAGAAGGCATCAAGCAGCCAGAAACCAAATCAAAAGAGGAGAAAGGGAGATAGGACGTCAGTAATTCCAACACAAGAAGCCAAAAAGCACAATACCCCAACCTCAATCCCTCATCCAAACTGCTCCCCACTAGGAGCAAAGGGTCTGCATCAGAGGGTCCTGATGCAGGTGGAACGTGTCTCAAGGTGAGAACAAACCACCGCAAACACTGCAGATCCATCGCAGGGTGCTTTCTAGCCCCGTGATAGCTGTGACTCCTCATAGACACCCCATCCCCAAAGCTAGTGTCTCAACCCAGCAGTGGCAGGGTGACAGGCTCTACTGTTTACTATCATACACAGCAGGCAGGGTGGTACACGCTGGCACCCAGCCACATGACCTTTATTTATTTACAGGCAGGTGGCTGTGGGCCTATCACCAATGACCCTGACTTGTGGCATGACTATAAAGTGCACTGACTCTCATTTTGGATGAAGGCTACAGTATAAATGTGACCAGGTGTTAAGACGGCTGGGAGGATGGCCTAAGCGCCCAGATCAGGACTTTAGGCCATTACAGGCAAGACGAGACAACAGAACTGGGTCAGGTCCAGCACCAGACAGCCTCCTCAGACTGCTCCTGAGGTATCCCCAAACCTCCACGATTTGCTCTAGTTCTGAGGTTCAGAAGAGAAGGGTAGTGAGCTCCGATTAGAGGCAGGGTCATTACTGCTGACAGCAAATCTGTTCAAGTGGCGGATCTGCTTTACCGTCCTCACACCCGCTCCTGCCACCGTGATCAGATCAAATGTAGGGCATGAGTGCAGTCAGGCGAGCCGCGGCTGCTACTTGCAATTGAATTCTGTGTCTATTCACAGAGTTGCACAGCTGAGGAGATATTGCCGTGGCTTGTGTTTGGGTTAACATTCTATATTTTAAAACCTTGAGTGAAATTCCAGGCTGTGCTACAGAGACTGGTGGCTTACAAACATAAACAGAATGGAAAAAAAAAGTGCTAAAAAACCATTGTCCTTTAATTATTTAAACTGACCACAGATCTAGTTGCACTTTCTTCCTAGACAGACAAGGTTTCATCTCGCACCTCGTATTCAATATTGTTTAGACTTCTTGCTGGAACGTGAGCGAAAAACGAGAGGCTTTTATGACCCAGAAATCAACCTGGCAGGAGAGCCAGCAAACAGATAGACAGGCAGGCAGGCAGGCACACGTGCAAAAGCAAAACAAACTTGGTGCATAGCTAAATGAAAGAGAATGGTTGCTTTGGTCTTAGTTCTGGGGTCAGGCGACTCCCTCTAATGAGAGCAGGAGCTCAGCTGCAGGCCGACTCTCTGACCGAGCAACCAAGAAGCAGGTTTGCTGGCAGACACTGCCAGCATCAAGGCAGCTCCCACCCTTCTCCTGGCTGGCCTAGGCCCTTCCTCTAGTGGCGCCAAGCTCTCAGATTACCTTCTCATCTAACTGCAGCATGGGTAGGTGGCAGAGCTGGGATTGGAACCTCTCATGGCCCTGCCATGTGTCCTGCTTTCTAACTGACGAAGAAAGGCCTGCAGACCCCGGGCTGGCTGGCAGTGAGGCCATGGCGAGGTTCGTCTCCTGTCCCTTCCGTGGTGGCCTCCAAGTGTTAGCTCTGACACATTGCTTACTGAAGGGAGGAGGAACAGACACGAGTTTTCTTTTTTCTTTCTTTTTTTTTTTTTGGTTTTTCAAGACAGGGTTTCTCTGAGTAGTCCTAGCTGTCCTGGAACTCACTCCTTAGACTAGGCTGGCCTCGAACTCAGAAATCCGCCTGCCTCTGCCTCCCGAGTGCTGGGATTAAAGGCGTGCGCCACCACACCCAGCTCCAGACACGAGTTTTCAAAGGCTCATCCAAAGGCTCTGCCTGAAATCGCTCTTACAGTGAGGGGCTGATGTTGCTCCTTTGAGCTGGAAGTCTGACTGATTCCCTCACAGGCTCCTGAGCGCACGTTCTCCCAGAGTGCACCCCAGCCTTCTGTCCAAGTCCTTCAATCTATCTTCAGGACTGTGCTCCCTGAGCATGTGGGCAAGCTGAGTGCAGAACAGACATTCTCCTTTGTCTGCTCAGATACCTGGGTCCCTGTCAGTCCTCATTCTGGATGCTCACCAAATAGAAAAACCAGAATTAGGGAAAAAAATGTCTAGGTGGGAGGTATATTTTTTCTAAGACAGAAAACACATTCACCAGCTTCTCAATTCAAGTCCACCAGGACAATGTGGAACACAGAGCCACACCCCAGAACAGAAGAAGTAAAGGAAATATCAGGTGCCTAAAAATATAGAAAGTCTCAGTGGTTAACAATATAACATTTCTCAAGTGTTCATGCTTTTTTGATTTCCTTGTGTACATGTCATGAGCTGCGTGGGAGGCCACTGATCAGGAGCCACCCAGTTTGTTTTTTAAGAAAGGTTGCCAAGTGGCCATGCTGACTGTCAGTACCACCGGCTCCAAACTTGTCCTTGTAATTAGAGCTAAAAGCTGCAGCCTTTTCATTTTTAAATTATTCTGTATGTATCCCCCAACGAAGCTGCTATGCCTATTTCTAGAACCTTTCACCAAATTCTAAGGAAAAGACGCTAAGAACTAGCAACCTAGGGCTCAGTTGTTAAGCCAAGGTCTTAGGAAGGAACATATCTAGAAGCCGCTGCACCTCAGGGTCACTTTCTAATCTGGGTCAGCCACTCCAAGATCAGCGTCACCTCCTCAGGCAGGGAACTATTCAAAACAGGCCATCCATCCAAGGGCAAACAGTCCTGCCCACTCCCTGAGGAAGACAGATTGCTAGAGGTTCCCTCTTCACAGCACCATTCTGTCCACTCCCAAAACCTTCATTCCAGTCTCCCACCAATAAGACCAGCATTGCAGGCGGTGACAGACCGCAGACAGGCAGGTGACAGAAATTAACAATGTGTTTCATGGAGCAGGAGAGATGGCTCAGTGGTTCAGAGCACTGACTGCTCTTCTGAAGGTCCTGAGTTCAAATCCCAGCAACCACATGGTGGCTCACAACCATCTGTAATGAGATCTGATGCCGTCTTCTGGTGTGTCTGAAGATAACTACGGTGTATTTATTTATAATAATAAATAAATCTTTGGGCCAGAGCAAGAGGGGCCAACTCGAGTGAGCAGAGGTCCTAAATTCAATTCCCAGCAACTACATGAAGGCTCACAATTGTCTGTGTAGCTACAGTGTACTCATATACATACAATTAAAAAAATAAATAAATAAAAAGAATAATAGTTGCTCTTTCAGGACCTAAGTTCGATTCCCACACCCATGTAACAGCTCACAACTATCTGTAACTCTAGTTCCAAGGGATCCAGCACCATGTTCTGACCTCCATGAACACCAGGATTCACATGATTCATATACACATGAAGGCAAACATTGGCACACATAAAATAAACAAACATATAACACATTTCATATTAATGCACACTGTTCTTTTTAAGACCTTTAATGAAAAGTATATAAAAATTATTTAAAATTTTATAGATGTGTATTTCTAGTAAAAGATTAAAAAGGGTGGCCCAGACCCATGATCCCAGTGTCCAGGAGGCTGAGGCCAAAGGATCATGAATTCAGGGCAGCTTCACTTGTACAGGGAGATAATATCTCAGAAAAATCACACTCAAACAAAAGCCTAAACCAGTGACTTGGGACGGAAAAGCGCCACAGGGACGAGGGCCTGAGCCTTCAGCGCTGTGGGACGGACTGAGAATATTAAATTCTTTTAAGTGCTATATTACATATCTCCTTTCTATAAAAGATTTGTTTTGTTTTGTTTTTGCAGACAGGGTCTCATTATGTAGATCAGGGTGTCCTCGAACTCAGAGATCTGCCTGCCTTTGCCTCTGGAGAGCTGGGATTAAAGGGGTGTGCCACCACATCTGGTTTCTCTCTCTCTCTCTCTTTCTTTTTCCCCAAAGATTTATTTATATGAGTACACTGTAGCTGTGTTCAGACATAATAGTAGAGGGTTACAGATGGTTGTGAGCCACCATGTGGTTACTGGGAATTGAACTCAGGACCTCTGGAAGAACAGTCAGTGTCTTAATCGCTGAGCCATCTCTCCAGCCTAGTTTCTCTCTCTTTTTTTTAAAATAATGTCTTATGTATTAGAAATGCAGTAGATTCTCAGTAAATATAAAAATACATTGGAGAACAAAGTAACTTCTTACTGTAATCCTAGCCCCTTGAGATAAGCACCCAAGGACCTTGCCTCCAAAGGGGTACCTTATATAAGCTCATGAGTCATTCACACATGCACACAGATAAGCATGGGTCACTTGTGGGTTACCTGTTTTATTTGGAGTGGAAAATCCAAAACCTTGGGATGCTACGCTCCCACCGCCAGAGCTGAATGTGCCAGCAGGCTTCTGTTCCCCGAAGGATGAGCTGCCAAACCCTCCAAACGTCTTAGCTCCGCTGTTTCCAAACAGATTAGAGGTATCTAAAGGGAACAAGAACAGGTGTGAGGGAGCTTGAATAGGAGAAACTCAGATGACAGAAGGGAGTCAGATCAGCTGAGTCTCTGGACAGGAACACTGGCCCAGCCCAGCAGAGCTCCATGCTGGGTCTGAAATCAGTGATATTCAGATTCAGGTCTTTCTAGCGCAGCTCTACTGGGAGAAAACTAAAGGGCAACAGAGGCCTCACAGCAGGGCTCCCAGAGGTCTTGGTCCATCCACCAAGGGCGACCAGTGCTTGCCTCCTCTGCTTAAATGTCTATACAACAAGGCCAGATCACATCTCTCTCATGTCAAACTACAAGACTCAGAGTCAGAGCAGAGTCTGGCCCAGCACAGGGCTACTGCTTGGGCTGTGCCTGCCATTGCTCTCTGACCTGAGGGGAGAGGTGGGGTCAGAAATAACCCCCACGTCCTTGCAGTGTTTGGGTGACTATGTTTTGTTGAAATTTGTTTACACCCATGACAAGGCAGTGAGAAGCTGCTATGGGTAATGGAGTGCACAGTTTATGTTTTTAAAGCTAGGTATTTTTAAAACGTCGTCACCATGAAGAAATGGTCAATGTTTCAAAAACATTTTTCCTTGAACATGTGTAGACACACACACACACACACACACACACACACACGTATATACAGACATCACATGACACCCCATCTCCTACTACAACAGTCTTCTCAGATTGTCTGTCTTGGTCATACAGACTGAAGTGAGCTCGGACTCTACCCTATCATTGTAGGAAGCATTAGAACTGTGGCAAAAGAAAAGCAGCTTAAGAATATTGGATTTGAGATGGATTCCCAACCATAACAAAGCTGGGCATGGGGTGGGGCCAGGACCATGGTAACGGAGAAGGCCTATGTGAGAGGTGGGCAGGAGAACAGCAGTGCTCATGAGCATGGGATGCCAGAGTCAACAGGGAGGGAGCAAGGCAGGCAGTCACTGCAGACTGGAGAAGGATGCAGCTCAGCTCTTCCAGCTCCTGCCTCTCACTAGGCTGCACTTACTTGGTCCTAGGGTTTCATAAGATCCTGATCCCTTCACTAGGAAATCATAAAAACCATTGAGAGCACCAGCTGTCTGGTATGGAGGCTGTTAAACAGCCATCCACAGAGAGGAGAGTCAGGGGTGCTCACTCCCTCTCGGTCAACACTCTTTTCAGCTGACTTCAGACACTGAATTGGGCATGGGCAGGGATGTGCAAGGTCGACTCCCATGTGTTAGTGCACACTAGCTCAGACTGACCTCTGGGAGAAGGCCAGCTCACGAGCAAAAGCCATGGTGCCAGAGATGGACTGACGCAGACAGATGCTTACAGGGATATGGCACATCTAAGCCATTAACAAACTGGCTAGTAAATAACATGACCTCACATACTGCATCTGGGATCCACCCCAATTTCTAACCAGCATGACCAGTGATGATGCCGTGGGCTGTTTAGCATGTTACATGTATGTGAGCTGAGCGTCACATCTGTCCTTTTCTCACTTTTATCTGAAAGGACCAGGGTTTTATAGCATTTGCTACACAGAGTCTTTCAGTTCCAGGGGACAGGTGGTCAAACATTTCCATTACATCAGGACTCTCAGCCCCTGCCTTCAAATGAACCTATTTTTGCTTTACTTATCAGGATTCTGTTGTTCACCTGCAGAACAGTGTTTGCGAATACAATTTCTGAGATCCTTTCACTGTAGGTTCTAAATCCCTCCTGGCACAGCCTGATGACCTAGGAGGGAAGTGCCTGGCCAAGCAATTCTGCCACATGTTATCAGAGCAGAGACATCAAGACAACAAATCCTTGATCCATACAGCCAGAAGAGCAAGTCTGAGACAGGAAACACTGCTCCTCATGCCACAGGCCTTAATATGATGAAAAGAGCTGAGAGATGCAGGCACTACACTCATTAATTTGGACAGCTCAGCACAGCACTTAAGTGGAAGCAGGTAAGGTAAGGATGGCAAGAATACAACCTGCCATCCATTCACAGCATCTTCTACTTCCAACCGTGACAGACAGATCCACACACAACATGGGAAATCAGGTGGAGAAAAACGTGCTAGGAAATCCAGCTTCAGGGGAAACGGCAGCAGAGGTAAATCAGAGAACCATGCAGGCCCGAGCTCACACTAATGCACTTCAGTGTTAGAGCAGTCAGGGGAGCGGAAGCCCTGTGCCTGTGTGGGGCTCATGGCTGCTGTCTGTCACATTGCCTTCAGGCAAGCTCAGGGTAGAAAACAAGAGTGAGCTTGGCCTTAGGAGAGAAAACAGAAGCAGCCCGTCACTCTCATCTGTCCCCAAAGCTCTGTTGTCCTTTCATTGGTAAGGGGGACTCATTAAAACAACAATAACCAGCAAAGTAGAGCAGAGTAGGTGCAGACCCTCTCTAGCCTCAGTCCTTTCTGTATTTGTTCTGTATTTGTATTTGAAGCTTTGACATGAGAGGGTTGCGGAGCTGGGAAAACTCTTCTCAACTCACTTGGGGTAGCTGTAGATCCAAAGCCCCCACTGGCCGAGCTGAACGGGTTTTTGTTGGCAGCATCCTGGCTGGGTTTTCCTCCAAGGCCACTGAAGAAACCACCCCCTCTTGTAGTATTTCCAGACCCAAACACGCTACCACTGGAAGTGGATGATTGCTGAAAAAAACAAATGGGGGCGGGGAGGGGAATATGAAGCAAGAAAGGATTAGACATCATTGTAAAACTGCAGGCACAGCTTGGCTGGACAGCCCACAGCCAGGGCAGATAGGCAAAGAGAATTCTCATCATCTCTGGAAGAGACACCCTGGAACAGCCCCAGGAGAGGCTCATTCTGGAAGACTCCCTACAAATCTGAGGTTCTTTGGTTACTGCATTTAGAGTAGGTGGCAATGCTTATCTGCCATGCTGCCTGCACTGTCTGATTCAATACCAGGAGCAGGGCAACCAAGCATTACAGATTTACAAATTCACGTTTGAGAACAGGGAGAAGCTCCGATGTCTTCACTAGTGTCAGGTGACGTCATGAGCAGTGATTAGTGATTTACAGGCATTTCTCTCCACTGTGCACTTCTCATTCACAATGACTTGCCCAGTGCTGAAATGATGAGCACTGTTGAATTGCATCCAAGCTCTCAGAGGATGCTGCTAACTCGGGGCTCATGCTGACTCAGCCGCACAAGCTCCAGGCACTCTTTCTGTTTAGAAACTGGTCCTGTCAGAGAGCAGCTTGTGGTTTGGGGGCTGCTCACATTAGTTAAGCTGACATTGGCAGATGATGCAGAGTAAGACAGGCTTTAGAAAAGGGCAGCAGTGCAGAGGAACAATGGGGGCTGCCAGCTGAGGGGCACAGTGGTGTGAGGCAGAAACCTGCCCACTTCAAAATGGTGGGAAATGAGCCATCATAGAGAAATGAGGGCTTGCTTACGCATACCATGTACTAAAATTAGAATGATACAGAGAAAGTAGCATGGCCCCCGTGCAAGGCAGATACACTCATCTACAGCCTCTACAATGTGCAAAGATAAGAATGCAGAAAGGCCAGAGGTAGGTGTGACCAAGCAGTGAGACTGCTGGACACCCAGGCCCCCAGCCTCCCACTCCTCCAGCAGCCACCACAGCTCTGACAAGATAGCACACTGCCTCTCTGAGTTCACGGTATCCAGAACCCAAGAATGCGATGACTGACTAGAATGGTGAACTCTACCGAATGGTATGATGTGATTTGCTATGAAACCCTTGGAATAAGTTTTGCTTACATCACATTTTATTCGTATCTTGGCGATTCATGATGTCTACACCTTTGCACATGTTAGCCAGTCAGGACTACTTGCCACCACCCAGAAATGAATGTTGTGTGATGGGAAAAGTGGGCAAACACTCTCTCTGGAGACACAACATGGAGTTTTATGTCTCTGTGTCAGTCACCCACACTGGCTGTCACTGCTTGCTTCCATAGCTGGGTCCACTGAGCTTGCATCTACCTGAACGCCGATAAATTTTCGGGCTTAGTTTTAGACTACTATAAAAATGTGATCAATACTCTACTGATAATCCACCAACTTACTCAATCAAGCCTTGAAACTTCTTTTTAGACCACATGGTCCTAATCTAAACTGTGATCCTCCTGCCTCAGCCTCTTGAGTAGTTAGCATTATAGGCCTGAACATTATTTAAAATTTTTATTTTCTTCCCTTTGAACAAACATTTTAAAGGGTATTTCACTTATGTGTATGTGTGTGTGTGTGCCACACATGGAGGTCAGAAAACACATCTTGGGAATATGTTCGCTCCTACTATGTAGATCCCAGGGATTAAACTCAGGTTGGCAGTGAGCGCTTTTATCCTTGGAGCCATCTTTTTTTTTTTGGTTTTTCGAGATAGGGTTTCTCTATGAAATTTCTCTTGTAATTATGACATTTCTCTTATAACTTGGTACCTATGTGCAAATATTTCTCTAAAGAACAATTCTAGATAGTTCCTTTACTAGGTGATATCAAACTGTCTAAGCTTGGTGACTCATTTATGCTCCTATTAGGAGCATGTGTATGTCCTAAAACATACTGGATATTTGTCTGTGTGTGAAACTAGGCATTGGTGGTGAGTGCTTTCCTCAATAGCTTCTCTGCTTTATTCTACTTTTTGAGACAGGGTGTCGCTGAACCTGGAACTTACTCACTGGCGAGGCTGCCTAGCCAGGAAGCCTTGGAGATCTTCTCGTCTGTCTCTGCCTCTCAGAAGCAGGGAACCACACTTGGATACTCCTGTCTAACACATCAGCTGCCCAGTGTATTCCTCCTGCCTTCTGCAGTATCATTGGTATGTATGTCTGGTATCTATGTCTGTGGCTGTAAGCTGTATTACTAATCATGTTGGCCATCTTTATGTCTATTGGTTATCTGTCCTTTAGTAATTTTTAAAAATTACATTTACTTATTTTTACATGGGTGTCATGACAAGCTTGTGCAGACGAGAGGACAAACTTGATGAAATCAATTCTTTGGTTCTACCACGTGTGTTCAAAAGATCCATCTTGAGGTCATTAGCTTTGACAATAAGTGTGCCTTTACCCTGCTGGGACTCTAATGTTTTTTCTTTCTGTGATGAGTGTTATTTATTTATTTTTGGTTTAGGACAGATCTCACTGTATACAAGCTGGTTCAAATTCAATTATGTAATACAGCCTGGTTTCTTTTCAAGCTTGCAGTGACCCTCCTGACTATCCCTCAGTTTGGGATGATAGGTAATGTGCTGTCATGTCTGGTCCATTTTCTTTTCTTATATTATGGTGAAATAAAACATAGAATTATCAACTCAGCTCTTCTCCACGTGTTGGGTGTGTGCATGCTGCACACCATACATGTATATAATGTATGGACAATTTGTAGGAGACAGTTCTCTGCTTCCATCTCTTGATTCCTGGGGCTCAAACTTAGGTCACAAGCTCCTTTCACCGCTGAGCTACTTTTTTTTTTTTTTTTTTTTTTTTGGTTTTTTCGAGACAGGGTTTCTCTGAATAGCCCTGGCTGTCCTGGAACTCACTTTGTAGACCAGGCTGGCCTCGAACTCAGAAATCTGCCTGCCTCTGCCTCCCGAGTGCTGGGATTAAAGGCGTGTGCCACCAAGCCCGGCACCACTGAGCTACCTTGCAAGTCCCATTTCAGTTTTAAAATTACTTCTGAGATGAGATATTGCTGTTATGTAGTCCAAATTGACTTTGAACTGTGTGGTGATCTTCCTGGCCTGGCCCTGAGTTCTGGACTACAGTCCCAAGCAGTGACAGTGCTGGACAACAGCACGGTCTTATGGTCTAGCTGTCACTGACTTACTTTCTTCTGCTTCTTTTTTATATATTTATAGTGCGTGTGCACATGTGTGAGCCTGCCCTTGCACCCACCAAGTCTTCATCCCAGCCCTAATCTTTTTGTTAAGCTCAAACTTTCCATAGGAAAAGCTTACTGAATGCTGACAGCTGTTTGGTGTTGGGAGGTTAGTGTTCTCGACAGCATACACTCCCAGTGCTCCACAGGGCTCCCGCAATTCCTCTGAAAGTGAGCGCTAGCAGAACTGCTGTGCCCTCAGGGGAGCCTGTCTGGCCTAGGCACCCTGAGGTAAGCACTGTAGTGGTGGGCTTCCCTCTTCACACATCAACACCGGTTCTGGTAGGGCATCGATTTTGTTGTGAGGAGCAGTACACTGTACTTTCTGTTGTCTCTCTCCCTTTTTTCCCCTTTCTTTTTTTGACACAGGGTTTTTCTGTGTAGCCTTGGATGTTCTGGAACACGATCCGTAGACCTAGCTGGCTTCTATCTCCTGAGTGCTGGGATTAAGGCGTGGTCCATCACCCCCAGTCGCTCTTTTTCTTCTAGAAGAACATGGCTCAAATACATTGTGAGCCACAATGTGGGTGCTAGAAACCAGATCTAGGTCCTTTGCAAGAGCAACAAGTGCTGAGAGTCTCTCCAGCCCACAGCCCACTCTCTGTCTCTTCAGATTGCCCAGATACTTTGGTGTGCCTGAGGCAGAGCAGAGTAGCCACAAAGCTGCCCACAGTCTCTAGAGCCTAAGCCCTCCAAGCACCCTTGTGTACTACTGCTTTCCTGCTGGTCTAGTCTGCTGTTGAATACAGCCATAGTGCCCCTAGGTGTCATTTAAATAGGAGCTCCATGGGGTCCTTTTAAGATATTCTGACATATCCTAGAATTTCTCATTCTTTACTGCAGTTTTAAATTTCTCTTTTACATCTCCACATGTAAAGCACAGCTGTCTAACTGTAGAGGTGTCTGTAGATGTGATTCCTCTGATGTTGGTTCTGTCCTTGTTTAGAACTCCTGGAATAACCTGAGGCATGGAGTGAAGGCTTTCTAAACTGCTCTACCTGGTATTCTAGGACATCAGACCACTTGCACAGACCATGGATCTGGAGCGGTCCCTTCTGGACTCTCCACTCTGTACACATCTTGGATCTGTCCATTTACCATGGGAGATACTGACTACAAACATCCCAGTTTTCTCAAGCTAGTGAATATGGTCAGGGAGCAAATGGCTCCTGAGTTCCACTCACCTTTTCTGGGTCCCCATCTTTCCCACCTTAGCTTGGTATGTTAGTTTAGTAGTGCTGTTAGAAATAGTGCTTCTGGGGCTGGAGAGATGGCTCGGTGGTTAAGGGCACTGGCTGTTCTTCCAGAGGCCCTGAGTTCAATTCCCAGCAACCACATGGTGGCTCACAACCATCTGTAATGGGATACGATGCCCTCTTCTGATGTGTCTGAAGACAGCTATGGTGTGCTCATATACATTAAATAAATAAATAAATAAAAGAGAGAGAGAGAGAGAGAGAGAGAGAGAGAGAGAGAGCAAGCGAGCTCCCATGTTTTACACAGCATTCCCCACCATTCTTTGTAGTTTCTATTAGCAAAGATAGCTCTCTTTTCTAAGATCACTAACCAGGGTAACGTGTAAGAGGTACCCGCCATGCCCACGGCTGTACTCCCTGTGGACTCTTAGCAGCTCTCACTGCCAAGGCCATAGTCATCTATCTCACTTGTCATCTGCAGGGCCTCTGCTGAGGCTGCTGTGCTGAGAGTAGCTGGTGCTGTGTAACTTGCGGCCAAACTGTCCTTTTCTTTTAAATGGAGACAGAAACAACACTATCTATAGAGTGGTCAATCTGACTATATGAGTTATTTCAATAAAGTACCACAATTCTGCCTGGCTCAAGTGCCACAGCTCAGGCTACCAGGAAGTCTAGGACCACAGACAACTCAGTACAGGGTCACATGTGTGGTCACATGTGTGGTCCCTGCTACACACTCTTCTTTCTAAACAACCATTTAAAAACTGAAAACAAATGCGATAACAAAATGTTGGGCTTGATGGCACAGGTCTAAAATTAAAGATATGTGGGATGTTGAGGCAGAAAGACGGCAAGTGGAGGCCAGTCTCAGAAACATAGACATGTTTTCAAAAAAACAAAAAGGGAGAGAAGATGGGGTACTGGGCATATAGCTCAGGGTAGGGTATTTGTCTAACATGAAATGAACAAGGTCTGAGATTTGTATAAAAACAAAGATGTAAAAATCATCCTTAGCTCAGTAATTGTACAAAGAAGATAAGGCCTATAGCTTGTCAGCCTTGCCCTAAGAGAACAGGTAGACGCCAGCCCAGTAAGCTCCGTCTCTCAGAGCACTGCCAAAGAGCAACTCATACCCTGGTGATTCTCTTTAGTCGGCAGCAGTCTTCTTTACCCTAAAGACATCTGGGGCCTGCAGCTTAAGAACTAAATGTGGTGCTAGGTGTGGTAGTACATGCCTTTAATGCCAGCATTTAACTGAGGATCTCTGAGTTCGAGGCCATCCTGGTCTACAGTATAGAGTGAGTTCCAGGACAGCCAGAGCAACACAGAGAAATCCTGTCTAGAAAGAATTCAAAAAAAAAAAGAAAAAGAAAAAGAAAGGAAAAAGAAAGGAACTGTATGTGGTTGTTTGCCAGCCTGGACCCTGAGCATAAAGTAAGTCTATTACATTGGGAAAAAACTAGACAGATGCTCACACAAAGAGAGACAATCATATATACTTCATATATACTTACCTGGCCAAAGACTGACCCACCAGTACTGGCTGCTTGGCCAAACACAGAACCAGTATTACTAGACCCAAAACCTGTAAGACACAAAGACAAAGATTCAATTTGGAGAAATCTTTTTTAAACATCAAAGTTAAACCCAAACCCAAACCAAATGAAAACACCCACAGCCTACAGATGTGCTATGAATGTTACTGGATGTAAAAGCCATCACTGGCCTTCTCCAGGAGCGAGTGTATCTATCCTACATGCTCCAGTACTAAACCGCTGTGAAAGATGGGCCTATTTATGTAGCCATGGCATGAATGTATGGAAGTAAACTATCACTTTCTGCTTAGAGGCCTGCTCCACAGGAGGAAATTCATTCCTGGCACTGTAAACAAACTGGTCAAAAGCCCAGGCTGACAAGGTCATACACGGGCAGGAAGAAGCTATTATTGTTGTTCTGCTGAATAGACAAGTCCAATTTCTTTCTGAATATTTGTACTTATACTCATAGATTACCACTGCTCTCAGTCTTAGTCAGAACAACTTTTTGTAGTGGGCAGTTGGTTAATGAAGACACTGCTAACAACTGTGCTGAGACTGAGACTGAGACTGTCCCTAAGTTGGACTTAGGCTCCCACAACACTGTGGAAGACAGAGCAAGAAGTATAAAGAATTTAAAAGCATGACCATCCGAAGGAAGAGAGTAAAACTGTTTTCTAGACACGACATGCCTGTTGTGCTCATGGACCCACAGCAGGAACAATTACCTGCCTGCTAACAGTCCAGGACAGAGGGGGTGGAACTCATAAGGCCAGCCTGCGTCTAGTTGAGGACCTACTGGTAATTAATGGCTACTGGAGGAGGGGAGTAATTTTTCTCCAGAAGTGTATTTATGGGTAAGTTGTTTGTGATCCATTAAGCAATCCCATACCTATGCTCATAAAAGCTAATCAAACTGTTAAAATCAGTCAGTCATTAAAAAAAGAAAAGAAACAGAAAGCAGGAGGGGTTGTTAGAAAGAAGGGTTCCAGAGAGGAGGATAAGACAGGGGGCTGGAGATGTGTGATTCTGATCAAAATACATTACATACATGCATGCAAACAAACACAAAAATGTCAATAAATATATTAACAATTTTTAAAAAATGCTTCCCCATTGAGGATAAGGAGAAAATTCTATGTAAACACAGCTGTTCCTTGGTATCCATAAGTTCTAGATCTCTGAGAGTACCCAGATATAAAATCTGAGGATGTAGCAGTCTCTTTCATGATGTGGCATGCTGTGGTGTTTGTTTGAGCCCATATGTCTAGGCTCCCACATATCTTCCATCACCTTGGGATGACTTATGGTACACTGAAGTATACTGGAGAGACTATGTCAACTAGCTGTTACTCTGTCCTGCTGAGGGATAATGGCAAGAAAGTGTACAAGGTCAGCACAGATCTTCCCTAGATATTTCAATCCATGGAGGGCCACATCTGCAGGTACAGAACCCATACATGTGGAGGGCCAACTGCAAGGCTCTTACCTCACTGTTAGCATTCTAAAGTAATATAAATTACGAAGTCCCTAGGATTGACGTCTTCTCTCCTACCAGGTCAGGTGGTGGGAACTGGCAAGGTGGCACACCGTCATGATCTTGGCTAACAAAGAGTACTGCCAGTGACCCACACTAGCAATCATTCTCCCTATCTACATACACTCAAGTACTGGATTCCATCAGAGTGGAGTCTCTTCTGCCAGGTACAACTGGAAGTGAAACAAATGCTGGAGGCCTATAACTAAGGGTGTGGGGGGGGGAGTTTCCTGCTCATTTCTGGAGCTGATTAGATGGGTGAGAACAGACAACAGGAGGTCGGCCCCAGGATCCAACCAAGCACTTCTATGTTTAAACAAGACCCCCTGGGAGGCTCCAAATTTGGTGAGCAGGCTCACTGATGTTTGTATACTTTTTAAAGTCCTGTCCTCAATGCTCAGGACAAGCAGTGGCAAGATTTTACTCTCCTTTAAGTCTTAGGCCTTCTCCCTGCCCATTAAATGCCCCTCACCCAGATGGGCCTTGTGCTTGCCCAGCCTTGGGGCACAGGGAGACAAGGTGGGGGGTGGGGTGGAGGTGTTCAGAGTTGGGTTTCTCTGCCTACCCTGTCTTTATAGTTGTTTTGAACCAATTTAACACTCATTAAAAGGGAAACATTTCCTTTTAACAAATTACAATTGTTTCAAATAAACTGTCACTGAAAAAAATGAATCAGCAATTATGTGCAATCCTGCCTACCAAGAAACCATTATTTTTTGTCTCTTCTGGAGCCTAACTGCTAAAGAATTACCCCCTTTCTTTGTGTTGTTATTGTTGTTGTCTTTTTTTCTGTGTAGGGTTTCTCTGGTGTAACTTGGCTGTCCTGGTACTCCATTTGTAGATTAGGCTGGCTTTGAACTCCCTGAGATGATCCTGCCTCTGTCTCTCAAGTGCTGGGATTAAAGGTGTGCACCACCATTGCCTGGCAAGAATTACCTTTCATAAGAGAATCACTAGAAAGCCCAAACTGGAACACCTCTCCACATTACCATTGCCTACTTGGAACTTATAGAAGTAAAAGTCGATGCTAAGATTGGATACAGAATGAAGCATCCAGTTTTCTCTTCAAAAATAGTACAATTTGTTCATTTTGTGTATGTGTAGTTGCTATTCAAAGTAGCAACATGCTTGCTTCCTACAAGGAAGATGGCATCAAAAGAAATAAAAATTATCCACAGAGCAATTAACTAAATGGGAGACCTGGATCCTCTCTACTCTTATCACCTGCACCATCTACTATGAGGTCAGGCTACCTGAATATGACAGTTTTAGGGCCTCTAAATTAAAATAAAACATTGTAATTAAGAGTTAAATTACTTGCTGTGGCCCTAAACAAACAGGTGTAGTTTTTAACCTGTGAAATTGGTAGTCTTGTGGTCAGCAAAGTAGCAAGCTTGCTGAGGAAAGGAATGGGAGCAATACTGAGCCACAGGGCACAGCCAATCAGGACAAAGCAGGACCTGCCATGTGGGTACCAAGTGTCCTCCTTCATCTTGGATATTAGTTTTGGAAACAATTTCATATAGCCTGGGATGGCTTTGAATGTATTATGTACCCAAGAGGCCTTGAACTCCTGATCCTCCTGCCTCTACCCTAAGTGAGGATTATAGGCATGAACCACAGTACCCAGCTCTTCTAATCATAAGAACAGTGGAGGCCTGTTATCTTTTAAATAGCATAAGAAGAGAACAAAGTCAAAACGTTCTGCAAATTCTTACCGGAGGCTTGACAAAAGCTAAACCCTGAAGGTGCTGCTGTAGAGGTAGTGGCCGAGGTGCCACCAAACACAGAGCTTCCC
The DNA here is from genome assembly GCA_902729485.2 of Mus minutoides. Lineage (NCBI taxonomy): Eukaryota > Metazoa > Chordata > Mammalia > Rodentia > Muridae > Mus > Mus minutoides. The sequence goes on along the minus strand of LR753347.1, from coordinate 1,622,191 downwards.
TGCCCAAAGCCAGGGCTCTGACCAAAAGCAGGAGGGTTGTTTTGGCCAAACAGCGTCCCTCCTGTATTGGTAGAAGCCTGTCCAAATGAGAAGGAACCGGGGCTGCTGGTACTTGAGGTGGCTCCAAAGACATTTGCACTGGTGGATGCGGGGGTAGAGGAGACGGACTGGCCGAAAGCAGGCACGGAGCTGAACCCAGGCTGGCTGAAGGAGAAGCCACTCGCAGGGCTGCTTGTTGCTTGCCCAAAGGCTGGGGACTGCCCAAATGCTGTCTGCCCGAACACTCCAGGAGCTGAAGCACCAAATGCAGGGCTGCCAAATCCTGAACTGCTGGCCTGTGGTGTGGCAGTGGCTGTGCTGGTTATGCTAGCTGCCACTTGCCCAAACACAGGGGTGGCAGAGGGTACAGTGGCTGTGTTACTGGAGAGCTGGCTGAACGCTGAACTAGAACTGGCAGCAGGTGGCTGTGTAAAGACTGAGGAGCCAGAAGTGGCAGTCCCAAATACAGTTGTCTCTGTGGCAGAAGTTGGGGTACTGCTGGAAAGAGTGGAGGTGCTAGGGGTACCCGATGCTTCAGTGGCTGCCGAGCCTGCTCCTGGGAGAACAGCTGCTGCCACAGCAGCCTGTCCAGGCCCTGCAAGGGTGGATGCAGGAGACACTGCCTCTATCTTGCTGTCAGGGGCCCCTGGGGCTACTGGCGTGGACTCTGTAGATGCCACAAAGCTGGCAGAAGATGCTGGTCTGCTGGGGCTGCTGTCTGTGGTCTGCACAAGAACAGGTTCTTTTTTGACAGGGTCAGAAGTTTGCAGAGATGCCTGGGGAGGCTGGGTTGACTGTGGCTGTACTGGAAGTGAGGGTGCTGTTGCTGAAACGTCACTGTTGTCTGACTTGTCAGGAACAGCTGGTGGTGTGGCCTCCTCTGTGCTCTTACCAGAGGACACGGGCAGGGAAGAAGCTGATGGTGAACTCAGGAGGCCACCAAATGACAAAGCAGGGAAAGATGCTGGAAGGGAAGGGGCAGCTGAGGTCGATGTTGGGGTAGCTGATGATGCTGTACTACTACTAGTCTGTTGATTTCCAAATGAGAAACTAGCTTTGCTAGTAGCCAAAGAAGCCCCACCAAAACTGATGAGCCCAGAAGGTCCAGCACTGGTAAGAGGCACACTGCCAAAGACAGTTGCTGAGGAACTGCTAGCACTCACATTCAGAGCTGAGGCTGGTGCTGCTGGGGCAGGGCTCACAGAGGTCACAGCGGGCTCTGCTGGCTTCCCCAACATTGAAGTACTAGAAAAGCTAAACCCTGAAGGCTTGGCTGGCTGGGGTCCGGCTAGATTTGTGGAGGAGGCCTTATTAACTGGCTTAGTAGAATCCTCAGCTTGGCCAACACGCAGTCCTGAGAAGCTCCCTAGCGTCTCTCCAGCTAGAGAACTTGGGAACAGAAGCTCTCCTAACTTGGATGGTGGAGTTTCCAATTTGCTAGAAGCAGAGGACACAGTTGTTTCAAGAAGAGCTGCAGGTTTGCTGCTGGATGGAGCAGAGTCTTCCAGAGAGGCAGCTGTTACAGAAGTGCTGGGCGCCGATGTCGCTCCTGTGGCAGGGGAGTTCCCAGGAATGGCCTCAGAGAAAGGTTTGCCTCCCCCGCCAAATGAGAACGCCTCAAGCTGGGTTGACTCTTTAGTAGGGGGTGCTGCCCCTAGCAAAAAAAAAAAAAGAAACCAGGAAAAGAGTTGGATTTAGCAAAATAGAATTCACCACATTTGTACTGATTGCCCTTCTAAGGCAATCTTTCTCTTCAGTCAGGGAAGAGTCAAATGGTTCTAACGGCAGAGTTCTTGCAAAAGGGCGGGATGACTGCTTGCTCTGCACAGGAACATTAGCGCTCCCAGAGTCAGCTCTCAAGTGGGAAGGAATGAAGATTCTGTTTATGATCACCACATCACAACAAACATGTGACATCTAGGAGACATGAAATGGACACATTGTCCCCAAAGAGATTGCTCTCAACACAGTGCCCTGGGTAATGGCTTCCCTCCTACTCTTGGTATCAGCTAATGTATGGGTAATCCTGATAGCCCAATTGGACCCAGACTGAAAGCTCTTCACCATTTAAGGTCAGAGTGTCAACCCACAGATTCTAATTTTTACTGCAATTAATCTGTTTAGTAGGGTCCTGCTGAATATGGCATTATATTACTAGTGATGTCGTTTGGGTTGTTATCCATTATTGTATGATTCAGAGTTGATGTAGGATTACTACTGCATCTCATCCTGACTTTTATTTCCTTAAGACTTGCTTCTCAAAGTAACGGTGACACCATGTCTCATAATAAAATTTTGATAAAAGATTTGTTATATACAAAGCATTAGGCTCTATTCCCAGCACACACTAGAAAAGGTTTGTTGATTGAAAAACTAAAGATGACTGATGTCTTATTTATCACATGTATAGCCCAAAACTGCACTAAAGAAGAGCAGACAGATGACAAAGCACGGCAAAGCCTCGGGAGAGCCGTGGGCCTGGACAGGCAGGGTCTGTCTACGCCTGGCAAGTGATCCAGAGCTGCCCTCCGTCTTCCAGGCCCCTTTTACTTTTATTTAGAGGAAGTCCAGTGGTAAGTTGCCCAGTCTGGCCCGGACCAACTCTTTAGCCTAAATAGGCTTTAAATTTGAGAGCTTCCTCTCTCAGCTTCTATGTAGCCGAGATTCTAAGCCTGAGTCAGCAGACCCAGTAAAGGTGACAGAAGACACGAGGTTACATGAGAACTTGCTAAAGGCAAAACTCTGCAAAGGAAATGCAACAGAACTGCAACGGCTGCTATGGAGTGATTCAAACTCCATCATACAGTTTATATCTCAAAACTTCCTAATTAAAAACATGTCACAGTAAAGGCTTTCTTTTGAATAAAATAATAACAGATTTCATTACTTAGAGAGCTTGGAGGAATGTGACAAAGCTGTTGTCTTTTGGGTGTGTCTGGGTTCCTAGCACAGGTATGTGTACCAGTGTTGAGGATCAGGTTTCATCTTTTACTTCCATGGTACTATGCCCACCTCTTGTTGGGACCAAGTTTGTCTGCTAACATTGTAATGTTACAGCAAATGAGACTTTGAGAAGCAAGTCTTTTCCCTGTTTATAGTTATGTAAACAGATCTCCTTCACAACAAGCTCTTAAAAAAATTATTGCATTAAAATATTTTATTTGTGTGAATGTTTGCATGTTACAGACAATATGCAGGCAGAGGATGACTTTCAGGGGTCAGTTCTCTCCTTCTACCATGTGGGGCCCAGGAATGACACTGAGATGCTTGGCCTGGTCCAGGTGCTGAGCCTCTTCAGCAGCCCCACACCAAGCTCTGGGTTACACACTCTGCTACTGCCCTGCTGCTATGAACTCAAGCCAGGGTGTCCTGTGTGCTGGAAGGGGCCCTGCCACCAAGCCATTCTCAGCCCTCCAACATGTCTCTGGTGTACATCATCACTACCAACCTGACTGTACCAACTGAAGGAGAGCCACAAGTTACCACAAAAGCACACACTCACATACAGCACTTCTCCCATGAGGGAACACAAGAGAACACTATGCAGGGACTATACCTGGTGTGGCAGTGAAACTAGAAGATGGAGTTGGTGTGATTGTCCCAAAAGTAAAGGTCCTGAGGGGTGGAAAAAGAAGTTAAAATGGAGCAAACTTAACACAGCATCAGCTTTTAAATATCCCTCCTTATAATTCATTTATACAATATATGCCCTTGAAGAATTTACAACTAGAGATCATGACTTGGGGGACAGAAGCAGGCAGATTTCTGAGTTTAAGGCCAGCCTGGGCTACAGAGTGAGTTCCAGGACAGCCAGGGCTACACAGAGAAACCCTGTCTCGAAAAACCAAACCAAACCAAACCAAAAAACCCACCTGGTATGCTACACCCAATGATCTACAGTAGGGAACAAACTTTCTCTGCCAGAGGAAAAGAGGCTTATGCTTAAAAACAGTAGATACTGATGTATCTGGAAAAAACAAAAAACAGTAGATACGCTAACCCTGAACTACAAAGGAGAGAGTTAAAACTCTGTCTGCAGATGGACTGGCACAGCTGTGAGAGCTCAGGACTTTCATGGATCTGGCTGATAGTGACTTAGCACTGACCCTGGGGAGGCGAATGAGAAAGGCTTGTTGAGCTGTCCCGCAGCAGATGGAGTCGAGGTCGCAGTGGACTCTGTCTTAGCTGTTCCTGGACCTGAAATGGACAAAATAAGGACATTCCAAAAGTCAGTTAGGAGTGCTGTTCTCTAATTCCCTACAGCTCAGACTGTGTGCTGTGCTCAGAGCCACAGCCCCAGTTTTTGGGACCTCCAGTGTATCCTGTGACAAGCCTTAAGCAGAGGGAAGCTGGCGTGTCACCTCCTTGTGCTCAAGGTCTCTTAGTCTTGCTCTTTGAATCTGTCAAGGCATGGCACACTCTCCTTTCCAGAAAAGTTAGCAAAACAATCTCTGTGCAGCCTAACTCCAGAGCTGAGTATGCCTATCCTTTACCTCGACTGACTGGCAAATGCTTTCCATATACACAGGGACAAAATCCAAAGATAAGCAAGCTGATACAGCGAGCATTTCTAAGCAATATGGCCTCAGAGTTAGCTACACATTCCTGCCTTTCCCATAGGTTTTCCTTTTTCTTTTTTTTTTGAAATTCAGAAAATACCATTTTTCTCTTCTCTTCTCTTCTCTTCTCTTCTCTTCTCTTCTCTTCTCTTCTCTTCTCTTCTCTTCTTTTCCCTCCCCTCCCCTCCCTTCCTCCCTTCCTTCCTAATCTATAGAGGTAACGGACACTTGCTACACATGATCACTCTAGACACAAGGCACTAAGCGGACACTGACTATCCCCATATTAAGTTTCACTCCGTACTGAAATGCAGTGTGGGTTGTAGAAGGACGCTCAGTGCAGGTTTGTCCATAACTAACGTATAAGAAGCTCTCAATTGTCAGCAGAGTGCTGCTCAGATGCAATCCCAGGCAGCCATTACATAAACGAGTAAGGTGATCGGCCAGGAAGAGGAATAGATGTTCAAGTGTGATGGGACTTGGGGAAGCAGTCTCCAGCACACAGTAAATGCCTGGTGGTGTTTCAAACAATGCAGCAGGCAGCGGAGATAGATGGCCCAGCAGGGAAAGGCACCTGCTGTCAAGACTGAGAGCCTGAGTTGGATTCCTGGGCCCCACCTGGTGAAATGAAGGGAGGTGATTGTGCAGGATGCCCCCTCCTGTGGATGTCACGTGACTTCCTGACAGGAGCACTGTGGTATGCTCGACCCTCCTACTCCATAATGTAACAATTCTAAAGAGCAGCAAACAAAAGACCTCAAGATATCTGTCTGTCTGTCTCTCTATCAAATTCTCATTTGTTTGTCTTTTCAAGACAGGGTTTCTTTGTGTAGCTTTGGCTGTCCTGGAACTCACTCTAGACCAGGCTGACCTCAATCTCACAGAAAGCCCCTGCCCTCTGCTTCTGGAGTGCTGGGATCATAACATTCTTTTTTTGTTTGTTTGTTTGTTTGGTTGGTTTTTGGAGACAGGGTTTCTCTGTAGTCTTGGCTGTCCTGGAACTCACTCTGTAGACCAGGCTGGCCTTGAACTCAGAAATCCGAGCCTGCCTCTGCCTCCCGAGTGCTGGGATTAAAGGCGGGCGCCACCACGCCCGGCTCTCTGGATCATAACATTCTTAAGGGCACCTTTAAAACTGATTCCCAGGGCAGCTTTCACTTTTTACATGTTATATACTCTTACACTGACATTTTTGCATATAATCATGTCATGATCAGTAAAACAAGATTTTTCCCCCAGACAGGGGTTTGTGTTACTGTGGCTGAGTCCAGGCTGGACTTGAACTCACCATGCAGAACAGGCCAATATTCCTATTCCTAATGAGTAAGAGAGTTATTCTACAGGTTCCAGAAATACACATACAATGAAAGAGGAAAGGAGGGAGGGAGAGGGTGAGGGAGAGAGAGAGAGAGAGAGAGAGAGAGAGAGAGAGAGAGAGAGAGAGAGAGAAGAGGTAGGGAGAAGGAGGGGGAGAGAGAGCACTCATGAGAGAAATATAGGTATAGTGACTCATGCCTTTAACCCTACACTAGGGAAGTTGAAGCAGGAGGATTGCTATATGCTCAAAGGCAAGGCTAGCCTGAGTTATAGTGAGCTAGATATAGTGAGTTACAGGTTAGCCTGAGCTACCATGTGGGACTTTATTTGAAATGAAAAGAAAAGGTTTCATCCATGAACGGTTTTCAGGGATGTTTTCAGCCTCAAAGAGAAAAGCTCTCTTAAGTCTTGGTCACCTGCAAGGGAAGGCAGCAGTGAATAGTGAGGGGCTGAGACAGGTCTTTCTGCAAAGGCCTTCAGAGACGTAAGATTGTGCCTTTTGAAACTTTTAAAAAAACATTAACCTAAATGACTCAAGTCTTTGCTGAACCCACTAAACTTGTCTTGGCCTATAGTGGTGTGTGTGTGTGTGTGTGCACATAAGGAACACTTAGAGCTTCAATTAGGTTCTGCATGACGTAGAAAGGAGGTGCCTGAGTGACTAGTGGCTATTATGTGAAGTGGGCAGCTGGGTGCTGCGTGCCGCTTAGCCTCTGAATCTGCTGTCAGATGGAAATGAAAATAAAAGTTAGACACAGAGTTGTGGTGTGCAGAACTAAGTGAGCACAGGCTGTTCAATGGAAGCCGTGGGTGCCCCACCCCCCAAGTGGCTATGGGAGATCAACAGCAGACACTGAGACATGCTCATGGATAGGCTTCCAGTGGTTAGGTCTAAGGAAGCAATGGAGTCCTTAGCGAACGTGGAATGCTTGACAGGGTCCTGGCCATGTCAAAGGGAAAGGTCTAAGTGTGAATGTTGATAGTTTGTGCAGAAGACACCCACTGTAGCTTTCCCCACATCCCTACTTACAGCCTGGAGACTGCTCCTACCAGCCTTAGTAAGCCTGCCTCTCCATTCCTGCAAGTGTATATAATAAACATCCTGAGCTCCCAGAATGCTGTGGCTGGCCCACCTAACCCCAGTGTTTCTCATTTCCCCGCCAGTCCAGTCAGGTCATTCCTTGGAGCAGCACAAACTTAGTAATTTATCCTATGGTCAAAACACTTCCAGCTACTGTAAAACTAACTTAATTAAAAATATTTATGCTTCAGTTTGCTGGCAAGTCTGTGAAACTATAAAACCTTGTATTATTAGCTTACCTAATAGGATCTTACCCTGTAGCAAGTATGTTGTACTTTATCTATTTACTGATTTTTGAATAGCTATTATGAAAGGGCTGGAAATGTAGCTCACTTAAAGGAGTATTCTACCAGCACACATAAAACCAGGAATGCAGTACCATGCACAGAATCCTCACACTGGGAAAGCAGAGGTAAGATTATCATCTATAGCTACATATCAAATTTGATATGTCATGCATGACTGAGCTATACAGACATGCCCCTCGGGGTCTCATATAGAAAGGAAGAGAGAGGGGGAGGAAAGGGAAGAAGAGAGGAAAAGAGAAGGGAAATGAAAGGAGAGGAAAGGAAAGAAAGTAATTTACCTGCCAAGGCATCCCTTCAAGAGGTATGAGAGTTCTTTCCCTTTGAGAAGAAGGAGCAGTGCTCGACTGTCTGTCTAATTTCTCTCTAAACACCCATCACACAGCGATGCACAAAGACATTGCTATAAAAGACCATCAAACGTTTTCTCATGTTGACTCTAAAGTCTAACCTCCAAGTTTAGCAAGTGTTAAAGGACTTATCGATGTCCTTACAATTCCTCAAAACCGAGGCCTTTGGGATTCGGCATCTGCCTATTGACTTCGGGATCTACAGAAGGAACTCTCAGGAGCACTTTTCGTCTTCATTCTCATGACACAGACATACAGACTCACCTATAGCTTTATCCCCAGAGGACAGCTGACAGGATGCTGCTGTGGGTCCTGACGGCTTGAAAGAATTTATCAGAGAGCCCTGTACAGAACACAAGAAAAACATTTATGGTAAACTGCTATCCTTGGTATAAGTGAACATGTGAAACTGAAATGTAAAAATATAAACTAAGCAAACACGAATACTTGAATTCAGTTTAACTACCCACGAAAGAAGGAATGGAAAAATAACAAAATAACACATCCACTGCTTCTGCGTGGCTCATGGCTGACTTCTCAGTACCTAGGACAGTGTCTGCCACATGAATGGTACTTGAGTACTTGTTAGAGGTCGGGATAGGTGGATGAAGCACACAGTCCCAGCAATTAGTGAGCAGGAGAAGCACCAGGGCTTTCCACCTGCAGCCAGCACCTCGGCCGCTGTATGACTTCCTACCGGCCTCCATGGAGAACAGAGGCACAGGATGGTGGTGGGAACCCACAGCTGGCAATCTAAGGCTGCTCCTCTCCGAGACAGATCTAAGAGAAACAGGACTGCTGGGAAAGCTTCAGAGATAGCTTGGGTTCCCTTCTAGCCGCCTCCTAATTCACACACACCCCACTGCTTTCTTTATTATTTCCTTTTTGCTTACAATCCGTCAAAAGTCAGAGCTAGACACACCACCGAAAGCATGCAAGCTCTGAAAGGCAGAGCTGAGGCAGCAGACAATCCATAGCGACACCCATTTCCAACAGCCTTGGCTCCCAGCTGCTTCCATCAATAACTGACTGGATGAGCCCATGTGACTCACCTGTCCTCGGCTGCCTCAAAAGTGACATATCTAAACACCTACTGCACAAGTCAGTTGCATGGACTGAGATAATGTTAAGAAAAACAAAAGAAATGGCAAACTAAACATCTCATGCAAAAGCATTCTGTTAGCACATGGCCCAAGATGACTAGTCTAGAAAATCAATGGCCTCAACTTGTTAACCATGTCAAAACTGGCATGAGTTATGGAAAAGAAGTGACAGCCCTTTCTAAGAATCACATTCATTTAAATGAAGTTAAATCATAAAATGATCTTCAGTTTCAGAGACATACTGCTAAAGAACACATCAGTAAGTTACCTGCTTGGCTTGGCTGTTAGCCACTGGGGTTAACACAGCATGGGGGGTTTTGGCTGCTGAGTGCTGCACAGAAGAACTGAAAGAGAGAGAGCGTTTCGTTTGCTTAGACATTACTGAGGGCAAACATGTTCAACCTCAAGCTAGTTCCCTGCTCAATACATAAAAACACTTTGGGGCAGCATACAGATGTCTTAGATCCCAAACTCACCAGACATTTTGCTGAAGAATTGGTTTTAAATGAAATCTGGGTTTTCAATGATATAAAATGCAAGCCAATGACATTGTTAACTTTCTTCTTCTTACCTACAATTCCCTGAAACAATTTATAACCATTTCCAAATAGATGCTGTTCTTACTGGGACAACTGACATAACTGACATCCCCCTTTCCTGTCTCCCTGGTTTTAGATGGGGAAGTTCCCATTCTTTTTCAAACCTGAAAAAAAGATGTTCAACAGGAACTGTGAGGCATAAATGATGAGCCGCACATACAGCAAAGGCGCTGCCCCTGCGCCAGACTGGCACAGCTGTGGGTGGATTCCACAACACATCTGCTGTTTCCAGCCTGCATCTTGGCTACTTTGTGAACGAAGGTACATCCCAATTTCCAAGGAACCTCTAACTAAACCTGACTGCTGTATTAGGGAACCACTGTTTCACTACCTAGCTTGTGGTAGCATATGAAGAATCCACCTGTCGGTTCTATTACAGACGCAAGCTCTTATCATTTAGGAAAAGCTTTTCAATCTCTCTGTCCCCAGTGCAGTTACTTTAACTGAAATGAATAATGGCAGTTGTAGTTGTGGGATGTAGGAGTTTAGAACTCTTTTCAGATTTGAGGGAAGATTATTAATAACTTTCCATCAAAAATTAATTTGATGCTAGGCAGTGGTGGCGTATGCATTAAATCCTGGTACTTGGGAGGCAGTCAGGCAGATCTCTGAGTTCATGGACAGCCTGTCCTATCCGAGTTCCAAGACAGCCAGGGCTACACAGAGAAACCTGATCTCAAAAAAAAAAATTTTTTTTTTCTTTTGAAAGATGAAATCAGCAAATGGTTTAGTCCTCAATGGTCCGTCTAAATTCTGTGTGATATCATATAATCTTCCTAGACTTGATTAGATTGAAGAAGAAAAAGAGACTCATTCTCAATGAAACAACCCCCCATGATGATTCTTCCAAAGCAAACGAAGATGCAGGAGTGCCCTGAGATGAAGATGCAGGAGTGTACTAGATGAAAATGCAGGAGTGCCCTGAGACGCTCCACAGTTCAGGGCCTCAGGCTGTGCCTGCCCTCCTCCACCAGAGACCCAGAATGTGTTGGCAAGACTGCTGGGACCCAAGATTCCGGAGTAGATTTAGCCAACTTGCTGACAGAATAGTCTGAGCTCAGGGAACCACAAGGGAAATGAATCTCTTTTAAGAAAACTAGAAATGAACATTAAAAAACAGTATTTTATCCAAATCTTAGAAAATATTTGTAGCTAAATCTTAGTGACAACATGATGGTAATCAAATCACGAAGGCAAAGTTGTGTACGGTCACTGTTGAACTAAGTGAGTATGCTACATGTCTCCTGGCATCCTGAATCCCCAAACACAAAACCAGGAGGCACCAAACCAGTGCACTATACCACGTGACCGCTCTGTAGAGAAACACTGTTTGGCACAAGCAGCCAATAAACCTACCAATAAACTAGCTACAAGAAATCTCTACCTCTAATAAAGGGGTCAAACAGCAAACAGTCCACGCATGCAAGAGAATGCAAAGGACTGCGCAGGAACATAGGCAAATTAAGGAGGCCAACACACAAATGCTCATGAGAATACTGGGGAAAGCCAGGCTCAGCACTGCTATATTTTGAATATCAAGAAGACCGTGAAATGGGTGTGACACTGCTTGTACACTTTGTTATCAAAAACAAACAAAACCACTAAACAACTGGGCTGGAGTGCGGCTCAGTAGCAAGAGTGTTTGTAAAGGAGCCACATCCAAATCCGAGCTCATCATGTCAGCTCACCATCACCTCTAACTCTAACTCTAGGGAATTCATGCCCTCTTCTAGCCTATAGTGGCATCAGGCATGCAATACACATATACACAGGTATGCAACACACACACACACACACACACACACACACACACACACACACACCCCAAGAAAGGAAGCAACAATCAGAGGACCCCAACAGAAGACTGCACAATGGAAAACAGAGCTGTTGTTGAGGTGTTCCAGCGTTTCCTTGGCCATCAATGATAAGTATCCCACCTGTTGCTGCTTAAGAAAAGGGATTCATTCTTTCTCTTAGTTCAACAGCTTGCTTATGTGGCCTAAAACAAGAGACACAGTTAGGTCTTCTTTTGGACAATCTTAATTATTAGCAAATATCTTTTTTTTTTTTAAAGATTTATTTTATTTATTATATGTAAGTACACTGTAGCTGTCTTCAGGCACTCCAGATGAGGGCGCCAGATCTCATTAAGGATGGTTGTGAGCCACCATGTGGTTGCTGGGATTTGAACTTATCACCTTCGGAAAAGCAGTCGGGTGCTCTTACCCGCTGAGCCATCTCACCAGCCCCCAGCAAATATCTTTTAATAAATATGCACATATGACAAGGCAGAACCAATGAATTTGGTTGTCTGGTGGCCTCCTGGCTGAGGTCCCTGTGGAGACAACAGGGATGAAGGCCTTCTTCACTACTACTTCTCCCTCACCCCAGGGAAGCACCACACTCACAGCAGATGCTCTGCAGGAGTGATACAGGAGTATGAACAGCTATGGATTTTCTCCAGTTAAAGAGAAAAGCCAGTCTCACAACCACAACACACAGGGAGCAGAATGAATGTGTGTGGTGTCACCTAAGAATAGTTAAGTGCAAAATTAATAGACTTTAGAGATAGCTGCTTACAAGGCCCTGAAAGTCAGTCATTTGACAATGAACTCACCCATAGGGAAGTTGGTAAAATGTATCAATTTTCACTTATGAACTGTTTTCAAGATTATCAGCTATATAAATGTCTATTTAAAACCAAGGGCTAGTGAGGTGTCAGGCCACCCTGACTGCTGGAATCCACAGGCTGAAAGGAGAACCAATGCCTGTAAGTTGTCTTCTGATCTCCATATGTGCCTTGGCACACTCGGGCACATGAACATGAATAAATGTAATTAAAAACAGTTTTAAGGGGCTGGAGATGGTTCAATGGTTAAGGGCACTGTCTGCTCTTCCAGAGATCTTGAGTTCAATTTCCAGAAACTACATGGTGGCTCACAACCATCTATAATGGGATCTGATGGCCTCTTCTAGTTTGCAGGTGTTCATGAAGATAGAGAGCACTCATATACATAAAATAAATAAATCTTTAAAAAAAATTTTTAAAGCTAGAAAATGAAAATAAAAGGAAACTGCTTCAGGTATTGGGTGCTGAAGCTCGATAACTGTATCAGAGAGCCCAACTCTGAGGAGAAAGGAAGAGAACATGTTATCAGATTCTGATGGCCCAGGGTTAGGAGCTCCTGTAGGCCATCTAGGTTCAGTTGCCAGCACCCATGTAGGGCAGCTCACAAAGACAGTGCTAACTCCAGTTCCAGGGGTTCTAACACTCTCTTCTGGCCTCCACAGGCTCCTACATGCACACAGTGCACATAAACTCATGCAAGCACACACAAACATACAGAAGATGATAAAAGAAAAGGTTTAAAAACTCTTCCTCCACCGCTGGTGGCTATTTGTGTTGCAGAGCAAAGCTAGGGAAGCCCTGAGTCCGGGATGAGCAGAACGAGGGAGGTGAGCTAAGCAGGCCAACGTGCTTCTGTAGTCAGTGTCTGAGAAGTACCTGCCCACACCACACCCACAAGCCTGGCTTTACAAAACACTCTGCCTTTCAGTGGCCTTCCGCCTTCTCTCCAGTGGGAATCTGCTATAGTTCCCAAACTCCAGTGCACAGTTCTCTGAAGAGTTCACAGCAACCACAAATACCAGCCTTGGTCCAAATGGCATTCCAAGGGAGGCTTCAAGTTATTACTGGACAGTAAAGAGGGTGAATTTGGTTTGACCCTGAGATAACTAGAAATGTTGACAACAGGCAGTGTTGGTAAACAGACCAACATGCAGACAGACAAAGTCCAACATCAGCATGGCAAGGCCACTCAAGAAAACAAGCCTTGGGTAGGTAGGCCTGCTCTGTATTGTCACTACAGGACAAGAATACGGTACGAAAACAAAAGGTCTGTAGTTGCTCACCTTGCCACTGACTATCCATGGGCACCAGACATTGGGTTCCCTAAAGTACTAGTCCCTGATGATCTCCCATTCAAGGCAAAGGAATGCCCCCCAACTCTTTCAGACAGCATAGGGAAGCTAGTTGCTCCACAGGAAATGTGGCTTCAAACTTTGTGCACAGTAAGTAGGACATGAACAACACTGCTAAAGGAAATGTACGAGTGTGTATGGAGAGGGGCATACCACACCACACCAGCCCTGGTGGAGACCAAACGCAAGTGAGCTCTGGCAAGGATAGTGCCTAAATCAGCACAGAAGAAAAGCAGAAATTCTGCAAGTGTAGCTGCTTGCTTCTCAAATACGGTTTCTTCATGAAAAACGTAAAGAGTGGAAATGCTAAGAAAGAGGAAGCCAGGGAGGACACTATCATCCTCCATGGCCCACCATCTTTACAGTGGTCAGCAGGACCTGAAGAACATTAATAAGCTGGGTCTATCCAACTTCTCATCTGGCTTACAGTTTTTAGTGGGTGCCCTGGAAAGGCGAAAAGTCCACCTTCCTAAAAACTTAGTAATGGCTGCCCATCCCTCCATAGTCCAGAGCTCTACAGAAGCTGTGACAGCAGTGCTCCCTTCAGACCAACTGTGTCCAGGACAGCCAACTGCAGGCTGAGTACACAGAAGAGCCGTAACATACCCCATGGCCGCAGACGGGGGTGAGGGGTTACTCCTCAGTTCCTGTACATTCACCACCTGAGGGACAGTCTTCAGAGTTGATTCGGTCAGAGTGCTCATAGCTATGTAAACAGGGAAGAGAGAACTACATTAATTCCTGTAGAGGATTTAAAATCCTTTTCTATAGAAAGTCTACAGAAATGAATGCCCAGCACATAACCTCCGACAGACAGCAACCTCAAATGAAGGAAATCTAGTCAGCAGTACAGTCAATAGAACACCTGGCTGACTATCACCAGAGGCCAAGGAATGGACTTCTTGCCATCTACTAAAGCTTGCTGGCTTAGAGGGACAATTCCCTGGCCAGCTTTCTGCAGCAGAACCCAGATACCTGCCACACTGTGAGCTCATCTTGAAAGGGGTGGCAACACCCAGAGGATTAACAGCTCTCAGCTTAGGGCCGATGCCATTCATTCATTCCTCTTCTCCCATGGGCTTATGATGTGCCAAGTTCTGGGTAAATGTGCAAACCCAGATGAGCCTACAGTACCGCAGGCTGGGCTCACATTCCAGAGATGCAGTTGACCCTGGCTCCTAGTGCTAGCATAGGTGCCCCACACCAGCTTTGTAATCCTTTCTGTCTCACTTCTCTGTCATACTTTATCACCTTTAATGACATTCTGTTGTTAACAACTGGGAAGGCTGAGTAAAGCTCTCTGGTGTCCCCTGAGCAAATCCCAGGCAGCCTGTGGATCTGTGGGAACGCTCACTTCCTTCTCCAGCGGAAGAGCTGGGAGAACATGCCACAAACTGTCCACAATTCATCTCAACTAAAAACTTGCTCCAAGAGACAGTGTGAAGGTCCCAGTGTCTAAATCCTGACAAATCTGAACTTTATAGTAGGCTGGATGAGGGACCTGATCAGTGTAATGTCCAGATCCTATGTGTCCAGGAAACAAGGAGATCGTCAAATAAGTGTGTTCTGAAAGCTTAAATGTAAGTTGAGATTTGTTATCTTGTCTTTAGTTTTTATTATGTGTTTTAGGTACCAAAAGAAGGTTCTATTTAAACTCAATTTATTGCTATTTAATGGTCTTTAGGTTTTGTTTGTTTGTTTTTGAGATGGGGTTTCACTCTGTAGCCTAGGTAGACCCCCCAAGTTCACAATATATCCCCGTTTGGCTGTGAACTTGTAACAATCTGCTTCAGTCAGCTCCCGAGTATTAGGATCACTGGTCCAAGCAACTCCGTCTGGCTAACCATTCTTTCCTAGCTATATGAGTCTACCATGTCTCAGAACATCCCAAGTGAAAATATTTGGCACTGTTTTCAGCCTTGGCACTCTCCACATTTGGGGAACAGATAACCTGTCCTTGTGGGGTGTTTTGTTTTAAGATTCTTCTTTAATATTCACAGCCGGTAACTCGACAACTGTTTGGGGGCCAGCTGGAAGGATGAGCAGCCTCTGAGTGGGAACCGCTTGCCAAGGCCACAACCAGTTGACAACAAGCCCCGAGTCCTACTCCCTAGACCTAAGCCCTGATCAGCTAAGTCACTGTCCTAATTAAAGCCAATGTCAGTGCAGAACAGGCATCTGGAAAGGGCCAGCTCTGGTATATACTGCTTGGGTAACTCTGCTGACTCCTTCAGTACTGGAACAAAAACAGGAACCGTAGTGCAGCTGCCTCCCAGTGTCTGGGATCTGTAAAACATTGTTCTTATGATGTCAGATGGTCTGGAGATCACCAGTCAAAAGTAGGAAAAATCAGCATCAAAATTCATCAATTTCCCATAAAACTAAATGTGGCACATCTAATACCTCCCTTTCAAAGCAAAAAACTTGAGACCTAGTCTTTGCCTCCTGGAAGCTCTCCTCATCCCTGGAAGCTTCTCCAGGGATGAAGGTCATCAAACTAGCCTCCTCATCTAAGAATTGGCAAGAAAGCCAGCTGTCTCCCACCCCAAAGCCCATGCCTATGAACTGGACAGCTCACAATCTCTCCTAGAAATGGGGCTGCAGTGTTTACCTGGAGCCTGAGTGGCCATCTGCCGTCTCAGGGCTGCGGCAGCTGCGGCCTGAGGAGCGGCGACGCTGTGGGAAGGGCCTGGCGCTCCGTGCTTTACAGTTTTCGTTGCCAGCGTGGTGCTGTCCGCTCCCTGAGGAACAACTTTGGTGGCTGATGTAGAGACTAAGGGGAAAAGAAAAATTATCAGACAAATGGGGTCAGTGAAGGAAACAGGAAAGTTAAAATGGTAAATTCTGTTGGGTTGTACAAAAAAACACTAAAATTTAAAAAATTTAAATTTTTTAGTGTTACAGAGAACATTTAGAGCAACAGAGAGCCTGATTTCCTGTCAGGTGGATTTGTTCCAGTACCTCAGTCGTGTCTCTGCTAGAAGTCACTATGGCACAAGGCCCTGACACTGCCCGCAGCAGTGAGCACACAATGCACATGCCTCAGCGAGTGACTATGACATGGGCACTGGAACTGGTGAGTTCTGAGCCCGATGCCCCACAGCTACTGACAGGAGGCCCTGAGTCCACGAGCTGCTTTACACTGAGGCAAACAGCCCACTCCTTTATTTCTGAAAGAAACCTATATTAACAAAGCAAAGTGGATAGCAGAGTGAAGCTGTTACTATGTGTAACCTAACCTCTTCAAGAGAACCTATATCTTTTGAATTGGTCTTCTGATTTTTGGTATATTAGCAGAAACCAATGGGAATTCAGTGGTCTAAAATCTAAACCCTGGTGAGCCCCCTCAGTAGGAACCTAACAGGGATGAAAGCTGTTCTGTAAAATGGCTTCACTCCTGGTACCTCAGTCCTGTGTCTCTGCTAGTGGTGGCTGTGACACACAGCCCTGACAGCAGCCCTGCAGCAGTGAGCACACAATGCAGATGGCCTCAGTGAGTGAGTGGCTACTGTGACATGGGCATGCAGCTCTCCAGCTACGGTCCTCCATGGGCACAGCTTCAATTGGTGACTTACCTGCAGAGCTCATCACGGCAGGTGAAGAACTATGGATCAGGTGAGGCTTTGCAAAAGGCATCGCCTGAGGCAGGAGACTGGGTTGGATAGAAGGTGTGCGGACCACAGGGGCATGTCGAGGGACTGGGACCACAGCCTCCTCCTCTTTGCAGGTTGGCCTGGCATCTTCTCCCTCCAGAGCCTGAGCTGTGGATGACTCGGAGCTGCCTTCATCTAAGTCTTCATAGTACCTCTGAGACAGGAAGGCTGACCGAGACAGGCTGGCTGCAGAAGGCCCACCCCAAAACAACATTAGACAACTCTAAACAAACCCAAAAGCTGTGCCATTTCAGTGCTAAGAGAAACAGACCATAAAGCACTTTCATTATTTTATACCTTAGGTGGAAGCCACTATTGCTGAATGTGAATAATGATAATTTATGGTCTTTGCTCAAAACTAAGCTTTGAAAACTAAAGCTGCTAAGACAAAGACAGCTTTGACCATCAGACAAGACTGAAAATGAGAGTGACAATCAACATTGGTAGAAAAACAAGAGATTAAGCTCTCACAGGAAAAAAGACGGTGTCAGAGGCCAGCTCCCGGGGCCGGCTAGTCAGCCACAGCATCATCCCTGCTTTCCAACCTCAGAACAGCAGAGTGAGACGGCTTGAGTCTGAGTGTCTCACACACATCTAAGTGAGCCCTGTGACTCTCCACATGGACTTAGCCTGGTCTTCTCTGTTCTTTACACTGTGGAGTCAGGTTCTGCCACCTTCTACCATGTGCTTGAGAATATATGCTATTATTGTACACTGGAGAAACAAAATGCCCAGCCCCATTCCTTCCCTAGCTATTCAAAGCAGCACTCGTACACTATCGCTTGTCTGTCCTGTAGGCAGATCATGCTACAAGATCCTAAGTTTCAGGCTGGATAATGGTGGCGAGCACCTTTGATCCCAGCACTTGGGAGACAGGCAGAGATCTGAGTTTGAGGTCAACCTGGTCTACGGAGTGAGTTCTAGGACAGCCAGGGCTACACAGAGGAAACTTGTCTCAAAAAACAAACAAAATCTCAGCATAAGTCTATACAACAGGTAAAGCTAAAAATCGCATGCCAGGGCCCTGCTGCCCAGTAACTACTGGGCACTGTGGTTATTTAAAGGAGTTAAGTACAGTGGTGTGTGCTGCGATACAAGCCTTGAATCCCAGGACTTGGGAGGTAGAGGCAGGTAGATGTCTGTGAGTTCAAAGCCACTCTGGTTTACATAGTTCTAGGTCAGTCAGAACCACAAATGGAGACCTAGTCTCAAAAACTAAATAAAAATAATGAAGTATAAAAATGACAAAGTTCTTTTTCACATTTCCAGTGCCTTTGCATGCAGGAACATGCTCTGATCAAGTATTCTGAGACAGACAACTATGTGGTGGGCCACTTAGAAATGCCATCTAAGTATATGATAACAGGATCCAAAATATTAAAGTTTATTTTCTGCAAACAACTTGATATCTTCATTATTCAATGTAAGAATGTAGTTCCTTTGTCTTCCATTTCTGAACCAAAAGTTGTTCAGTAGGAGGTTGGGGAAGCCAGCTGAGTTAATTTACCCATGTAATATGGCAGAACTGTTATTTTTATGGCCTTTGTTAGTTAACAGTGCTACTTTGTGAAGACATATAACCAGAGGCAGCACCAGGAAGGCGGCAGGTCCAGTGCCCCGACATACTGTGCCAGCTACTCACATAACCACCACAGAACTTAGGTACTGCTATTGAACTTTTGGCTACTGCTTAGAGCAGTGAAGCAATTTGCCTAAGGTTATAAAGTTGGTAAGCAGCCAGAATTCAAACCCTTGTGCATCTAACTTTGTAGACCTTTTTCTCAATGCTGCTATATAAGAGGTCCTATGCCAACAGGATTTCCACTGTAGGGATGGATGGACAGATGGAGGGTTACACACACACAGCAAAAGGAGGTGACAAAAGGCACCCTAGAGGTATAAGTAATCTGCTGACTTTAAAACAGCTTATCCTACAGGACAAATCCCATGAACTCTTTTTTCTTTTCTTTTTCTTTATGAGACAGGGTTTCTCTGTATAGCCCTGAGTGTTGTGGAACTTACTCTGTAGATCAGGCTGCCTTAAACTCAGAGATTCACCTGCCTCTGCCTCCTGAGTGCTGTGACTAAAGGTGTTGCCACCACCACCCAAGCAATCCCTCTCTTAAAGGCACAGGATTAAAGCAAAGGGGGAGGCTGAAGAGGTAAGGCAGAAGTCAATGGAGACAAGATCTCTACAAGAGGATTTCTGTGCATTCGTGGCCTAAAGATGAGCGACAAGGAATGTCACCAGAGGGGATGAGAACCTCAACCCTCCAACTCCAAGAGACCTCCTTCAGTGCCTCCTTCAGTACATCTTCACCACAGCTCCCACCGAGCAGTTCAGGCAACACCTTGAGTCTAGCCTCTCTTGGCACAGGACCTAGCTGAGCCACACAGTGCTTAACTCAGTGCTTATCTACTATGAGCCACTAAGCCTGTGGTGATTTGTTGTAGCCCTATTACCCTGTCCTCTCACTAGGAAAAACAAGGGAAAAGGGTTGGTATGGGCTTGGTCTTAAGTACAGCCTCAGTGTGACCTTAGTACCCAAACCATCCTAACAACAACTATCCTGAGTGGGAGGGAGAAGTGATGCAGCTGCGGAAAACTGAGACATGCTTCTTTAGCTATAGCAGAGTCATGCTGCAAAGCCCACTGCAAGTGGAAGAAACCAGTCAGAAGGGCACAAAATATGTAGAGGCTACTAAACACCACAGCTCAGCCTGGTCTACCTGAAATATGCTTAGCAGCTCACAAGTAACCTTTAGCTGGGCAAAATCACCCAGCACAAAGCCTTTTTTATAAGGGAGTATTGAGTATCTTGTGTTAGATTTTGAACTTTACACTGCCTTGAATTTGAAGACAGAAAGGCTACAAGAGTACACTCTTCCTGATGGTAAAGCAAAAAGATCCTAAGTCAAGCTCAAGCTAAGGCATGGCCATCTCACAGGCTCAGTGACTATATTCTTACAGGTTTCTTTTCTCAAAATAAATTAAAAATGACACAGACGTAAATAAAATAAATTTTAAAGAATGCCAGCAAAGATATAACTTCAACATCTTCCCATGTAACATATTCTTTTAAGAGGGAATGTGAGGGATACAAGAGAGATTTCTTGTGTATGTGTGTGCATCCATGCATACACATGTCAAGGCTGGAACAGGGTACTTCCTCTATCACTTTCTACCTCATTATTTAGAGATAGCCTTTCACTCAATCAGAATTTGCTATTTTGGCTAAGGCTGGATGGAGAGTCAGAGGCATCTAGGCATCATCCTGTCTCTGAGATTCAAGACAAAGGCAAAAACGTTTTATGTGGCTGCTGGAGATGTGAATGAAGGACTGCACATTCACTGAGCAGTCATTCTAACTGAGTTCTTTCTCTAGCTCCAGGAGAGGGTTTTCTAAAGAGACGTGTTTTGTTTTTTAACTTCAGTAGAGGTTACACTTCAGTAGAAGTTTTTTGATTTGTATACTTTTTTGTAACCATGTTACATTTTAAAAAATTAAAACAACTGTTATATATACACTGTGAGTGATGGTAATGCCTGGAATCCTAGCATTTAGGTGGTGCAGAAAGAGAATCCTAAGTTTACTGCCATCTTCCATTACACAGACTTTAAAGTCAGCCTGGACTACATGAGACCCTATCTCCAAAACAAACAAACAAACAAACAAACAAACAAACAAACAAACGCGTCGCATCCTGAGTTATTCTCCCTAGCACGTATGCTGTCATTAAACAAGAACAGTGTGTAGCTTCAATCTAATGTTTACATTCTCTTTGTTAAAATTTTGAGTGGTCAGACCTTGCTACTCTTATCACTACTGGTAGCAAGATGGGCAATCACATCTCACATCCAAGAACTCAATCATAAAGATACAATCAGATAAGTGAGCTAAGGAGGTATAAGTAAGGATATTTTAAGTAACCCCCAGCAACAAATGAAGATTAACAAGATTGGGTAACTGCAATGGTTTTCTAATACAAGGATGTGTCCCAAAGTCATCATCAGGCATATGTTCAATGAACATAAACAACAGGAAAGGTTTATTGTAGAAGAGAAGTCTGATTATAGTAGTGTTAGTGGCAGATAACAGGTACTGCTGCCTATCCTGGCTGGGTGGGTTTTTGTTGTTGTTTTCTGTCAACTTGACGTAAGCTAGAATTATACTGGGAGAGAGAACCACAACTGAGAAAATGCCTCTATAGGCTTGGCCTATAGGCAAGCCTATGGGAATATCTTCTTGCTCAATGATTGATGTGAGAGGGCCCAGCTGTCTGGGCACAGCCACCCACCAACTGTTGATCCTGGGTGCTATATAGCAGCCAGCCTAAGCAAGACATAAGGAGCAAGTCAGGAGCAACAATAATCCATGGTCTCTGCATCTGGTCCTGCCTCCAGAGGCCTATTTTGATTTCTGCCCTGAATTCCCCAGATGACAGACCACAAGCTAGAAGATGAAATAAACTCTTTCCCTTCCAAGTTGATTTCCATCATGTGTTTTTACCCAGCAACAAAAAAAACCTAACTAAGATAGTATCACAGACCTGGGAGGTCTGACGGTACAATAGTTTGGCAAAGCCTTGGAATGAGAGAAGCTGCAACAGAAATGGTGGCCTAATGGAGCCAGGGTGATGGCTCAGTGGCCAGCAGTACATGCTGTGCAAACAAGAGGCCTGAACTAAAATGCCCAGACACCCATGTGAAAAGCAGGCGCTGGTGTGCAGACCTGTGCCTATCATGAGAAGGAGGCACAGTGGTACTGCCGAGCTCCAGTTCAGAGACCATGTCTCAAGGAAGTGATACAGGAGAACACTGACATGTCTGACTGTCATAAGGAAGCCATGGCTCAGCATACTCATGAGTATACTTGTGTGCTTATGTTTCCCTTCCCCAAAAAGTGATGGCCTGAGCAGAGGTGGCCATGGAAAAGTATCTGGTAAAATCCCCTGTAGGCCCAAGACTTAGGAAGCAGCTCCAAGAGGAAAGGACTAAAAGGCAGTGACTGGCAAACAAAACCACTTACAGCTGCACTGTGCGGAGGTCACACGCAGTGCTAAGCATCACCAGAGCAATGGCAAAATGCAGTCTGACTTTGAAAAATTAAACACACAGCTACACACAGTTCCATCGTGAATTCTGGGCTATATGCAAGGGATAAGATGTAGCTTAGTGGTATTGGTAGACACCCCTTGGCATGTGCTAGGTTCTGGGTTTGATTTCCAGCACTCAGTAAAAAAAAAATAAAAAAAAATTAAGGAATTTTAGATAAAAATTTAAAAGACCTTTCATCCCTAATATTGTAGCTTTTCAGCAAGTTTTTAAAGATATCTTATTACATTTATTTACTGTGGTGTGTATGCGTGTGCATATGCCACAGCATCCAAGTAGAGGTCAAAAGATGAGTCACCTCTCCTTTCACTGTGTGTCCTAGGGACTGAACTCAGCTCTTCAGACTTGACAACACACACCTTTATTCACTGGGCCATTTACCTCCCAGTCCCTTAGCAAGTATTAGCTGCCTAACCTCTAGTTTCCTTTGTAAGAAGACTTTTCTCCAGTGAAATGTTGGTAAAAACTCATATAAGGCTTGAGTCTTAACTCCAGCTCAGTCCATCCCATGCCACTCTTTTTTTTGGTTTTTGGTTTTTTCGAGACAGGGTTTCTCTGTATAGCCCTGGCTTTCCTAGAACTCACTCTGTAGACCAGGCTGGCCTCGAACTCAGAAATCACCCAGCCTCTACCTCCCGAGTGCTGGGATTAAAGGCGTGCGCCACCACGCCCAGCTCCCATGCCACTCTTAGCCATTACCATGTGACCTGGGGACTGCATGATGTCAAAGTGCAAAGATTCAACTTGAGCTGTGTCATCCAAAATACACCAACCTCTTCTTCCCATGCTCAGACTGCAGGAGACTCTGGAGGATCTGTGCAACTTATCCACCTCCAGTGTATGCTAGCACCGCACAGCTAGTGCTGGAAACCCCAGGTCTAGTTCCCTACCTGGAGCAGTAGACCTCACTGGTGGGGTCTTCCTTTTGGCCAAGAAGTTCCTCAATTGGGTCTGTTTGGCTTGGGACAGTTTACCTACAAAACAATTCACCAACCCACAAATGCTTTAGTTTTGACGAGCCAGGTTAGATCACAAGCTATGCTGGGAAGCTGGGGGATAGCACTCACCTGGCACTCTGGGAGAAGGCTTGGTGTGAGATTCAATGGTAGTTTTTAGCAGGCATTCAAGGTCACTGTCAAAACTGAAACAGGGCAGTGTTATATCCGAACCAACCACAAGAAGGCTGAAGCTATGTGGTATACACTCTTCTTAATATCTAAGCCCAAGAGAGCAGAGACCATTCACTATAGAAACAAGCTACCTATCAGCACATGAAAGCCAACAACTTCAAAGCCACACACTCCCACTCTAAGCCTAATAGTGGTGCCTTAGCAAAAAGGAGCACTAAAGCCCACACTTGCTGAAAGCAGAACCATGACACCATCAGGGCTAAGTTCCAGGTAAACTGGCTAACTGCAAAGACCTACACATCTCCACGCTAAAGCTGAATGGCAAATCTGGGCTTCTGAGGGAAGTTAGAAAATGTAAGCCATGTAAGCTCCTATCGGTTCAGCTGCCTCAGTGTTACTATGCAGACTGCTACGGCCTGAGCACCCACTTCATCATCAGACACCACACTCCATGCCTTACAGACACCCAGAAGGCAGCCACTATCACCCCTACTAGAGTCAAAGAACTGGAGGTCAGAGGGGGTGAGGAACCTGACCAGGACAACATGGCTGACAGGCGCAGCACTGCCTGAGTCACTCTAAGGCTACCTCACATGCTCACGTGCTCCCTGCCCACCAGCCATCTCTTGCATACCTGTGACTGTTGCTTTGAGTTGAGAGCGTTGAGGGCAGGTTCCATGGGGTCGTGTGGTTATAGAGACGGAGCTGCTGCAGACTGTCCACGAGGTGATTCAACCTCTTCCTCTGCTGGTTAATGATCTCCCGGTTATTGGCTAGTGTGTTGAAAAGTGTCTCCCGTTCTGGCACAATTAGGCGCCTAGTGGCAAAAAGGGAAAGAATTAGATACAGTGGCTCCCTTCTACCCCACACCATACGAGGCTGCAATTCTAACAGGGAAATTAATAAAACAGAGAAGCTGAAACATCAAGAGATACTAGGAAGTAAGAGAGGCGTGAGAATCACCTGAGAACAAGCGAGACTGAGAGGGCCTATAGCAGGCCATAGTACAGACTGCACAATATTGGAGCATTGGGAAGGACGCAGTAGGAGGAAGACAGGAGCTAACAACAGGGCAAACCCTCCTGTGCTCACTTGTGACTTGGGCTTTTCTGTATGCTTGCAAGTTATACTCAATAAGGCGGGCTGGAAGTGTGTGGGTCCCATCCCAGTCAATGACTGCTGACTGAGACAAGGTGCTGGCAGAGAAGGGAGAGGTTTTCCTCAAGAATAAAACTTGAGTCAATGGTTGCTGCTGGGTGGCAGGTCTAAAGTCAGAGATTCTTTTGTTTGTCATTATAAACCTTTGAGCATTGACAAAAATGTCTTTTAGCTTGAGAAAAATATACAAATAAAACAAAAATGGGCCCGGGGGTCCATCACATAATCAGCCACCAAATGCAGACACTATTGCATATGCCAACAAGATTTTGCTGAAAGGACCCTGATATAGCTGTCTCTTGTGAGGTTATACCAGTGCCTGGCAAATATAGAAGTGGATGCTCACAGTCATCTATAGAATGGAACACAGGGCTTCCAATGGAGAAGCTAGAGAAAGTATCCAAGGAGCTGAAGGGGTTTGCAACCCTAGAGATGGAACAACAATATGAACTAATCAGAACCCTCAGAGCTCGTGTCTCTAGCTGCATATGTAGCAGAAGATGGCCTAGTTGGCCATCATTGGGAAGAGAGGCCCCTTGGTATTGCAAACTTTATATGCTCCAATACAGGGGAATTCCAGGGCCAAGAAGTGTAAGTGGGTGGGTAGGGGAGCAGGGCGGAGGAAGGGTATAGGGGACTTTTGGGGTAGCATTTGAAATGTAAATGAAGAAAATATCTAATAAAAAAAAAACAAACAAACAAAAAAACAAAAACAAAAACGGGTAGTTCAAAACAGGTGTAAGCCACATGGTTTGTCTGCTACTGTCTGTGCATTGGTCTATCACCACAGAACAATCAGAATGAAAACTGCTGATGTTCAACAGAAACTTTCAGTTTTATTTCCTTTTCTCAGACCCACTGAGAAGAACAAGGCAGCCAAGTGAGTGAACTTGAGCTCTGTGGAAAGGGACCTGATCAGTGCTCTGCAGCAAGGAGATGGCCAGGGCTGTAACAGTAAAGAAAGCTCATTTCTGGTAGCATGTGCAGTTTCAGAAAGCCTACTTCTAGGCAAAAGCAACATGTATGAGGGCTAGCACACTCTCGGTTTTCTTGCATACTTCCTCGTTCTCAGCACATCGCGTTCTATTCCTTCTACAAAGCACAAGCACAAACCAGACCACGACACGCAGCTGCAAGCTTGCCTGTCTTCAGCATCACTTTACACAGCCACACTAATTACATTTTCCCCTCATGCTCACGCTTACATTCCTAGTCTTTGGGAGACTGAGGCAGGAGGAACGCCAAGCATGCAGGCCTTCGGGACAATAAATGGTGAGAGCATTTCTCAAAAAGCTAATCAAACAAACAACCACCCCCCCAAAAAAGGAGGGGGGAATATTTTCTCAAAAGGACAACTTGGTAGACTAACAAATGTACAAGAGGACTGCTCTCTGTTTTCTAAGGTTTGCTTACTTAGTGTGTGTCAGAGTGTATGAGAACTATGAACATACAGAGCTTGTGCAAAGAAGATGGTCAGATTCCCTGAAACTGGAGTTACAGGCAGCTGTGCAGTACTCAATGTGGGTGATGGGAATTGAACTCAGGTCCTCTGGAAGATCAGCCAGCACTGTTAACCACTAAGCCATCCTATCCAGTCCCCTGGGAAATTCTCTTTTTTTCCATTGTTCTAGGTTTATTTGATGTTTTCCTTGGCATGACACTTGGGTGGTTGGTTCCATCATCCATATTTCATTTCACATAATATTGAAATAATCTTACATTTCACAAAATATTGCGATGTACACCACAGGCACATACAAAACATAAATTATCCTGTAGAACAGTTTTGTACAAGATATGCATAATGGACTTAGACACTGCAGCCAGGTTATGACTAACTGGGAACTCGCTGGCCTAGGCATGTTCTATAAGGGCGTGCAGCTCAGTAATGCAGCAGGCTCACAGGATAACTGAAGCCTGCACACAGTTGGCAGTGTGTCTTGGAGACAGTGGGACTGTCACATTAGCCATGTTACCACTACACAAGTACCACCTGGCAGCAGGGTGGAGCTGTGTGGTGATCCTGTGAATCTACCCACAGATCTGCTCCCTCTCTCCCACACTTGTACCTTCCCACTGAAATCATCTGAAATGCTTTTCAATTATTTTATACGTTTGATACAAGATAAAAATCATTCAATGTAATTCCTCAAGAACATGCTATCAGTGGCAACAAAGTGTAACATATACCTTCTTTATGTTTGGGCTTTTCTGTGATGCTAGACATTGAACATGTGGTATAGACACACAGAAGTCAACTGCCTTATCCCTGAGCTACTCTCAACCCTTACAAAATGCATATTCTTTTTTTTGTTTTGAGACATGGTTTCTCTGTATAGCCCAGGCTAGCCTTGAACTCAAAGATTCACCTGCCTCTGCTTCCCAAGTGCTTGGATTAAAAGGGTGCACCACCACGCCCAGTTAAAATTCAAGTTATCATTTTAAAATTACATGCATAAGATGTGATGCAAACTCATTTATATAAATTATGATGGCCATCACTCAGGTTTTCTAAATGACATGTAGAGATGAAATGGTTAAGCAGGAGGAAGGGTGCCTGTGAAACTTTTACTCATGTTACTATAAAAGGCAGAGGGGACATGTCCTCTCCCTCACCTCTGTCTCTTCTTCTGCTCCAGATGTCGATCCCACTCTAAGTCTAGGACGTCGTTCACATCCTGGACAGCAAATTTCACGTACTGGTGAAGGCGACGAATTTCCTACAAGAGAAAAATTAAAAGGCAAATGATTCATTGTTCTCGTAGCTAGCTGGGTAGCTGGGGGGAAGACGCATTAAAGTATTCAAAAATAACTTTGAAATACTTCTATATTGAGAACTGTACAAACAAGGAAAACACTAGGTTTTAATATATCCATTAAATACAAGCCATTTAATAAAATGAAAAATGGAAATTCCATTTCTGCAGTAGTATAAGAGATGGAGCAGAGACCGGGTGAGAGGATGAGAGGAACAGACGCACCCACTTCCTCTCCCCTGCTGCCCCTGGGAAGGGTGGGCCATGCAGGAGCGGCCTGCTATGCTCACTCACAGTGCGCCCACTTAGTTCTCCTCCCCCATTATGAAATGGACTGTAAAGTAGACAAGCTGATTCAACAATTGGTGCTGGGAATAACTCTGACCCTAGATATTCATAGCACTGAACATACAGGCCACCTCACCATTTGAGGAGCACTCTTCAAAAATACACAATACAATCCACACTGGAAGCCAAATCACCTAAAACTCCAACAGGCTGCTGAGCCTGTAATAACACTCTTTCAGCTGGGTACAGTTAACCTTCATGGCTATACAATTTTTCACTCAAAAATTTAAAATGGAGCTAATTATTTAATCAAGTAAGTATACAGGCACTGAGAACAGCCCAGGAGGCTCTTCATACATGGCACACATCTGACTATGGGGAAATGTATTTCACACACATTCTGAGAAAAGTGTTCTGTCTCAACCACAAAACAGAAAATGTCATTTAGAAAGAGCCAAGCTGAATCCAGGGAGGCAGCAGCCTCAAAGGCATTTAATGACCATAGAAGGCTTTCTTTCACCCACCTCAGCCATGACCTCAGGCCTGCAGTAGCTGATGCCTTTTCTTCTGAATATGTGCCAACTGGGTGGAGCAGCACCTTTTTCAAAGGCCTGCTGCAAATTTTGCAGTGGCTTCCACATTGTCATCTGTGGTCCCATGGCAATATATCCAACATGAAAATTGTATGTCCACCTTCCTGATTCTAACACAGGGGCTAAGGGCATGGCGCAGGCTCTGTTAGTTATGAGCTCCAGTCTGCACTGCGGCACCACCCCTGCTTTGTATGTGCTAAGTGGCTAATTACATTTCCTGCAATTACCTATTTAGCATGGTCAGGAAGACAATTACTCTTTTCTCAGTGCGGAAGCTCAATGCTTTCCTCTAGGCCAGGCAACTGGAACAGAGGCAAAGGGCTTTGTGTGGGGGGCTGCAGTCTGAGAACAGCCCTGCCAGGAAACACCCACAGAGGAGAAAGAGCCACCTCTATAAGAGCCATTCTCTCACCCTCCAGGTGCTGGGAGGTCTCCTGGGCATGGGATAGAAAACTAGGAACAGAGGCCTACGGTCTGGACTCCATGATGAGTGGAAGGGAAAGATGACCTGTGCACACAGAGGCAAACAAAACCCAAGTAGCTAAAGAGAAATGTAAGTGCTACAGCACAGCAGGTGACAGAGCTCCCAGTCAGAGGCTCTGAGAGCACTATCCCCAGGCAGCGTGAGCTCAAGCCAGACCTTCTTAGCTCAGGCTGCACCATCTCTCTGAGGAACCAAGAGCTCTCACTGGAGAGCAGCTGTGGTCTGCTTGTTCTTCTTGTTTTTGAGAGAGTCTTCATTTAGGAAAGCCCAGGTTGGTCTCAACTCAGCAGTCTCCTTCTCCATATCCTGAGTGTGAGGTGCGTGTCAACACAGTGTTACTACTAAAAATACCTACAGACCGCCTCAAAGGATGCCACAGCGATATTATGATTTTTTTTTATTATTATTTCATGATTTGATTTATGAATACCTATTTTAACGAAGGACTTTATCAAACTCAAGACTTAAAGAAATCTTTAAAGTAAAAATTTTAAATTATATTTTTAAAAAAGTATACCAGTTTCTTGCTGCAAGTAAATTTATGGAAAAGCACAGCCAGTGTTTAGCAGAAAATTAGCAGCTTCCTGAAGAGACATCACTCATACCCACTCGAAACCACATCCATAGACGCACTCACTGCTTCTGAACCCTTCTTGACAGACAGAGGCTTCACTCGCCTACCTGGAGCTGGGCCTCGCTCTTGGGATCCAGCGGTCTTTTATAAAGTAGATGGAGATACCCAGAGTCATGATTTCTTCCATGCTGTTCTCTGGCTTCTTCGACCCCAGCAAAGCCCTCCAGCAAAGCTGTTTTCAGAGTAGTTATGTCTCCATGAAGAGACTAGAAAAGGCCCAGAGAGATAACAATGGAACTGCTGTATAGCCACAAACACAAACACAAAACGACAAGAAATCTTCTATGTGGACCCAGGAGGATAAATGCCAACTATTTAAATGGTGAAGAGCTGAGTCATAGTTTAAAACTTTCATTGTCCCCATGGTCAAAACTGTTTTCCTATAGTTTTGTCTTTTGTTTTACTTTGTTTTGTTTTGTGCTGGGGGTTGTATAAACATGTTATATCATTTATTAATTTTTATATTATATGCATGTAAGAGTTTACCCTGTACACCCCCTGAGTGCCCAGCACCCAAAACAGCCAGAAGAGCTTGTCAGATGACTGTGATCCCCATGTGGTGCTAGGATCACACCCATGTCCTCTCGAAGAACAGCCAGTATAGCCAGTGCTCTTTACTGAGCTACAACTTCAGTTTTCCTGTTTTTAATTACCCTTTTTCCTGTTTTTAAAAACTCAACTTCTGAAGATTGACAATGTAGAAAATAAGCGCAGAGACATAAGTCACAATCCAGCTCCACAAGGGACTTTCCCTTTCTAAGTCTGTTGTTTATGACCAGAAGACTGGAGACACATGAAAATATGTCTGCCAAATCCTTTCAAAAACTCACTTGCCTTTCTCTCTCTCTCTCTCTCTTTTTTGGTTTCTCGAGACAGGGTTTCTCTGTATAGCCCTGGCTGTCCTGGAACTCACTCCTTAGACTAGGCTGGCCTCGAACTCAGAAATCCACCTGCCTTTGCCTCCCGAGTGCTGGGATTAAACTCCAGAGTTTTCAAAGGCTCATCCAAAGGCTCTGCCTGAAATCGCTCTTACAGTGAGGGGCTGATGTTGCTCCTTTGAGCTGGAAGTCTGACTGATTCCCTCACAGGCTCCTGAGCGCACGTTCTCCCAGAGTACACCCCAGCCTTCTATCCAAGTCCTTCAATCTATCTTCAGGACTGTGCTCCCTGAGCATGTGGGCAAGCTGAGTGCAGAGCAGACATTCTCCTTTGTCTGCTCAGATACCTGGGTCCCTGTCAGTCCTCATTCTAGATGCTCACCAAATAGAAAAACCAAAATTAGGGAAAAAAATGTCTAGGTGGAAGTTATATTTTTTCTAAGACAGAAAACACATTCACCAGCTTCTCAATTCAAGGCATGCGCCACCACTGCCCAGCTCACTTGCCTTTCCAAGCCTCTCTTCCTAAGGTACAAAATGGAGAGGGTCACAACTTCCCCCAGGCAGAAAATCTGTGAGAACTCATGAGGTGACCTTGGTAAAACACAAAGCCTGGCCTGATAAGAGTATTCAGTAACCAGAGAACAGTAAATAGCACTCTCAGCAATAAACACTTGATATTTTGTATGTACATGCTCCAAAATATTATCTTAACCCAATACCATAAAGGAAACACTTGGAAGTATACTTAAGTTAATTAAAAGAAAACCTATTACCAACGTTTATGGAGTGCCTAGTATGTGCTCAAGAGGTAGAAATGGTGATCCCTTTTACAGAGGGGGAAATGGAAACAGACAGCTAGACAAGTTCTGGTAAGCCTCAGTTCTGATAGTCTGAATTCAGGCTTTTGCGGGAGAAACACAGCAGCAGAGCTGAGGGTCCTCAGAAAATATAAGGGTTCATATCAATGTTCCGGCTAACAGCAGTTTCTCCTTTTACTCAGGAAAGGTTTCCACTGATACAAACCTCTGTGGTCTCTCTAATCTCAAAAAGAAAGGTATGCAAGTCATCTGACTCTGTCCGCAGCATCTTCATCTCTTCCGAGGTGCCAACCTGGAAACAGGCTTTGGCAGTGCGGGCCTTTAACTCCTCTAGTTCTTTCTGGAAGTGTGCAATCTGTGAGACCATAAACAGAGAGAAAGCTTGTTCTGAATGGCAGCAGAAAGGGCACTGCTTCTACATTTTCAGGGCAAACCTAAACAGGGTCCAGGCCAGGACCTAATGTTAGAGGAATGGCAGTCCAAGTAGCTGCTGTTCAGACCACTCGTCTCACTGATGGAGCTATTATAAGAATAATGCTCATGCAACAAACTCACCTCCTCTCCAATCCCAGCCAGCACGGGGTCTGAGTCTTTCCACTGAGGCCTCTGTTTCTCTGTGACAGGAGGCTGAAGTGCCTTGGCCTGAAATGCAAGGCAAAGGCATCAGGAGGAGCTCCACATGACCATCTCTAGTCTACAGCTGCAACCCCATTGGGCCATCACAGGGAGCACTCATGCACTGTGGGTCACCACTCTTCTGAACCGTGTGCACTGCGTCTCCAATTTGTAGAGAATGCATTCATTCTACACGGTGAAAACCATGAGCCAGTTATGACATCCTCACCCAGGAAACTTCTTCAGGGACAAGACAGTCAGTAAGAAGTAAACCTACTGACCATTTCTACTGGCAAGTAACAGGTAAAACTGAAGACAATGAGGAACTCAAAATAGCCAACGAAGTTCTCCCTCAGAGACCTGAACAGGAACAAGCTGTAAGAGAAGGCTGCAGGCAGAGCTGAGGTAAACATCTTCCGGGCAACAAGAGCAAGCACAAAGGACAGAAGGAGGAAAGACACTGGAATGTCTAACTGTGAGAGTCATGTGGGCTTGCTTAATGGAGCTGAGTGGCGCAGGGAGAACAGATAAAGGGGTCAGAGAAGCAGGCCGAGCAAGTGTCCAAGGACAGACCAAGAAGTTCAGATTCTACTGTATGCTGTTCAAAAACTACTGCTGGTGTTGCACAAGGGCTTGAATGAAATATGATTTATCAATAAAAAACAAAACAAAAACAAAAATCCCTTTTGCTACTTAAAGGAGAGGGATAACAGTGAGAGATAAAAGCCAAAAAAAAGGTACAGCAGTCAGGACTCCAAGGGGCAAGTGACAGCCACAGCCTGACAAAGACATGTAATGATATACCAGGATATATGACACAGAGCACGTGACTGACATGACCTGGAATAGGAAGTACTGTCAGTGAAGCAAGTGGACCTGGGGGCGGGGGTGAGGGTGGGGGGCTTTTGTTCCTGTGTTATACAAAACCCTGGTTTGTCAGTGCTGAGCAAGGGCTGGGAAAATCTGATGGGCCCTGACATGGTTTTAGACTGCATGAGCAGTCACCAAACAGCAGCTACCTAGCAGATGCCCATGAGCTGGGCATTGTGCTATAAACTAACAAAGCACGCATGTGTGCTGGGATGGAAGGACCTAGGATGGGAGGCACAACAGGAAAAAGCAGGACTCCTGCTCCTGGAACGTTCAAGTGGGAAACTGACAGAACATTAAAGCCTCAAGAACAAGCTGAGGTGATGGCTACTACTTAAATACAAGTAAGTCTCAAAGCTGTAGAGAGCATAGGAAAATCTTCCTGAATTTGAAATTGGCGGGCGTG
This sequence comes from Mus minutoides, assembly GCA_902729485.2. Classification (NCBI taxonomy): domain Eukaryota; kingdom Metazoa; phylum Chordata; class Mammalia; order Rodentia; family Muridae; genus Mus; species Mus minutoides. The sequence continues at coordinate 1,589,455 of LR753347.1, read as the reverse complement.
GTGGCACACGCCTTTAATCCCAGCACTCGGGAGGCAGAGGCAGGCGGATTTCTGAGTTCGAGGCCAGCCTGGTCTACAAAGTGAGTTCCAGGACAGCCAGGGCTATTCAGAGAAAACCTGTCTCGAAAAAACAAACAAACAAACAAACAAACAAACAAAAAAGATTCCTAAAACAAGTCATGAGAAGCTGGGGAGATGGCTCAGTAAGAATGCTTGCTGTGTCCGAACGGGGCTAGCCGGAGCAAGAGGGGCCGGCCGGCCGGAACGAGCAGGGCAGACCAGAGAGAGCAGGGTTGACCAGAACGAGGAAAAGAAAAAAAAAAAAATAATGCTTGCTGTGTGAGCATGAGGACCTGAGTTCAAATGCCTTTCCCTACATAAAAAGCTGCGTATGACCAGGGGTGCACAGAGCCCAGAGCTTAGGTGGAAAAGTCAAGAGGCTCTCTGGAGCATACTGGCTGCCTACCTAGTTCTGGGAATCAGTGAGATACTTTGTCTCACTAAAGCAAGTTATAGAACAGAACACCCAAGGTTTCACTGGCCTCCTCACATGTACGTGCACATACACAGTAATAAATGCAATTCTAAATTGCATTACATGAAAAGCACTTATTGTAACACACAAGAACTAGGTTAGCATTATAGCTCAATGATAGGTAGCTCCCTATCTAGTTCAATCCCAGGGCTGCAAAATAAAAATTAAAAAAAAATTATTCAGTTGTATTAAAATAAAAATCTTATATAAATAGGTAATACAAAGAGAGTGTACTGTATATGCTTTCTTGTGTGTTTGTGTCTCTTTGAAGAACTACATATGGCTCAGATCAGTGGTAAAGTGCATGTTAAACATGCACAAAACCCTAGAGTCAATCCACTGCATACAACACGCATGAAAGATCAGTTAAGACTAGCCATCCTAGCTAGCTTTAATTGTCAGGATGGAGCCTAAGAGTTACCTGAGAGGAAAGCCTAAACTGAAGAACTGCCTAACTCAAACTGGCCTGTGAATATGTCTGTGGGGATTGTCTGGGCCCAGTCTACTACGGCACTAGTAGGCATAGGTGGGTGGTATGAACCGTGTAAGGAAGCTAAGGACAAGCCAGGCTGAGAGTCAGCCAGCAAGCAGCATCCTTCATGGTCCCACTGTACTTCTTTGTCTGTGAAGTGAGTTCCCTGGTCAGAGGTGGTGCTGTGTGGAACAGTAAATGAACCTGCCTTGATTCCTCAATAATGGACTGTGACCTTGAATGGGAAACCCATAAACCCTTTCCTCCCCTAAATCTGCAGCTTTTTTTGTTTGCTTTTTGTTTTGGGTTTTTGAGACAGGGTTTCTCTATGTATCCCTGGCTGTCCTGGAATTGGCTCTGCCTCATAAGTGCTGGGATTAACGGTGTGTGACACCACAGCCTGGCACTTTGGTTAGTGTTTTATCACAGCAACAGAAATCAAACAGGACACCATCTAGCCGAAAAACGTTAAGAACATTAAGAGACTATAAAAAAAACAAAGATGGCTAAAATTCAAATGAAACAAAACTCAATTTTGCTAATCACTAGGAAAATAAGAGTTAAATAAAAACAAAAACAAAACAAAACAAAAAACAAATACAATGTAAGATGAAAATACCAAATCTGGCAAAACTGAGGACAGGGTGAAAGTGTCAACGATGGATGACAGTGTGCTAAGGGATATGTGCAGTCTGTGGCCTAGCCATCCAATGACTAAGCTTAAACCCCAAAAGAAGGTGCACATATATTCACTAGAAGACATCAACCACACTGACCGGGCAATGCTACTCAGGATAGCTTTAGCTAGAAACTACTCAGCAGTACCCACAATAAACCATCAACTCCAGACAGCAATGGAGATAAACAGACATCAGGAACATAGTAAAACTACATGTTCAATCTACTGAATTACATTGAACTAAAATTATTCAATCTACTGATAGAAATCAATAAACTGGCTAAATGAATCTGCACACTGTTAGATAACAAAAGAGTGAGTGAGTCTTGGCAGGGATGGAGCCCCGAAGGCAGGGATGGAGCCCTGAGGGCAGGGATGGAGACCTGAGGGCAGGGATGGAGACCTGAGGGCAGGGATGGAGACCTGAAGGCAGGGATGGAGACCTGAGGGCAGGGATGGAGACCTGAAGGCAGGGATGGAGACCTGAAGGCAGGGATGGAGACCTGAGGGCAGGGATGGAGACCTGAGGGCAGGGATGAAGACCTGAGGGCAGGGATGGAGACCTGAGGGCAGGGATAGAGACCTGAAGGCAGGAGGGCTCGGAAGGATAGCCCTGAGATCTTGGTAATGCTTCCTTTGTCAAATGATTTGCTGGTTACCAAGGTATGCTAGTTGATGACAACTGAGCTGTACACATACCACATGGACTCTTTTTTTTTTTTTTAAGATTTGTTTATTCATTATGTATACAATGTTCTATCACCATGGCCAGAAGAGAGGGCATCAGATCTCATTATAGATGGTTATGAGTCACCATGTGGTTGCTGGGAATTGAACTCAGGACCTCTGAACCATCTCTCTAGGCCATGAACTTTTTTTTCTAAATAAATTACTTTGAATTAAAAAGCTAAGTAGAGAGGGTTGGAGAGATGTCTTAGTGGTTAAGAGCACTGACTGCTCTTCCAGAGGGCCTGTGAGGTGGCTCACAACCATCTGTAATAGGATCTGATGCCTTCTGTTGTGTGTGAAGATAGTACTCTTTTTTTTTTTTAAAGATTTATTTTATTTATTATATGTAAGTACACTGTAGTTGTCTTCAGACACTCCAGAAGAGGGCGCCAGATCTCGTTACGGATGGTTGTGAGCCACCATGTGGATGCTGGGATTTGAACTTATCACCTTTGGAAGAGCAGTCAGGTGCTCTTACCCACTGAGCCATCTCACCAGCCCGATAGTGTACTCTTATACATACAATAAATAAATCTTTAAAGAAAACAAAAAACAAAAAACTGAATAAATGTTGGGCATGGTAGTACATGCCTTTAATCCCAGCACTCAGGAGGCAAAGGATCTCTTGAGTTCAAGGCCAGCCTCCTTGTCTACAGAGTAAATTCCAGGTCAGCTAGGACTACATAGTGAGACCATGTCTGGAAAAAGAAAGTAAACAGGTAATCGCTTTGATGAGTACATGTTGACTTTGGTGTCTCCTATAGTTATAATTACTGTTTCCATGTCTGAATTCTAAAGCACAAAGGCCATGTTAGTAACATGTAAGTGTATCAAGGAAATTTCAACATACCTGAGAAGAACCTGACTTTGGCACTGGAGGGTTAACCCTGGGTGATTTCTGCCCCGTGGAGGGCGCTGAACTTGGTGCAGTCTGAGTGGAGCGGCCAGCTAGAGCAAAGGGGCAACGGCGTCAGTGGCTTACAGCGGACACTGTCCCTGGCTCCACTTTTACCATTTGTATTAAAGAAGGATGACCAAACTGGGCCTGGTGAAGCACACCTACACTCCCAGCTCTCAGGAGGCTTCGGCAGGGAGGATGGGAGAGCAAGGTCTCTTTAGGCTCCTGCCTGTAACTCCAATTCTAGGGGATTGGCAACTCTGATTTCCCCAAGTAACTACACTCACACGCATGCACATACACATAGGAAAAGAAATACAGCAAAAGCCCTCACAAGCCCAAACTCAAAACAGCTCTACAGTCAGGCTGAGGAACAGCATGCTTGGTAAAGAACATCTCCCATGCGGTGTGACCGCCCCAAATCTTTAACCTGAATTCTATCAGGTGGAAACAATCCAATCCTAACAGGGATAGTCCCAAAACCACTGAGCTGGGGATTTCCTTGTCTATGCTAATGAGATGAACAGAAAAAGGGAGGGGGGGAAAAAGCCAGCTGTGAGACAGGGGAAATATGTCACGGACTCTAGACTTGACTGTTGACTCTTGAGTGTAATGGCCGTGGCTTTTAGGTTACAGGCACCCATGTATCTAGCTAGAGATCAAGTGTTTCCCAATGTCTGCAACTAACTCTCAAATATTTTCAAATTTTTACATAAAAGGAAGAAAGAGATAAGCAAAAATGTAAACTCTTAGGTTGCACTGAGCCTTGGTGCCGACAGAGCACAGTATTTATACTTTTGCAACCAGGTTGGAAGACATGTGACAGGAAGGCAGGGCTGGTGTCTCAGAAGCTTTGGGTCCTATCTGTAACTATTCCCATTTCATCACATGTTCAGAGTGGCTAATGGGAAACTGTACTCCAGAGTGTCGGGAGTAGTAAGCCCAAGTCTCCCTGAGGGCTGCTCCTGTCCTCCATGCTGAAGGGCAGCTCTTTGAATTTCCATGATCTCTAAGTAAAGGCTAGCAGATCTGAACCCACCGTGAATCACCAAGTCAGAGCACCACAACCACGGCACATTAAAACATTCAAGCACACAAGCACACAAACAAACACAATCCCGCTCTCAAAACAAACAAACAAACAAACAACTTAGCCAGGTGGTAGTGGTGGTAGTGCACACCATTTATGTATTACGAGGCAGAGGCAGGTGGATCTCTGAGTTCGGAGGTCAGCCTGGTCTACAGAATGAGTTCCAGGACAGATAGGGCTACACAGGGAAACCCTATCTCATAAAACAAAAACAAAAAACCTCCCCTTACGAAGTTAACCTGCTGAACCCACCCATCTAAAAGGGCGTGTGTGCTTCAGAGATTATTACCTGCTGGCGAGGGAGAGACGGAAGACTTCAAAGGCATGGAGCTGGGTGATGCTGGGAGAGGCGTAGGATGGCTGAGTGGTCCAGGAGCCGCTGGCTTTGGGGAGGAGGAGAATGGCAACACAGAGGGTGTGCTTGTGGAGCTATGAACAGGTGCAGAGGAGGCCACAGTAGTGAACCTGAAAGCGGAAATGCACTTTGTTAGAGGCTTCTTTCGCACCAGGCATGAGCAGTGACAGCCAAGAAAAACTGACAAGCCATCTCTGCTTTCAGACCAGCACACATGCCGCTTACTTCTTTGAGGGCACAGCTACCAACTACTCATCAACTGCAGCACAGCCAAAGCACTTAGTGCAGGAGGCATCTATTTTTCTACCCTGTCACGTGTGTGTGTGTGTGTGTGTGTGTGTGTGTGTGTGTGTGTTTTTAAGAGAGTGGTGCAACAAAGCACGAGAATGAGTTTTGAGGATGATTGTTTCTGGACTGTGAGAACACCAGGGAAGCAAGCAAGTCATTGCCTCTGGGATACCATGACCTAGTAAGAATGTCAAGTCAGCTCCACCAATGCAGACAAGCTCAGTTAAAAAACAAGCAGCCCAACAAAATGAAATACCAACAAGTGGCTCAGGGCTGGAGAGATGGCTCAGCGGTTAAGAGGAGTGACTGCTCTTCTGAAGGTCCTGAGTTCAAGTCCCAGCAACCACATACAAGGTGGCTCACAACCATCCTCAATAATGAGATCTGATTCCTTCTTCAGGGAAGTCTGAAGACAGCTACAGTGTACTTACATATAATAAATAAATCTTAAAAAAAATAAAATAAAAAAAGAAGTGGCTCATGTGAAGTGGAGCTCATCTGAGCAATGGCAGTGTGGCTACAGGAGGCCATCCTGGAAATGAGGCAAGCAGACCCCCAAACTGAAGGTTCTGACACCCACTGCAACTGGAAAAGGCTGTACAATACGGGGGAACACTCCCTCCCAACGCTCAGTTTAATGGGAGAACAGAAAAAAAGATCAAGAGGTAAATAAATAAAGGATGAGCGGGACGACTGGAACTAGATCTGGAGGAAACCAGATCCCATGCTAAAAGGTTTGAAAAAGGTTTGAATTGTAAAGAAATGCAACAAGAAACCTTAGGGGAGTGGCAAGCAGGAGAGTGAGTGACCCCATGTATCTCTAACTGCTCAAGTCACCTTGGTGGCCGCACAGAAAACAGTTGATAGTCAAGAGTAGCTATGAGGAGGAAAAAACTACAAAAAACCCATTTCCTTCCCAGGCTGCATGCTTTGGGCAGCTTCTTTCTTAAAATAAGGAACACCTGCTATCTTTACAGGCTGAGAAAGTGAAACTACTTAGTGTAAACTTCTAACAGTCAGAGAGCTGATTCTGGTCTCCACTGCAGAGCACACACAAGCCTCCCCACTGGCTCATTTCCCACTGCTAAGTGCAACTTCAGAAAGACTGTGTTCAGTACTGCCCTTGAGTGACTAGCTCAGTGACCACCAAGCACTATCGGACCCAGTCTACTGAGGAGTCAGCCTTTCAAGGTGACTTACTTCTCATTCAGGTTGACTTTCACTGAAGAGGCCGAGGGAGGGAATGAAGGCTTCATCCCTGTGTTTGGGGTACTGGATATAGGTGTGCTTTCCAAGGTGGGCTTAAAACCTGATGATCCGAAAGTGAAGGAAGCACCAGATGTGGCCACAGGAGCCACTGCAGGGGTCGGGGCCAGGGAACCTTTGGAAGGAGGAGCAAAAGAGAAAGTGGAGGTGCCAGAGCCTGGTGCTGCTCTGGAGCTGTCGGAGCCAGTGGGGTACAGCGGGGGCTCCCCGGTGACAGAAGCAGAAGACTTGAAGGATGAAGGGCCAAAGGAGAACACAGAAGGGCTTCCTGCAGCAGAGGGCATAGGAAAGGTGGCGGTGGGAGCAGCGGACACAGGTGGAAGAGGCGAAGAGGCTGTGGCTGGAGCGTCCAGGTTTTGTGGAGCTTGAGGGGAAGATGGAGTACTAGGAAAACTTCCTGTAACGAGAACCAAGGAGAAACAAAAGGACAAATGTAAACTATAACCCTGGGGTTCCACATGACAGAAGATAAGGGAGGGAGGGCAGAGGGGTTACAAATGGAGCCAGTAAAGAAAACAAAGAGTGGAGCCGGGCATGTTGATGCACGCCTTTAATCCCAGCACTCTGGAGGCAAAGGCAGGTGGATTTCTGAGTTCGAGGCCAGCCTGATCTACAAAGTGAGCTCCAGGACAACCAGGGATATACAGAGAAACCCTGTCTCGAAAAACCAAAAAAATAAAATAAAATAAAATAAAAAAAGAAAGAAAACAAAGAGTGGGTAGAGTTGGTCTTTCCGTGGCAGGAATTCCATAGGATACCACAGGTGAAACTCAAGACAGACAATGTGGGGAAAGAAAGGCACCAGGCTAACAGGACTTGGTAGACGGAAAGCGCAATGAGCCTACATATTGCAAACTCTAAAGAGCGAGGTCTCAACCTCATTCTGCAGAACTTCATTAACCAGGAAATAACTTGTTCAGGGCTCTGCCTCAAAACACGACTTAAAAGCAGTTCCAAATGAATTAAAGATAGGGTCCTATAAATGAATTAAAGATAGGGTCCTATAAATGAAAGCCTTCCATTCAGCTCTCTCCAAGAGTTGAGTCTGAGAGTGCAACCACTTCATCTATTTAGAAATGTCAAAAATGAAGTCAAAGTCCTCTTAAAAAATACTTAGATGTGATAAAATAACTGAGGCAAAGGATCTAGGTTTTAACCAAACTAGTCAGTTATACTTAAAAGTCAAGGCTAACAAATTTAAGCGAGAGCCTAATTCACAGGAAAAAAATCCAATCTCTTGAATCAAAGACATGTAAACTTAGCCAAGCATGATAGCATATGCCTTAGGTTCTAATACTCCTAGCAGAGGCAGGCAAATCTTTTGAATTAAGGCCATCTTGGTCTACATAGAGATCCAGGCCAGCCAAAACTACACTGTGAGAGACTGCCTCAAAAAACCAGAAACAAGTGGCAGTGGAGGCATATGTCTTTAATCCCAGCATTGGGAGGCAGAAGCAGGCAGATCTCGGTGAGTTTGAGACCAGCCTGGTCTACAAAGTAAGTTCCAGGACAGTAAGAAATACACAAAAAAACCCTATCTATTTAAAAAAAAAAAGTCAATTGTTGTAGACCATGAAAATTAGCTAAGAACGTAAAACAAAGTTTACAGCTTAAATTCAAAATCAACCTCTCAGGCTGGGAACATCAGTGCACAGCTTTGCTCCCATCACTCAGAAGGACAGACTGATGCCCATGAGTTCCAGGCCAGGCCAGGCCAGCCAGGACTACAAAATAGTCCCATCACAAACACAAACCAGTATCAAAACATATAAATAAATAAAAATCATCATTTCAATGATGTCCACATTTTAAGTATAAAGGTGTTCATGCAGAAACACGGGCAACAGCTCCCCCAAAAAGGTAGGGTTAGAATTTGTTCTACTTTTCCAACTTTCTAATATCAATTCAACTACATAAATAAATACTTTAAAAATTAAGTGCACTTCCGATTTACATTCATTGGCCTTGGCTATTAGGCTAAGATAGCAGTTGGTGTTCATGAGAGATGGACACAAGAGTGAAATCACCACCTTCTGACATCCTGTCACTTCTAGAAGAATCACTAAGGCTAATCTCTAGGTTACTCAGCTACCTCTCCTACACAACAGCTATGGAACTAGCAAGAGACAAAGACTTCAAAGAAACATGTAGACATAAACCACTACCAGACCCATTAGGATTAGACCAGAAGGAAAAACTGAGGCCACATCCTAAAGAAATTGTAGCCACTCTTCCAAGGATGATTAGAATGGAGTATTTGGAGACCCTCACCCTGCTACTACTGGCCAATCAACACCAAAGTCTTGGAGCTGCTATGTGGAAACAGACAGAACCACTAATGTCTTCTCCCAAAGCGCTGGCTTTGCCTTAGCCGTTCAGGGCAGGTCCCAGGACAGGCTATCTCCCACGTTCATTAACCAGGGAACAGCTGTTACCTCTGCACTAGATGAAAAGGAAGGAGAAGGGTCTCTAGAAAAAGCTAACAACCGCTACCCATAGCTGTGCTCAGGCACTCAATGGTGGGTCATAGTCCCTCATGCAGAACAGTGCTCAGAAACAACCACCCACCGGTGGGTGTGGGCCTGATGGGAAGCCCTGCTCACTACAGACTGAAGCTGGGTGTAGGTGCTCATGAAAAGTCTCAGGAGAGACTTAAGGTACAAACCCCCTCCCCCACCCCTGTAACCGAAATCCGGTATAGCTCTGGCAAGGTATGCAGCATCCATGACGCATGCGTCACTCTGCCTTACAGAGCAGCATGAAAGCATCACCAAGCATAACCAGCCATATCCCATCCTAATGGTCAGCAGTGCTTCGGTGGAACTAGAGACACTGTGGGCATTTATCCACGGAAGAAGAACAGCATCAGTTACACTCTCACAGAGACAAAGAAGAGAAAATAGCAAAATTCCAATACATCGGGGCAGGAGGGGCCTTCTAATAAGTTTGACATTTTCTTCTCACAAATAATACAATACTGGAAAGAAAAAAGAAAAGACAATACAGATTAGCATCTCTATGTGTGGACTAAGATTCCATCCCAAAATACAGACTATGTTATTTCTTGATGGTCTATGAAACCTGTTCTTAGATTTTCTAATTTTTCTGTAATATAGATATTACTTGACAGTACTCTAAAAGAGGAGGGGGGAAAACAAATCAAAAGATACTGAAATAGAAACGAGACCCTAAAGTCTCCATATTCCTCTTAGCCAGAAAGAGGCACTAGAGTCTAACAGCCCCTTCTAGAGTCTAACAGCCCCTTCCAGTGTTTCTGTATGTGGACTCTGGTTTTTAGAGAAGCATAACATAACACACAGAGGGCCCTTCTTGACACCTTTCTACTTCCTTGCTGTCAATAAACATTTTTCAGTTACATTTTAAACTGTCTGTGAACAATCATCTGTTTGACTAACTCCCATGATTAAACAGTTCTTTAAAACAGGTCATACAGCAGAGCTTGGATCAACATGGCTGACCTTCCTTTCTCTGTCATGTGCAGTAAGGGTTGGAGAATGGGCCTGGGGACTAAGTGAGGTAAAGATGTGCGTGCACATATGTTCCAGGACAAGATCAGCCAAGACATTCCTGCAGTAAACTGACTGTGTAGAGATGACTACATACACCTTTAAGTCCCCTTCATCCCCAGAGATGCTCATGGGTTGCCAAAGGAGTCAGAGGCACACACCTGAGGACTTAGGCTGTCGCTCTCCTTCTGCTGAGATCAGTTCCAAGCTCTTCATTAGGGACCTAACCCCAGGATTTTGGTTGATCATGTAAAATGGACAAAGCACACCATCTGTTGAAAGTAACAGGAGAACCGGAGCAGGCGGAAGAGTCTTTTCTTCATCTGTAAAAAAAGAGAACAGAGCTGATAAAAGAGCCTCGTCAGTTTCCGGGCCCAACCTGAAAGGCAGGCTGTGCTGCCTGAGAGGTACTCAAGTGCTTCTCCAACAGCAGCTGCATCAAGAGCTCTTGTTACTATTAGATCACCACATCCTGCTGGGCCCTGTCGGACACGCTAAGCCCCAGACTCTCCCAAGCTCCTCCATTCCGGAGGCAGGTTCAACACTACCCTGACAAGCTAGGAGTCTCTAGACGATGATGGGTTTGGTATAGAAATGACAAGATGGCTCTTTAACACACACACACACACACACACACACACACACACACACACACACACAGAGACTTAAGCTACTTTATACTCATTCCCAGTTGAATCATAAGTACACAAGAAAAAAGAATACAAGCTCATCAGACCAAATGTGCCTACCAAACCAGGGATGGGACAAGGTCAATGGTGTCTGAGTAGGACAGCTCTGCAGAGTAAAGCTCAAGCAGGCGGAGATTTCTTCAGCTGCCTCATGACATCTGTCACTGTGGTCAAACTGCTAATCTCCACAGGAGAAAGGCATACTCCGAGAACATGTGCAGGTCCCATGTGGAAAACAGGAGCTTAGAGCACTCCTCCCTCATCCTTTCCTTAACCCAGGTTTGGGTGCACTGCCAGCTGACAATGATACTTGTGAGGTCACTAGGGCACTGAATGGGCAGAAACTATGTCATGAAATTCAACTGCTCCATCCTCAGTCAGTGCACATGAGTGTGTCTTGCTGCGGTGTCGGCAGTGTGTCCCCGTCTTTGCACTGTCATGATGCACCTCCCACCACTCTGTAGGTAGAGATGTGCTAATGGCTCCTAAGTATCAACCATTAGAACACAGCTATTACTACAGCACACACTAGGCAACACTCACTGATGGTGACTTCCACTTCATTGGTATAATCTATGGCAACACCCATGGGCAAGGAGTCATCACTCTTGTCTGTCACAGGCAGTTCAGCTCGACTAGAGTCCTCCAGTAGCCAAGATTCCCAATTAGTCTGGGGGGAGACATGACAGAAACATGTGCGGCTTAGGGTTTTACACTGCTTCTTCTCAACACCATTCAATCAATCACCAAAGAACACACGTTGCGCTTGCTTCAGCTTCCTGAGCTGATGAGGAACACCTGCAACACCATCTAAAAGCCACAAGTGCCCCAGCCTGTGAGTGGTTAAGTGAGTCTACTTCATCAGCACCTGGTGTACCCATCCCTGCCTTGTAGGTGCCTCCCATAACCTGGCAGTTCCTAAGGACAATGACAAGGTGGTTCAATAGCCACACTATGCAGGTGCCTGTGTCACTACTTGCTGAGACAGAAGGTAACCTTAGATCCTTTCTTCCTCATGTCTCACACTGGCCAGCTGCTTACACCCCATAAGAAGCTTCTATATCTATCAAGTACCTCCCTTCTTGCTCCTTGTTTTCGTGGCTGAGCTCCATTCCATCCAACAAATGATTCCTGATTCTTAAGACATTCTGCCTAGCCTTCTGTCTTGACCAACTGGTAAGCATGAGTCAGAAGGGAACAGGAGACAAGTAATGAAGCTAGAGAACAGAAGCTGTGGAGGCCCAGAAGAGCACACACTAACATACATGGCTATGCCAAGTAAGGAAGGTGCAGTCCCAGGGCTGCAAACCAAGCTGAGCCTAACTCTTAAATAAAGCTGCAAACAAAACCAAAGGATCTGATAACCATTGCAGGCCAGCATGCAGACAGTGGCAGTGTGAGAACTGCAAACAGAAAGATGGAGACAACAGCCAGAAAGGCATTATGTTGATGCGACAAGTGTAACAAGAAAATATACCAAGGTTGGGAGTGTAGCTCAAGGTTGGTAAAGTGCTTGCCATAGGTACACAAAGCTCTGGATTCAATCCCCAACCCCGAGTAAAAACATCCATATAGGAGGGGAGGGGGAAGGAAGGGAGAAAGTTATTGCTGTCATTTAGTATTTGCACTAAAAGCTCATTGAAAGGAATGTACCCATATTAGTCTTAATGAGTTACCTCTCTCAAAACAAGCATCATTCAACATCAAAGTAAGAAAAAAGGAGTAATTTACCTGATCACTTTGTCGAGCAAGGATGCTAACTTCTGTAGAAGCTGCAGATGCTGCCAGCACTAAATCCCTTAAGAACAAAACCAAAAGGCCATTACATTCAAGCTCCTCAACCGCCTGAACCTGACTGGGTCTGCAGTGCCAGTACTGGGCTGGTAAGAGAATGGAAGGTGCTAGAGGTGGTGCTGTGCTTTTTAGTTTGAAATAACCTTAGTAAACCTGCCCACTACTACCCATGCAGAGACTAGGGAGACACACAGAACGTGGTTGGGCCTTGCAACAAAAACCCTGGCCCACACAGGGAAACCCAGCTCAAAAAGGAGAGGCTTCCATGGACTTCCAAAGGCTGCTCTCGGAGAAACCTTAAATGAGTTCCTTAAGTATCAGTATTTGTTAGCCAGGCGTGACAGCTGATGGCTGTAATCCCAGCACTCAGAAGGCTGAGGCAGGAGGCCTGTAAACTTAGGGGTACTCTGAGCAACAAATGACCTTTCTTTCTTTTTTTTTTTTTTTTTTTTGGTTTGGTTTTTTGAGACAGGGTTTCTCTGTGTAGCCCTGGCTGTCCTGGAACTCACTTTGTAGACCAGGCTGGCCTCGAACTCAGAAATCCGCCTGCCTCTGCCTCCCAAATGCTGGGATTAAAGGCGTGCGCCACCACGCCCGGCCAAATGACCTTTTCAAAGCAAAGAAATAAACAAAATCAGAATTTTCATTGGAATCACTCACTGTGGTAGAGAAAATTGGACTTTGTGGTACTGGGTGTGGTGGCAGTCCCATCCCTGGAGGCAGAGTTGAAGGCCAGCCTAGACTACACAGTGAGTACAGACTAATATTGAGACACATGACTTAGACTTTTCAAGACTAATAGACATTGAATACAAACAAGTGAGAGTTGGAAGTTGCCTCCCTAGCCAAAAGACATTACTACCCATCCACTCATCACACTGAGAGCTTCTCAGCCTGGACGTCTCTCTCCTGAACAAGGCCCCACTGAAGTCAGTGACTGAGGTGTGTGGCCCGACAGGGAGAGCAGGAAGGCTCTGCTCACCACTCCTCGATGTAGCTGAGGTAGTAATGATGTTGTCTCTCTGTGCAGCTGCTGTAGCAGGGCTCCATGAAGTTCACAAATATTTCTGGATGCTTATCTTCTTTTTTCTATAAACAAGAGAAGGGAATCATATGTGCAACTTCTTTGGCCTCTACACAGCTCATAATCACAAGGCAAAATTGGTCAAGCATCACCAGAAACTGGCTGCAAAAGTCGGTGCACACACATAGGGATGAGCTCTGAAGGTGCACTGGGTAACGTAAGGAACAGAAACTCAATCACCAGCCAACTGAAGAGGAACTGTATTCTGTCATGTCCTGCTCTAGGCCACACAGGTGTGACTCACATAGCCTGTATGTTACACAGTTTGCTCACCTTCCTCAGAGCCCATCTGAGGGGCTGTGAAGAATCTTTCACTGACTGACCATTCTTGGTCCACCCCAGGAAGCATCAGGAGTTAGCCAGTACTTTTGTGAATATTACTCCCATGGAAAAAGACTTACTAAGATTATGAGAGAAGATGTCTCGATAAATGTAATTTTAAACTGAACCTCAGCAGACACCCAAGAGTTACTACAACAGCTTTATAATCCTATATAATTCTTATAATCCTAGCACCTGGGAGGCTGAAGCAGGATTATTGAAAATTTAAGGCCATCTTGCACTACAAAGTGATTCCCAGTTCAGTATGAGATGATCCTGTCTCCAAGAAAGAAAGAAAGAAAGAAAGAAAGAAAGAAAGAAAGAAAGAAAGAAAGAAAAGAGGAAGGGAAAGAAAAGAAAAGAAAAGGAAAGGAAAGGAAAACCATCGAGATACCTCCTCACAATACTGGCTCGGTGTAAATGTGGACACACATACACTAAAGCCTGAGCACGGAGCCCTGGCGGTGGTGAATAGGAACACTGATACAACCTTCCTGAGAGACATGCTTTCTATAAAGCTCGTCAAAGAAGGAAGGGCACATCAACTGGGCACAGCAGTTGGGGGGCAGAGGCAAACTAATTTTAAGTTCACGGACAAACTGAAATATCCTGGGGCAAGATCCTGTCTCAGAAAACCAAGGAAGGGTTAAAAACATAACTCAGTGACAGAATCCTTGCTTGTGTGTCTATGGCACAGATTAAATCTTCAGCATCAAAAACAATACAAAAGACCTAGAGATTTCATTTTTCAATATATATACTAAAAATACACATAATCATCACCCAACAGACACAAAAGGATCTCTCTTTAAAGAGGAAGAAAGCTGAAACATGGACAGTAAGAGCCACATCTCTCTTCTATAGAACAAGCAGCTGACAAATGTCAAAGGTTTCTAAAGAAGCCAGAAATAGAAAGGGTTCCTTCTGTTTTTTGTTTCATCATAAATACACTTTATTTTATTAGAACTGCACAATCACACTGGGGAGCACACCACACACCCCTAGCAGCAGGTCCAGAGTACTCCAGCACCATTAGCTGTCTCCCAACACCTACATCACAACCCTGAGGGAGCACACAGCCAGGCTTCTGCTACTCCACAGTTGTGTTTCTGCTGTTTTTGTTTGTTTGTTTGTTTGTTTGCTTGCTTGCTTGGTTTCGGTTTTTTTCTCTCTCTCCATTTTTGTACTTGTTATAAACACCATCACAAGTTTTAAAAAGCTGTTTAAACAAAGTTGTTGTTTTTCTGAATATACTCAACATGCTCCAAGATAAGCTTCTCTTCTGGAGACCAGCAATGAGACTCAAATCCTGAGGCACCTTCTAGCAGGGGGTGACCAGGACCTTTCCCCAGGAGGAGGAGCTTTCAGATGCCCTGCAGAATCCACAGGTGCTTGCTGAAGCAAGAGAGCAGGGGACAATGCCTGGACTCACTAGATCTAGATGGCTCCATGTTCAAGCTGCATTTCCGGTTGCAGAATGGGTTGCTATGCCCATTTGCCCTAACGTTGCTCTCTGGTAGGTAGAGGGGTGCCTATCATGGTCTCTGATGCACTATGAGGATGAGGATGGTGTTCTCCAAGAGAAGCTCTGAACCACCAAGCTCTGGCCTCTGCCAGGCTGTATGGTACTCAGAGCCAATGTTCTAACTGACCTGATACAGGTCCAATTCCATGATTCCAAATTTATAGACGAGGCCATAAATAGTGAGGGGGTCCAGCTGCTGCTTCCTATGTTTGCCCTGGCCTAACAAGCTAGTCACAGCCTGTACCTCATGGGCGAAGAGGTAGTCCAGCAGTAAGTGCCATCTTCTCTGCTGTGCAAGTTTCTGCTGATGTGCAGCATATCGGAGGGGATGATGGCACAGTGGACCTGCACCTCAGGATTAGTCTCATCGTCCAGCCAGGTATCATTGGTATAGTCTTCCTCAGAGTTCAGGGTGGCAAGTGTGATGTTGCTTCCAATATTCTGGCTTTCCAGCTGGCCTCAGTTAAACACGGAGTGACCGCTCTCTGACCTGATCTCCCCATCTTCATCATGGCTGTCATCCTGACCAGGCACCTTACCACAATGGTGTTCTACCAACACCCAGGAACAGCGCATAGCACTTTGTTGCAGCAGCCAAGTGGGGAACCAGTCACCATGGGGACCTGGATGGGACAGTGCTGTTGCTGAATGTTGATGACCATGTCTAGATTCTCTTCCAGGGGTTTGCGAGTAGCCTTGAGAGCTTGCAACTTGGCCTCAATGCTATCCAACCACAAACATCTTGTTAACAGAGTACAGGAAAGACTTTATAGAGGGATCCTGGCAATTGAAAGCAGGCTCACCATCATCTGTCACAACATGGTTCTCCAAAACAACTGGGTGATCAGGACTCAGGTCTGACATTACAATCTGAAGGACATCTGCCAGGTCCTGCTCTAACAACATCCAGAGCACGAGAAAGGGACACATTGACAAACAAGAGTGCAGAGCTCGCCGGGCGTGGTGGCGCATGCCTTTAATCCCAGCACTCGGGAGGCAGAGGCAGGCAGATTTCTGAGTTCGAGGCCAGCCTGGTCTACAGAGTGAGTTCCAGGGCTATACAGAGAAACCCTGTCTCAAAAAACCAAAAAAAAAAGAAAAAAAAAGAGTGCAGAGCTCATGGAGTATGGGGTTTCTATAGCTGTGTGGGCTGCAGAATTCTTGTAACGTTTATTGGAGGGTGTGAGGAATGTGATAATAGCGTCCATCATCTCGAGGGAAGCAGCAGCTCTCCCTCCTTCTGTTTTATTTTGATATTTCCTGACCAAGCACTTAAGAGGTAGAGGCAGCAAGAGTTTATAGAGTTTGAGGCCCAATTGGATTATACATACACTAAGTCTGTCTCCAAGACAGGAAAATGGAAGCAGAGAGTTGGAAATTTATATACTAAAACAGCAAGTTGTTTCTTGTTTGCTGGGAGACAGTGAAGCATACAGCACGTGGGAAGAAGAGGCAGGCAGCTCTCGATGAGTTTGAAGACAGCATGTTCTATAGAATGAGTTCCAGGACAGCCAGGGCTACACAGAGAAACCCTGTTTTGAAATCCCCTCACCCCCAAAAAAGAGATGGCCTTAGTAGCTGTCTTCTTTTTCTTCTTTTTCTTTTTTTTTTTTTTGGTTTTTCGAGACAGGGTTTCTCTGNCTCGTTTCAGGGGAATCTCATGCCAATTTCTGACCTCTGTGGGCACCGGGCACACACAAAATACACATATAATACATTTAGGTAAACACTCATTCACATGAAATAAATTTTTTTTTTTGAGACAGGGTTTCTCTGTATAGCCCTGGCTGTCCTGGAACTCACTTTGTAGACCAGGCTGGCCTCGAACTCAGAAATCCGCTTGCCTCTACCTCCCGAGTGCTGGGATTAAAGGCGTGCACCACCACGCCTGGCGAAATAATTTTTAAAAGTCCAGTTTTTTCTTTGCTTTTCTAAACTACAGCATAAGTAAACACATTTTATCCATTTTTTTTAACTTCATAATTCAATCATTCTTGTGGTGGTTTGAATGAGAGTGGCCCCCATAGGTTCATATGCTTGAATGCTTGGTCCCTCAGTTAATGGAACTGTTTGGGAAGGATTAAGAGGGATGGTTTTGTTGGGGTGTGCCACTGGGTTGGGGGTTGTAAGATTTCAAAAGCCAAGCCGGGCATGGTGGCGCATGCCTTTAATCCCAGCACTTGGGAGGCAGAGGCAGGTGGATTTCTGAGTTCGAGGCCAGCCTGGTCTACAGAGTGAGTTCCAGGACAGCCAGGGCTACACAGAGAAACCCTGTCTCAAAAAATAAATAAATAAATAAAAATTTTCAAAAGCCCGCACTGGGCCAAGTGTCTTTCGCTATCTGCTGCTCCACTCAGGATGTAATGTTCTCGCTACTGCTCCAGTGCCATACCTGTAAGCTATGATGATCGTGGACTAATCCTGTAAAACTGTAAGCAAAGCCAGGCGTGGTGGCACACGCCTTTAATCCCAGCACTCGGGAGGCAAGAGGCAGGTGGATTTCTGAGTTCGAGGCCAGCCTGGTCTACAGAGTGAGTTCCAGGACAGCCGGGGCTATACAGAGAAACCCTGTCTCAAAAAACAAAAAACAAAAAAACAAAACAAAACAAAAAAAACCTGTAAGCAAGACCCCAAATAAATACTTTATAAATGGACACCAGGTTTTTGGTCCCAGGACCATGGTATAACATTGAAACCTTACCCCTGAGTCTACCATCATAGCTACTAAGGAAAGGAATTTCGTTCTAAGCAGCATTAGTACAAGACTTCTATAAGTCTCAGAAAACAAGATGATCTTTCTTTCACATGCTTACCGGGAGTAGAGCCATCACCACATCTGGACAAGTCTCCAAGGTCCCATCCGCACCACCATAGACTATCGTGAAGACATATGTACCAATCCATAGCACATCCAGAACTGAAAGACACACCCCCCTTATTCCTAAGTAACCAATGTCAGTAAGCAAAAAGCAGCATTCATTTGGAATAGCCACCATGTGCTACAAGAGCTACCTAGGGAAAAGAAAAATAGAAACAAACAAAAAAACAACCAACCAATCAAATAAAACAAAGTACTATGGCTTTACCAAAAGTCTATCCTGTGATGAATAACAATAATTCAGACACTATTTAATTGGCCCAATTTCTTAAAAGTAGTGGGTTTTCTACAGGATTATTACTAGGGAAATGATGAGGAATTCTTGTAAAAATGTAAGATCCATTACAAGCTAAATAACTAAATAACTCACAACATTAAGTGTGAGACTGGCTCCCACACTCTCCTGAGTAGGGACAGAGGATCTCACATGGCTAGAACGGCTGCAGTAGAGTCCAGAGAATAAGCAAAGCAGTTGTTACCTCTGACAGGATGATCTGACTCATAAAACGGAGGACATGGAATGACCTTTTTTTCCTGCAAAGTCTGAAAGAGATTTCAGAAATGTCAAATGAAATAATAATGCTTCAGTCAGTGAAACAATCACATCCAATCAGAGCTCCTAGAAACAGGTGTTCCACCCTCCCGCCTCCACCACAAGCCCCCAGAGAGAACTCCATCATGTCTTAGCAGCCTACCCAGAGAAATGCCCACACAAACACCTTCAGATGCAACTGCTGAGAAGGCTCAGTGCAGCAGCAGCAGCACTCACAGAGCCGATGCATGAGCATCAGTCAGAGCATACAGCCTTTCTACACAGCAGGTTACATGGAGCCACTGAAGAGAGTCACTCCTCACACAGAGCTGGAAGGATGACCTCAGTCTACTAAGTTGTTAAAAATAAAAAAGGAAGGTCAGACCTGGTGACCCCTATCTTTAATTCTAGCCCAACCCTGGAGACAGAGGCAAGCAGATCTCTGTGAGTTGGAGGCCAGCCTGGTCTACATAGCAAGATCCAGGACAGACAATATTAAACAGTAGACCTTGTCTCAAAGCAAAGAAACAAACAAGCAAATAAGGAAAAAGCAAAGCAATATAAGTCAATAAACTGCATTATCATTTTAGAGGCTAATACCACCCAAAAGAGTATTCACTCAACTTCAATGTTTGACAACAACAAGCAAAAGTGGTTGCCTGTACTCGCAGTTGCTAAAGAGGCTCATCGGTTAAGAGTTCTTGCTGCTTTTGCAAAGGACCTGAGTTTGATTCCCCAAACCCACATGGTAGCTCCCAACCATTCCTAAGTTCCAGGAGATCTGATGCTCTCTCTCTTCCAACTTCCAAAGGTACAATGCATGCATGTGGTTCACCTACATACATGCACACAAAACACTCAGGACCATAAAATGTGTGTGTGTGTTGCCCCTGGGCATAATGGTGCACACACCCAGCAATCCAGAGGCAGGCAGACCTCTATGAGTTCAAGCCTACCCTAGTCTACACAATGAGACTCTGTCTCAATAAATCAAAACAAAACAAAATAGGCTCATAAGGAGAGGAGAGAATGCAGTAGCAGGAGCATCTGTTTTGTTTGTTGCCTACACTGAAAAACTAAACCATTAAGATGGCTGAAAAATACAAACTGTCCACTAACTTCATTAACCCCTCTCTTTTAAGCTGCTTGATGTAACTGATCCCCTACGCAGGTTGCTAAGCAGACTTCTTCAGACATGGAAGACTGCCAACAAAGCCAAGTAACAGAGCACAGCTGTGAGGAGAAATACCTCCTTCTGTTTCATTTTAACATTTCTTGCTGTTAGGAACCCCCAATAAGACTGAAACGGTGATGAGACACCTCTAATCCAGCACTCTGGAAGGCAGAGGCAGGTGGATCTCTGAGTTCAAGGTCACCCTGGTCTACAGAGTAAGTACCAGGACAGCCAGGGCTACACAGAGAAAACCTGTCTTGTAAAAACAAATAAACAAACAACCCACAGCACATTGCAGTGGCCTAGCACTTAGGAGGCGAAGGCAGGAGGACTAAATTTGAAGATGAACTGGACACATACTGAGATCACATATCTCAAAAAGATAGAGAGTAGAAGGAAGAGGAGGGACTAGAAATATTTCTACTAAAATATCATGGTTTCTAAATGGTAGGATTAAAACTTCTTTCTTTTCAAAGCAAGAAAATAAACTGATCTTGAAGTGAAGGAAATAGAACATAGTGAAGGGCCACATTTAACTTTAAAGGAAAAACAGCAACAGTGCATGTCCACATGGGTGATCTGTGTGAGCGTCCATGGAGGGGAGGGGCCCAGACTACATACAGCAGTGGCATCTCTGGAAGGACACATTGAGGGACAGAGCAAAGGGGTCAATCTTCTCCATCTACAGAGAGACTCAGTATGATGACTATAAATTACTTCTTACTTATGATGTAGTACTAAGGATTGAACAGAAGGTCCCACACATGCTAGGCAAGCACTCTAACACAGATATTCCTAATCACAAACTGCTTCTTAATACCAAAAAAGAAAAGAAGTCACAAAGATGTTCCCAAACCACCCCCACGAGTGGTGAGCTAGGCAGAGCTCTCCCGTGCAGAGCCGTCACTCACAGGAAGGTACTGGACCACAGTTCCATTCTGCTTTCCTACTGCCAGCTGCTTTCCTTTGGGGCTCCAGCATACTGGAAAGAAAATGCTGCCAATTAAAAAACCAAAGAAAAGAAAGCGAGCCCCAAGATCTAGACATTTACATCACCACTACTACCACCATGGAAGACTACAAGATCATCCCCAGGCAGAGCAGGCAGAGCGGAGAGAGTACAACCATCTTAGCAAGACAAGCAAATTAGGACTTCACCCCAGGCCATTAACTGAGAGCCAAGAATGCTTTTCCAGCAGAATTTTGCAAGACAAGGAGAGTGGAGGTCTTTAAAGGGTCAAGGAATCACTGTGTCGTTCCCATTTGTTACTTCTAGTGCTTTACCCGGGTACAAATGGCTTTCAAATGGCCACTCTTTTAGACTTAGAAATAATTATTCTCAAAAATCCAGTTTTAAATGCGCTGTGCCAAAATATTTTTTATCTCAATAGCCCCAACACATACAAATGAACTCATGCATGCTGATGGCCTTCAAGACCACTAACTACATATATAAAGAATATTCTCAATTTCTACCCACTCCCCTTCCCCAGCAGTCCACACAAAATTATAAGCCTTCCACTTTACTTGCAAAAATGAATTTTTAATAGCCTGCCATGCCCATACTTTATGGGTGGGAAGCCTTTATTACCCACCACATGTGACTCCTGTGGAAGGAGGAAGCGTGGCGCACACTTTCACCACATCTGTAACTTGCAAGACAGAAATACTGCCATCAGCCAGACAAACTGCCACCATGGAAGGGACAGTGGGGTTCCACTTCATATCATTCACCATTCCGCTGGCATCGTTTGAAATCTTGTGATAGGTAAATGGACGTTTCAGTGGTTTAGCCTGTTAAAATAAGAGACAAACACAAAATAAATTAATAAATTAATAAACACAAAGGCACTTAGGATTCAGAGGAAATGACTGAATATGCATTCTTTCTTAAATCCAGCTCTGTATTTCTTCATAACCAAGTCTCCATACCAATCTATTTGTTACAAACAATTCAGTGAAACTTAGAAATGGCTGTTAAGTATTCCACCACTGGCGGACTGCTGGCAGGGATATGCAAATAAGAGTCAATAAATAGCAGATAGAACACTAAATTCTTAGATCTGCTGCTTTTTTTTTTTTTTTTTTTTTGGTTTCTTGAGACAGGGTTTCTCTGTGCAGCCCTGGCTGTCCTGGAACTCACTTTGTAGACCAGGCTGGCCTCAAACTCAGAATCCGCCTGCCTCTGCCTCCCAAGTGCTGGGATTAAAGGCATGCACCATCAATGCCCAGCTTGAATCTGCTTCTTAATAACCTGAGCTAGGCTTTTTGATTTCTTTCTTTAGTTTTTGGCGGGGTGAATTTTATTCCATTTTTTGAAACAAGTTATGGTTTACATAGCCTGGCCTGGCTTCAAGCTCACTCTTTTCCTGCTCCAATCTAGGGACTACTGGCTTGTGCCAGCATGCTTGGCCAGTGTTAACCTCTTTGAAATCTGCCTTTCCATCTGTAAAATGAAGACAACTGTCTCTACTATAAGAAGCATGGAGAAAAACAAGCCATACAAATAGCTAATCCCAAGCAGCTAGCCAGTGTTCTATACTGCTTCTCAATAGCCTGCCTAGATCAAAGAATCCAACATCAGGAGAGCCTCGATCAAACAAGCAGACCCTTGACCCTCTCCGTTAGCTCCATGGCTTCTCACAAAGCAAACCTCTCTTTTTTTTTTTTTTTTTTTTTAAAGATTTATTTATTTATTATATGTAAGTACACTGTAGCTGTCTTCAGAAATCCCAGAAGAGGGCATCAGATCTTATTACGGATGGTTGTGAACCACCATGTGGTTGCTGGGATTTGAACTCAGGACCTTCGGAAGAGCAGTCAGTGCTCTTAACCACTGAGCCATCTCTCCAGCCCCGCAAACCTCTTAAGAAGTCTCATCATTTGATAGCCTTGTATGTAAATGAGAAATGTTAACTTGGTACAGGAAGTATTATAATTTACTAAAACAGCTCCTGTCTCAAAGACTTATGAGTCTGTATTTAAGGAGCATTTTTGTAACCTCTATTTTAATCCAGAAAGACTTCACATGTTAACCTGAGATATATCTTTTAGGTCCAAAGTTAGCTCCAATTCCCCAGACTCCAAAAGACAGTCTTATATATCCAGAACTGAGCTCAGACTGGACTATAGGAGTACTGCTGGTTGTCAGATAAAAGCCAGCCTTCCTTGGGAACTTGTAAACTAGTTCCAATCTCCCAGGAGGAGTCCTAGCCCTTACCTCTGACAGGACACAGTCTATCAGTGTGACATGGAGCACTCAGGCTCCTTCAGTATCACAAGTGCCTGCCACACACTTCAGAGTCCATACTTCTTCCCTTACAGCTCATGAGCGTCCCTCCTCCAGCTACTCACTCTCCTCAGCCTGCCTCACTGTGTTGTTTCGATTCTCTATCTCCCCTCGTCCCCAGAGCCCTGGCCATATCCACTCTGCTGGCCATGTTCAATCTACTTCTTTCTCTCTCTGCTCTGGCCTCTTCCAAGTTCCTCTAGTGTTTGCCTTCTTATAGCTACAATAAACACCCCCTTACCAGACCATGGAGCAGCCACGTCACCCATTATACAGCTTCCAAGTTAGAACGTCTAAGAGCAAGTCCATGCTTCCATATAGTAGCTTACCTGATTTGAAAATGTGCGAACATCAAAAAAAGCTATAATGGAGCCATATTCACTAGACATCATGCACGCAGAGAGTGTAAGGTTATCACAGCTCAGTGCCAGATGATGTACTGGGAATTTCATAGGAACATTCAAACCTTGGATTGTGTCAACTATGAAAACAAAAAACACAAAGCAGAAAAAAACAGCATGTAATAGGCATACAGTCATAATCCTTTAATCAAGTCAATACAAACACACATTTTCACCTATATAAAAATATACCTGTTGGGTATAGATAAAAGAGCTTGTCTTAAGGACTGACATTCTAAATTCAGACTCCATTTTACCTATTGGGTGAAACAAAGTTCAAGTTCCTAGACCCTGGGGAACTGAGGACACTCTAGAAGCTCACCAACTCCCTCTCTAAGCAACAATAGTTCCCCAAAACATAATGCTGTTCCTAACAGAAAGAACAGATGAATTTGGTTGAGCAAAATAAACTTACACTCAATGTCAGTTGACAACAATGAAACCCTTGGGAGAGTCTCTAATCCTAGAGACCTGACTGGTGAAAATTTTAACTGTAACTTGTCCCAGGTGCTTACGGTTTTTATGCTTATAAACCCTGCTGATTCAGTCCCCAATCAGGGCTGCCAGAAGGAACAAGGCTCCCGGAGTCCGGCAGTTCTGATCATCAGCAACTCTGCTTATGTGTATTAACATAGAAGACTTTGTGGGCTGGTGAGATGGCTCAGCGGGTAAGAGCACCCAACTGCTCTTCCGAAGGTGATAAGTTCAAATCCCAGCATCCACATGGTGGCTCACAACCATCCGTAACGAGATCTGGCGCCCTCTTCTGGAGTGTCTGAAGACAGCTACAATGTACTTACATATAATAAATAAAATAAATCTTAAAAAAAAAAAAAAAAAACCACATAGAAGACTTTGTGTCTCACCAGCCCACTAGTGCACTCTCCCCACTTCCTCCTGATGCATGATGGATACAGAGTAACAAAACTTTGGATACCTAGTTACAAGAACTAAGCTTAACTCTCCTGTACTAAGTAATGCTGCTTTAAATATCCCAAGACTCTTGCTATGGCCCTGCTGAAAACACTTCTACTCAATGCTGCAGACACACATTTCCATCTGCAGGGTGACGCAGCAATGTCTTCTCCTGGATGGCTTCTTAGAACCCATGTTCAACTGAGCACAACAGTACGGTCTTCTTCCCTCTCATCTTAGAGAAGAGGCTCATAGAAACAATAGCAGAGAGCTGAAAAGAAAACTCAGAAAGGCCTTTGGCACCCTAACTGGAAGCCCCCTGCAAGGCCAAAGGAAATCACAATGTTGACATCAGAATTGTGTCTTAGTAAGGAATACACTGATTAGTATACCACTGCGGCCCTGGCTCTGCTGCACACTATAAATCAAACAACGGGCTTACCAATTTTATTGGGATCATCTCCAGGTTTATTTTGGATAAGAAGGCTTTTAGTAGGAAAAACATTCAAGCCATTGGTGCCACCAGCGAAGAGCATACCATACTTATTGGATATGGTAAGCACACTTGAGCGCTCCTTGGGCAACTCTTCAGGAGAGTCAAAGATCCTCACTTTCTTCAGTGCTCTAAACTGAAAGTCCTATTTTAGAATAGGAAACAAGAACAAGGAAGAAATTCAATCATGTCTATTATCATATTCCATAAATGCAATTTCAGGATAACAAAAATATGCTTATTACCTTGAGGCTACCAATTTTCTGTTTTTAGACTCTGTATTTGGTGGTGCATGGCATAATACTCATTAACATTTGCTGAATGAAATAAATAGAGAGAGCTGGAGAGAGGGAGCAATGGTTAAGAGCACTGGCTGCTCTTCCAGAGGATCTAGGGTCAATCCCCAGAACCCACATGGCAGCTCACAACTGTAACTCCAGTTCCTGTTAATCTGTAATCACTTTGTTAAGCTCCATCTGTATCCTCCACCACAGCCCCTAACTCTCCAGCTAAGGATTTTAGTGAAAAGAATATGACAGCTACAAGAGAAAATGTATTCTACAGAGCCTTATAAGATGCTTCATAAAGGGTGTCTAGCACACCCAAACATACAAATTTTCTTGCAGTCCATATTTAATGCATATTTACTGAAAGATAGACTGAAATACTATTAATAATGTATTTATTTTTATTTTATGAGCATTGGTGTTCTGCCTGCATGTGTCTGTGTGAGGGTGTCAGATCCCCTGGAATGAGAGCTACAGACAATTGTGTGCTGCCCTGTAGGTGTTGGGAATTGGACTCAGGACCTCTGGAAGGAACAGTACTCTTAATCCCAGTTGACTACGGTGGGTAAAAGTTCACACCCCTTTTCCCATGGGGCCACACTGGCCATTCATAAAGGAACAAATCGTCTATCGTTTTTTGATATTATCATCCTAATAGTCATGACTGTCCCACCGGGGCTGGGTGGCTGTTTTTGTGGTGAGCCAGTGTGATGAAGCTACACAAAAGAAACAAGACACAACAGACACATCCCAAACCCAAACCTCTCCTTTCTGCTTTTGGCAGGAATTAAAATACTGCTATCCACCCTGCAGTTCTAAGTTCTCTACCCTAACATATCTGAGGAACATGAAGCTTGGCCATTACGGGGCTCAGCACATGTGCTGACTCAAGAAAGCGCCACTGTTTCTAACCATGATGTGGAGCATCATGTGCATTTTAGTGACTCACTGGTCACACAAATGGCTAACACCCTCCTGCAATTCACTCATTTCCAACTGTCTACGATCCCCTGCCTTTCCATTCTGCCAGAGTGTATAAGTCAACTATTAACACAATATCCAGAAGTTGTAGCATGGGGGATCACTTAGGGTTCGCTTGCTTTTCCTTTAGTCTCATGTGTTCAAGCTGATTTCCAGTGCCAAACTTGACTTCCTGTTCCTACTAACTAGGGGTTTTGAAGGCAGATGGTGTTTCTTAGCTCCACTTTAGGTAGTCTGGACCACTCTTAAGTATAGAGAGAGCTAATAAGAACTGAGCGTCTAAGCCAACTGTGGTAATGCACACCAATAATGCCACCACTTGGGAGGTGGAGGCAGAGACATCAAAAGCCACCTTGAGCTACAAGAGGCCATGCCTAAAACTTAAGACAGATGGAAGGCTTTAGGCACGTGACTTTGGATCATTTGCTTTCAAGACTTCAATGCGCTCCTCTTTCTAAGCTGGCTGCAGCGACAGTGGCGACAGTACGTCTCACTCAATAAACAAGAATCGTTGTCACCCGTAAGGCGGGCAGCCCATCAGAGTACCCGGGGTAACTCAGAAGGCGTGGCCAAGCCCACGCAAGGACAGGTACCTGCACTCGCAGGGAACTCCTGCCCGCGACACGCAGAGCTGCGGACGCTCTGTGGGGCGAGCGATCGCGACCCTGCGAACTGCAGGAGCAGCCGGCGGAGGCGGGGCTCCAAGGCAACTCCAGGACTACGCAGGCAGGGAGACCCCGGCCAGGCTCTAACCTTCATCTCCCGCTCAGGGATCATGGCATCCATCTCGTCTCCCATCGTGCCGCCTTCAGGATGTCCAAGACGCTGCCGCTACCGCTGACGCTGCTGCCCGCGGCCTTTCAAACACAGATCAGGCCGCTCAGGCCTCAACTTCCTTTCCTCAGCGCCAGCGGCGCGCGGAAGATGCGCGTTTCCGGCGCGCGTGGCTGACGTCATCCAGGCCGTTTTGGTTTTTTTTTTTTTTTTTTTTAAGTGCGCTCCGAGGCCGCCGAGGGCTGCTCCGAAGTCGCGCGCCTGCCAATCCACAAGTCCCCATTGGCCGGTTCCGGGCAGGGGGTGTGGCCATGAGGCGCGGGCTGGAATCAGCCTTCCTTCAGATGCAGCGCGCGCGGGCTCGCTGTTTAAGTTTCTTCCTTAGAGAGACGCGCGTTCTGCCGTCCCGAGACTCTCGAGGCTTCCCGGTAGCACTTACCTACAGGGCTCTTCGAAGCTTCCGACTTAGAGAAGTTAGGAACTTTGAAACTGTTTGCTGGAAAGAGCGGGCAGAGACGTTCGGTTAGCGGGTGGACTGCACTGTGTGCCGGTGCAGAACCCTTTTAAAAAACGGAGACGAAAAGGGAGAAAAGATCGGTTTTGTTTACTGTTTCAGAGCATAAGCCATATCCACTTCACATCGCAAGTAGTGCGCGGCTATGATCTCAGCTCTTGGGGATTAGAGGTTCGGGAATTCAAGTCTTCCTAGGCTACATAGCAATCTCTAGATATCCTATCTGAGTTACATGGGACCCTGTCTGGAAAAAAAAAAATACGTAAGAGAATAACAGAGCAGTTAAATTATCCAATAGCTTTCAGCCAGAAAGAGTTAAGATTCAGATCTGCGTATACTGACTGATGTTGAAGACATTTCTGGAGTAGAATTATAAAAGTAGAGAGGTTCCTAACTTGGAGCTCTAGAGGACACATTCTGTCAGGTGCAGCCTCTCAACAAGTTGCATGTGTGCAAGCCTCTGTTCATTGTAAAATGATAACAGTAGACCTGGGTCTTGGGCTTAATCAGATGAAGTCAACTGTCTGTCTGGTACATGGAAGACCCAGGACACACTCATTTAATTGGTACCTATTGTCAACTAGCTCTTCTGAATTTACTGAGCCCAGAGCTGTCCCCAAGAAACACAAAGACACTGATAAATTGCTCTAGTTTATTTCAGTCTGCAGGAGACCATATCCCATCCATCCATACACACATGCACACAATAATGGCATTCACCCGAATCTACCTGACAAACATCTTTTCAGTCACAGGGACAAAGCCATACTTGGCAATCCCCAAACTGCTGGTTACACCAGTTACATTTGGTCTTTTTCAGAAATAAGACAGCCGATGTCCCAAGAAAGCTAAGCCCTTAACTAGAGAGGTTAAAAACCCTGGAACCAACAGACACAACTTGAAATATATGTGAACTCCTCCATTAAAGGGTTATTCTTAAGTCTTCCCATAGATTGATCTTCAGACCACTGCCTCTTTCTATGCTTTGCAGAGGTCAGAAGCACACTCCTTTATGGAGGTGGTGTGTAAGCTCATAAGTTGTGGGCAGGCTGATTCTTCCTTCCTCTGTCACAGAGAATAGGGACCCAATGCAGTCCAAGGTCCCAGCCCACTCGGAGAAGGAAGGCAGGAGGAAATGGGGGCAGAGATGCTAATCTTAAAAGAAAAAAAAAGTCAAAGTATGGGGTGAGGGTAGACAGGGTTTTATATTTATAGGGAGGAATGCTGGTGTTTAAACTTCAACTAGACTGTGCATTTGAAGCAGCTCCTAAGGCTGAAAATCAGCCAGTCATAGCGAAATGATCTCTCTCCTGCACTGAACTGGTTGAGACCAGAGGATGAATTGGAGCTAACTATTCCATGCCCTGTTTGCTTCTCTCTCTCTCTCTCTCTCTCTCTCTCTCTCTCTCTCTCTCTCACTGCTGTGGGAGCAGCACCCTGGGTACTGGACTGTGGAACAAGAGCCACAGGAAAACCACATTAGCTCAACGCTTCCCTGTCTTTTCCACTTAGGGTTTTACAGAGGCTCCTCTGACACTTGCCAAATTATGAGCGCAGCTGGAATCACTGGGAATGCAGGGTACTCACCTCTTGAACTCCCACCCCCCACCCCCCAGTATCATATTGTCATTGGCTGGGAGGGATTCCCCAGCAGACATAAATTTCATGCATCAGTCCATTTCACTGCTGGGTTCTGGACTCATGTCGTTGAGCAGGTGCTTGATAAATATGTTTGATAAGTGACTGTGTCTTGTCCTAAGTGCCCAGAGTAAATGGTTCCAGAACACAGGCAGGGTCAAGGCTGAGGTTCCCCACTCGGGTAAGACATTTGATACTTGGCTGCATGAATTCTTGGAAATGGTCTCTGAAGACCAGTCAAGAAGCTGTAAGGAAGACAATCTGCAAAGCTAGGCTTGGCGCTTACTGAAATCTCACTGCCAACCTGGAGGCCCTCAGGAGGGTGAGTCCTGACCCAAGGTGTTCCGTGGAGACCACACCTTCCTCAAGTGTCAGGCTGGGAGATGCTGCTCTCTACCTTTTCCTTTGACCAATGCAGCCTAGAGCGGGTCTCCAGTCCACACTCTCTGATAGTCCTACTGACCTTCAGCAAGGCACTTAACACTTGGAGGCCAGCAGTGAAATGGAAGGACTGGCCCAACTAAAACCTGCCATATGACCTCCATCTAATCCCCAAGCTCCAGGTCTTGAGGGATTTGAAAAGGGAGCTAGGAGCTGGACATAGCACACATGGAGACAAAGCAAGAGGACTTAAAGCTTGTAATACATACTCCATAAATAACTGCTGAGGGAATGAAAGGAGGGGTGAGTAGGACGGGACAGTAAATAGCTGGATTGGGGGCACTGTGCAACCAGACAGCCTGTTTCTCTGTTTGAGGTTCAACACTTGACTCCACTTCTACCCTGGTGCCCTCAGCATCCACCCTGAAAGTAGGACTCCCCCACACCACTGACCTCACCTCTGCCTCCAAACCCCTCTACTATTCTAGCAAGGGACAGTGCCTTTCCACTGTCCCTCTGAGCTGTCTGTAAAGGAGTGGTTCCTTCTGGTTCCTCTGAAGGACCCAAATGTTGTTCTTTCCTCCCCACGTTGTGTCATGTTGCTGAGAATGGACAGGGGCAAGAACAAAGGGGAATCAGTTGTGTCTCTAGGCACTGAGTGGCCACTGCTAGAAGACCCAGTGGCACTGGAAGCATGGCCCCAGGACACTAGGGAGCCCTGGAGCTCCGTGCCTGCTCTGGATCTTCTTGAGAGCAGCCTGCAGCCAGAATTTAATTTAGAAACCGAGAAAGATGAACTGATGGACAGGCCCTCTTCAAACATGGGAATGAGGTTTGCAGCCTACCTGCCCTCTCCAGTTTTTGGTTTGATGTCAGCCCTTTTGTATAGAGAGGGCAGGGCAGCAGGAAGCAGAGGGGCCTGGGGCGGGATCCCCAGCCTCATTAAGTCTGGTGACCTGTGCTTACATAGAGAAAAAGAAAACGAGTCCACTGGGTCAGAACCCATGAGACCTAACACAATGAGTCAAGATGGAAGAGCGCAGAGGGAGAAGCAGGGGCAGGGATGGCAGCCCAGCAGGTCCAGCTGGGTCCTCAGGGCAGGCTGGCGATGTCTCGCTCTGGAGGTGGCCCGGCTGGCTTTGGGCTGCTCTCGTTGGCTTTTCCTTCAAACATCATGACCCTGGTTTGGAGATGAAGAAAAGGAAAGGATCAAGACTCCTCCCCTCACACAGAAAGCTCCCCAGCCTTCCCTCTGCAGCATCCTCAACAGGATGCCCCTGGGCTAGCTGTGTGGGAGGGGCGGGTTGGTGATCCTACTTCACAGAAGAAAAAACAGGCACAAAATAGAAGTGGGACCAACCCCAACTGCTCAGCCAGTCCAAGGTGGAAGAAAGTACAACCCTCTAAGCCTACAGCTGCTAGGCCATATGCCTTCCCTACCCAAGGTGTCTGGAGAAGGAGGGCTGGGCCAGAGCTCTGCCCCAAAATACCACCAGATTTTTTTTTTTCCATAGCTGAGGACCAAACGCAAGGCCTTGCATTTGCTAGGCAAATGCTCTGGCACTGAGCTAAGTCCCCAGCCCCCACCAGATCTTTTAAAAAGTCGCCATTGATCCGGGCATGGTGGCGCATGCCTTTAATCCCAGCACTTGGGAGGCAGAGGCAGATAGATCTCTGTGAGTTCCAGGCCAGCCTGGTCTACATGGAGAGTTCTAGGCCAGACAAGACCACACACATAACAAAGAGAGCCTATCTCAAAAAGAGAAAGAGAGAGAGAAGAAGGAGAAGGAGGAGGAAGAGGAAGAGGAGGAAGAGGAGAAGGAAAAGAAGGAAGGAAGGAAGGAAGGAAGGAAGGAAGGAAGGAAGGAAGGAAGGAAGGAAGGACGGGCCCTGTCAAAAACAAAAACAAAAACAAAAACAAAAAAACACCAAAGATCTTCTCCACTGTTCTGTAAGTCCAGTCTAGTCTGGGAAGGAGACAATGTCGTCTCAAAAATGTAGCCTTTCTGGGAGACTGCCTGCATCTTAGGACTCCTAAGACGACTGACTCAAGACAAACACTCAACCTATGCACGTTTATACACAAATAGGCACACCACAAGTTCTGAACACATTGAAACACGGGCTCAGGAGCCAGTCTCTTAGCCTCTGTGGGCCTCGATGAACACCTTGAATGAGGTGGTGAAAGCCGTTGGAGATCGGTTTCATATAGCCCAGGCTGACCTTAAACTTCCTATGTAGCTGAAGAGACTTGAAACTCCTGTCCTTCCTGCATCTACTGCCTTAGTACTAAAACCATAGCTGGCCTTACCATGCCCAGCTAACGCTGATTTTATAGACTATCCACTCACCACAACCAAAGGGAGTAGAAATATGCTTTACAAATGAGGAAGGTGAGGTTCAGAACATGTGGACAATAGGGATAGGGGTGTATGGAAATGGCTAGAGCATTTTCCTACCATGCTTGATTCTAAGGAAGGAAGGAAGTGACCATAGTCAGATGTGATATTGCATGCCTATAATTTCAGCACGTGGGAGGTGGAAGCAGGAAGATTGTCACGACTTTTAAGGCAAACCTGGGCTACATAGTGAGTAGCAGACTAACCGGGGTTACCTGGGGGTACACAGTTAAGACCCTGAAGACCCTGTCTGCAAAAACTTTGAAAAGAAGAAAGGAAGGAAGGAAGGAAGGAAGGAAGGAAGGAAGGAAGGAAGGAAGGAAGGAAGGACAGATTTAGTGCTGCCATTACTTTGGTCATTGATTGGGGAAACCCTTGGTCTTGGGGTTGCCATGCTAATCTCCCCTAAGGAAAACAGGCCCAGAAAACCCAAGTTCCTCATGCAACAGGTAGCACCACGAACTGTCCACCAACTAGGGGATGGGTAAGGTGTCTTGAGCCTGGGGCCTCTCCCCACAGGATGTCCTCGCCAATCCCCATGGGGATGGGGTGAGGAGGAGCTCACAGCCTGAGGACGGCCTCTGAGACCCCATGGGGATGGGGTAAGGAGGGACTCACAGCCTGAGGACTGCCAACCCACACAGGATGTCCTCACCTCTGAGACCCCATGGGGTGAAGAGGTACTCACAGCTTGAGGACAGCAGATCGCTTGCCCAGCATCATATTCACAAAGTCTCGGTAGGAGATGGTATCACTGACACCCCCTGTCACCTCCGAGATCATCTTCTTCATCTCCAGGTGGGTCTTGGGGACCCCCAGCTTCTCCATCATCCTCTTTAAAGACATCAGATCTGCCAGGAGGAAAAATAGATCTGTTGAGTGGAGACAGGACCCTGAGGCCCTGGAGGGAGCCGGGGATGCCCCACAGCTGCACACACAATTCTCAGTGACCTTCTCTCCCTGTGGACGACAGCAATGGTAACTCCCTGGGGAGGGAGGGATGAGCCCTCCTTGCTTTCCTCAGAGGCAGTAAAGGCCAGAAGGTGGCACCTGGGCTTCTGAGTCAGATGGGCTGGACTCAAGCTTTGCTGTTCTTGACTGGGGGTCCTGGGGAGGACTGCTTCAGCTCTCTGGGATGGTGGTTGGCACATGTCTACAATTCCAGCAGTTTAAAGGCTGGGGTAGAAGGATCGCTGCACGTTTTAGGCCAAACTGGGGTATATAATGAGGAAGGCCTAAGGAGATAGCTCAGACATAAGGGGCTTGTCCTGCAAGCAGGAGGAACTGAGCTCAATGCCCCAGAACCCAAGTAAATA
>LR753347.1:1486231-1551231 GCA_902729485.2 Mus minutoides | reverse complement strand
CCATCCTCCCATCCTCCTTCTCCAACACCAAGGCTTCACTCACCAATCTCGCCTTCATTATTCAGGTCAAACTCCATGTATTTCTCTGAAAACCACAAGCACAGACTGCCATTAGATTAGAAGCCACAGCTCTCCCCGCAGAGCCCAGCGACTCTCTGGAAAGGGCTGACTGAACCCTTGGGGAACTCTTGACACCTCCCCCCAGCCCAAGGGTCCTGTTGTCTTAGCTGTTGTCTCTGGAAGAGCCAAAAAATTTCTCCTGATACCAGGTAGGCAAGAATTAGCCACGAGGAAACCTCTAGCATGTGATATACTGTCCCGACAGCCACTGTGTTCCTCTGTGGTAAATGTGCTAGCTACTCCAAACTGGTTGTTCCTGCTTCCTGCTGTACAAGGGAACCCACATCCACCCCCAACACACATACACTAACATAGAGTATGTATGCTCGAAAGACCAGACGTCATAATATTGCTGTATTGTGGTATAGACACTAGCCTCCCTTGTGGGATTTTCTAGAGGATCATGGGAAGAAATACCCTAAAATGGAGATCTGATCTACTATGATTTGCATCACCTTCATAAAAACTTCTTTCTAGTCTAACAAAGCAAAATCTCACTCCAATCCCTCTTTGGAATGTTTGCTTTGCTTAGCCTTCTTAAAACAACTTCTGCTTAAACTATCTACAGCCCTTGATTGGCTGTGTGTGTGTGTGTGTGTGTGTGTGTGTGTGTGTGTGTGTGTGTTTACATGTGTATGATTCATGTGTCTGGGCATGCATGTGTGTGGAGGCCACTTGGCAATGTCAGTTCTCTCCTTCCACCTTTTCCTGAGTTTGGGGGATCGAACTCAGGTCACTGGGGTCTTATGACCAGTGCTTTTATCTGCTGAGACATCTTGCCATTACTAGATTGAATTCTTTCAAAAAGAATCAGTCTCTACAATATTCCTGGCAAGGGACAGAGGGAGAGAGGGGGAAGAACAGGAGAACTGCCGTGACTCGGAGGGAGAGAGATCAGATGTAAGAGCTGCAGGAAAGAAAGCATCCAGCAATGTAGGTGGAAACTGAATGCAGCCCTATGGGAGGGGCTGCCCAGAAGGTAACAGGGCAGCAAAGATAAAACATAGATTTAGAAGGTGTTAAGCCAAGAATACTGGAGGGGGGGGGTGCTAGCCTCGGGGAGGTTTAGAATGCCCGACCATTGAACTAGTCAAGTATATCAAAATTAGCTGGTGTGCACATGTCTTTCATTTGTGAATCCAGAGAGCTCTCGGGCTAGTGCAGCGTGCCAAAGTGGTTTAACTAATAATTATTCACCGCTACAGGCACCCTGTTCCCCTCCACCCCACCTGGCTGGTCTCTCAGCCTGAAGTGTCCTCCCAGCTGTGCTCAGACCGTCCTTGGGACGTCACCTTCCACCAGGCATCTGCACCCTGCTGACTCCGGCTTCTCCTTGCTCTGTGCTTATCCCTGCCCCTATACAGGCATGCTCACACACACTCCTCAGGTCTTTTCCCATGTGACTCCCCAGGCCTGGTGCCCAGGGAACAGCCACCTGGAGAGCAGAGGAATGAATGGCTTGAGGACCTCTGTATCTTTGATAACCTCTGCAAAGACCTCTGTATCATTCTTTTTCCAACAAAACTGTTTCACTAGGACTACCTGCTGAACAAACCTTACCTCCCACTGAAGATGTGACTTCAGACGCCAAGAGCGGTTTTGCTTCCCAGAGGCCCCCATGAGGAGTGGGCCCTGAGTATCTTTTGCCTATATCTCCTGAAGACTTGCCCTGCTCCCCACTCCATGTGGAGAAAACACAGACCTAGGTTGAGATCTGGGGCTCTGGAGACAGATTAACAAGGGCTCGAATCTTAACTCTGCCTCCCCAAACCTGAGTTTGTTGTCTATAAATGAGTGATCTCACCATCTGCCTGCCTCCTAAGGATGGGAATGGGGTGGCTCAACAGAGCATGTCAGCTATTGCTGTACATGGGCCAACACTCAGCACCTGCTGGCCATTTTTAATATGACTGCCGTCTAAGTCCTGGCCAGCACAATCATGCTGTGAACCGGATGAGGCGGGCAAGGTACACTGACAGGTACTTGGCCTTGGAATGGGAAGGATGTCAGCACAGCAAACACTTGGGAGAGACATGGGACCTCTTGGATAACCTCTGCAAAGTCCAGGGTCCCCATCCCCCAAGTGCATCCCAGAGACAGGAAAGGTGGGTCTGCCCATTCCTTGTGTGCCCAGGCTCCTTTCGAGCCACTGGCGGAGGACCAAGCACCAGGGCCCAGAACAGAAGAACCTTTATACTGCCCTCTCCCTGCGCAGGCTCCTGGGCCCTGTTTTCTTTTCATCCCGTGCTGTTGGGATTCAATGGGCAGAAACTCTGCCCCCTGCCCCACTGTAGCGACACAAATGTCTATTCTCCACAGGGGCTCCTGAGAGACTCCACCAGGGAGGGAGATATGCACAGACTGCTCACAAAGGGCAGATTGTGTGCTGGGGCCCTGGGAGTGCACAGGGCCTGGATGCGGAGAATAGGAGCCAACCTGAGCCACACTGGGCAGCCATGGGACAAAGGGGCAGGGCCAGGGCAAGCCGGCAGCCAGGGGTCCACAGGGACACAGGAAGGGGAAAGGACCTGATCCTGACTCTTTGGGGGCACCTCTGACTCAAAGCCCTATGGGAAGTGGGGCATTCTGGATGAATCAGCTGCAGCCCAGTCCTGTGGGGCCAAGGAAGCCTGTGTGCTATGGGCTGAGGAAGCAGCGCTCTCTCTCTCTCTCTCTCTCTGTCTCTCTCTCTCTCTCTCTCTCTCGGGGCTGTTGGGCCAGCAGCCCTAGCTCACCTTTGAAGGCTGCAAGCTTTTCCGGCAGGTTCTCTTCATCACTGTACTTCTGGTCACAGAGGAACTCCTACAGAGGTGAGACCACAGTACTGAGACAGGGTTGGGAGGCAAAGGTCACCTAGAAGCAAACCCAGGCAGGGTTCATGCCAGCTTCCTGTTGAGCCTCTAGGCAGATTCATAGTCAGCCTGGTGGTAGGTGTTCTCTGCAGCTAGGGGCAGGGCTTACTAGAACCCTACTCAGGGAACTGAACACCTTCAGGAACGAGCCCTATGCTATCCCCAGGACACCAAGCTCCCGGGATGTGAGAAGCTGTGAGCTCCAGAGACCGCTGCCCAGGCTGCCATTCACTTCTAAGGTATGTGTCCTCAGCAAATGACCTCTCTGTGTTCAGTGGACCGTTACCTTCCCCACCCGGTGAGCATTAAGGCTGAAGTACTCAGTAAGTCTGCAAAGATAACATGGGAGGCAGGAGTGGCTTTGGCGACATTACCTCTGCTCTGGCCAGAAAATGACTGAATGAATCAGCCATCTTCAGCCTCCACCCTCACCTGTCAGATGAGGATTAATCCCCCATGCGCTTTCCTTCACAAGCCACAGAAGACACATATCTGAGTGCTCCCAGAGTCAGATGGTTCCTTGGGGCAGCTACGAGGAGGAGCCAAACAACAGCAGCTGGATCGCAGGCACACTGGCTCTTTTCAGATCTCCCAGCAGCCTTAGGAGGTAGCCGCCATTTCTGTGCCTGCCTCATGCCTGAGGAAACTAGTGCTCATACAGTCAGAAGCCCTGCTGGGCTCCTCCATACTTAAGCCACCTTAAACCACAGCCCTGAGAGATGCAGAGAGCGGGAGCTCTTCACTCCTGGTCTCTTCACACTTGCAAGGCTGAGGCAGGAGTTCAAAGCCAACTTGGGTTACGTATCCAGAGTCTGACTAAAAATAACAGCAACAAAAGGTTGCTGTGATGGTTCAGCAGTTAACCGTACTGGCTGCCCGTGCAGAGGATCCGAAGTCAGTCAGTCAGTTCCCCGCACCCACATGGTAGCTCACAGCCATCTGTGACTCCAGTTCCAGTCAATCTGATGACCTCTTCCGCCTCAACGGGCACTGCATGCCTGTGGTTCACAGACATGCATGTGGGCAAACACTCATACACATAAAATAAAAATAAACCTTAAAAAAAAAAAGTATGCTATCTAAGTGCTTGCATCTGATGGGGCAGTATCAGGGTGTCTTCGTGCACCTTGCTCAGTTTGTAGCAAGCTAGGGATCTGGACACAGCGGGAATATTCCCATCTAACCATTTGGAGTCTTCGAGCCACACTTAGTCCTTCCTATGGTGCTTATGACACCACACCGCCATTTGTATCCTCATCCATTTACTCACTGGGCATTTCCTCAGGGACCACAGCCTGGATGCACCCTGCGCTACACTTAGGCATCAGGGAGTCGTGAAATGGGGTGGATAAAGTTCCCATTCTAAAACCACGGAGTCCACACGGTTAAGGGGACTGGGGAGATGGCTCAGTCAGTAAAGTGCTTGCCACACAAGCATGAGGAACGAAGTTCGATGCCCAGGACCAAGTCCAAAGCCAGATAGGACAGCGTGAGTGTGTAATCCCCAGCACTCCCAAGGAAGCAGTAGGAGGGTCTCTGGGCTTGCCGACCCGCCAGTTCAGCAGAATTGCTGAGCTCCAAGTCTCAAGCTTCCGACAAACAACTCCAGAGCTAGGTTGACCTCTGGCCTCTACACACACATGCATACGTGTACACACACAGGCATGCACACACGTACCTAATCACACAGAGATAAAAATGTGCCAATCAATCTGTATCTAAGTTCCTTATGTCATTTCGCCCTAAACGGCACCAGCCTGTATGTACACATCCAGAGAGCTCCCTTCTGCTCCCTTCTGCGCCTGCCGTGAATCAAATAAACAGAAATGGCAACTCCCTAGGTGACCTCCATCTGACCCTTCTGCAGCTCAGGTTCCACCTACATGTGGCTCCTCTCCTGCCTGGGTTCAGAAGGGGTCACGTGGCTAAGCAGCCACTGAGACCAGCTTTGTGTCATCATATTAAATCGTCCCAGCCACTCATGTTCTGATATTACAGGTTAGAACTCAACCAGTGGGGTAACGGTCAGTGTCTAGTCCCACGCAACACTGGGAAAAGGCAGGGAAGATTTATAATTGATTCTAGGTCCAGCCCCAGGCCCCAGCCGGCTCCCCCAGCTTCAAGCTAGCTGGGGCTGGATGCTTTTTCCTGAGAAGCCAGAGCTGTCCCCCTCCTGATGGCTCTGTAGAGA
The DNA here is from genome assembly GCA_902729485.2 of Mus minutoides. Classification (NCBI taxonomy): domain Eukaryota; kingdom Metazoa; phylum Chordata; class Mammalia; order Rodentia; family Muridae; genus Mus; species Mus minutoides. Next base: position 1,546,068 of record LR753347.1, on the reverse strand, counting down.
GTGGCCCTTCCTCTGGGTTCCCTCTTATAGCTCTCTGCCAAGCCCTGCCCCTTTCCATTACCCCACCAAAAGTGAAACAATTCATACTTGTTGGTCACCCCAACAAACCAAGTACCTCGCAGGGTCCTGGATACCTTACATGTCTATTGAGGGACACATCGGGTCAGTGGCTTTCAGACTTGGGGCAGTGAAGACAAGGGGTATTAAAAGGGGAGGGACCCTAATTAGGTGGCCAAGTTTTCCCTTTGCTAAGTAAAGGCTTTTAAAACAATGACTACGGACAGTTACCGTGAGTACAGAAGTTAATCGGTTCTGAAGTTTAACTTAGCTCACATCCAACTCACTGTTTCATCGTGTCTTGTTAGTGTCACCAATGCCTGGAGAGCCGTATGTGGAGAGGTGCCCACAAAAGTATAAGCAAGGGGCGGAGAAGACATTTCCAAAAGTGTTTGCCACGCAAGCGTGAGGGCCTGAGTTCAATCCCACGTACAACCCAAGTGTAGCGGCACACACCTGTGATCTCAGTAGTGAGGAGGCAGAGACGGGAGGATCCCTGAAGCTCACTGGCCAGCCAATCTGACCAAACTGATGCTCTCCAGGTATAGTGAACGGCGTAAGGTGGAGGCCTGGTATAGCAGTGCACGCCTTTAATCTCAGAACTTGGAAGGCAGTTGGCCAGCCTGGTCTACATAGAGATCCAGGCCAAACAAAGCTATACAGTGAGACCCTGTCTCAAACAAACAAATAAACAAACAAACAAGGTAGAGAGGGGTTAAGAAAGACACTCAACAGCCCCTCTGGCCTCCATATGCATACATGTGTATACATACCTGTACACATGTATACACACACATACACATACACACATGCCGGGCAAAGGACCAGCATGTGGCACCTTAGGAGAGAGAACCAAATAGCATGCCCTGCACCCACACTATGTAGTTAGGCAGAAGCTCCACCCCACCACAGCCTGTCCTTAGCATCCTGGCCTCCACCTCCTACCAGGTAGACATGGTTCAAGGGAAAGACACAGTCCTTGTTCTTAGAGACAAATCACATAAGATCAACTGGACAATCTGGCAGGGCCGGTGACAAGGGCAAGGAACACACTACAGAAGAGGCTCAGAGTGGCTCCCTCTCACTGGACTTCCTGATTGGGCTCTCAGAAGATGCAGCAGAGGTGTATGTGGGTCAGGAGAGGGGTGTGTAGGTGGGAGTAGGAGTTAATTTGGTCCAGGGTATGGGTGTGTAGGGGCTGGGGTAGGGGTGGGGACAGTGGTGTGTTGGAGTCACCTCCTTTAGGCAGAGGAAGCATTTTTTTAGCACCTAACTCCATCTTACGTATCATTCAATGAATGAGTCCCTCCCATCTCATTTCCTGCTCGTCCACCATCCTGGCCTGTTTTCCATACTATCTCCTGTTTACTGAGCTCACTGCTACCCCAGGGCCTTTGCTCCAGCCCTGTCCCCGGAGAGTGAACTTCCTCCACACATCGGCAGCATTCTCTCCTCAAGACTTTGATCACAGAGCTCTCCCCAAACCCCCTGTTTTAAAACACTGCAGCTTGTCCACGAATCTGCCTCCACTTCCAATCTACCTGGCCTTGCTCTGATCCTTTCATCCCACGGAACAAACAGTCCCCTACACGGTTTCCCCTGACAGTGCCCACTGCCCAGCCGCCCCTGTGAGGACGAAGAGTTTAAGTGTTTGGGAAGAAGAGGATGATGGAGACTCAGAGAAGATAAGCAATGTCGCCTGAGTCACATCACCCGCAAGTGGCTGAACTGGGGAAGAGCTCTGGTGCTGAGGAGCTGCCCCCCCACCCTGTTTCCTTCATCCCCCCACCCCACCCCTGACATCCCCACCTCCCACCCCGCCCCCACCCACAGCTGAAGAGCAGAAGCTATCCAAGGAAGTAGGTGTGCAGAGGTGAGTCCCAGGGCATGCTTATCAACTAGTGCCCTCTGTTGCTGGCTGGTCAGCCTTCTGGACAGGAATCACAGTGGAAACAGAGCCCTGAGAAGAACTGAAGAGGTTTCCTGAGAGGGATAACCGAGAGGAAGGCCTGCCCTGAATGCCAGCAGGACCATCCCAAGGGTACCTGGAGTCCTAGACTAAAGAAGATGGGGCAGAGGAGGAAGCAAGCTGAGTGCCAGCAACCCCCTGCTTCCCAGCTACAAGCACCGTGCCCAGCACCTCTCAGTCCCGGACATGCCTTCCCCACCGGGATGGCCATCCCTTAAAACTGTGAGCCAAGAGAAATCCTCCCTTCCTTAAGTTTCTTTTTATCACACATTTTGTCCCAGCCATGAGAAAAGTAACATACAGATGCCCAGCGGCCGACGGTGGCCGATGGAGCAGGCGGGCACCCATCCACACGTGTTCAGTGAATACGTCATTAGTCTCTGCCACTTCCTACAGACCTTTCCCAAGAGCTGCGGCCGTGTGTGACAGACACTGGAGTGGACTCCGGGAACGGGCTCACATCTTCCTTGGGAGCCAACAGTGACAGATGCTCGAGCCACCAGAGTGACCAGGGTGGGAGAAGCAGCTGACCCACTCATGTGTGGGTAGGTGATCCTGGGCTGGGACAGCTGTGTCCTTGGCTCGGGGCAGAGGAGACAGGTGTGCAGGCAGGCAGGGAGGAAACGCAATGGCTAAAAGGCCAGCTTCCTCCTTAGCTCCAGGCTTCGGATTCTCGGTTGTTGCTCAAGCACAGCCCAGGTTCCCTTCCCTAAAGAAGCCCCCCTCCCCGCCCCACATCCCCGCCCAGCCTCTGGGGGAAGCTCTGCTCAGGAGCAGTACCCTTGGGCTGGACCTTGAAGCAAGGCTGTGGGATGAGATAGTGGAGAGAAGAGCAAAATGATCAACAAGTGTGAGCCGGAGTCAGACAGCCTGGGCTACTTCACTTCATAGCTGAGCGAAAACTCACATAGCTGTCTGTGCCTCAAGTTCCTCATCAGAAGAGGATCCTAGCTATCTCCTAGGCTTGCCTTGAGAGCTAGTGTGAACTAGTGACTACCCGGCACCAGTCAATACCAAATGCTTGGCGGGAGTTTGACATGCGTAGTGTCAGCTTGTCACGCCTGCTCCGGAGACCACCATCTGTTATTAGCCAGATTCTCAAAATTCAACCCTGCTTGACCTGGGGGTGGGGTGGGATGGGGTGAGGGAGGGTGAGAGGAGGGAGTGGGGGTGTGTGCAGGGGTTTCTCATTTTCCCTTTCTAGCTATGTCATTTGATAGATAGATTGGATGAGAAACTGGGCAGGGCCGATGAACTAGTTCACCGGTTACAAAAGATTTGCACCTCCCTCAGGGTCTCATCCTTGGGCCATCCCCGATTCCTCCTTGCTTCCAGCAAGGTACTGGTGACCAGGCCACAAGTTTCAGGGAGAAGGAAGCTAAAAGTGGTAAGGGAGGGGTCACCTTTCCTGAGGCAGCAGGTTATTCAGGGGATCCTGCCCCAGGGGTTGTACCCCGATGTCCTTTTCCAATCTTGCCCATTATCCCCCAAGATAAGTTTTTCAGGAAACTTGAGGGGCCAAAATATGAGGTCACAAGCTTGAAGTGCTAAACTGGCTTATAAGGCCCCGGGGGAGGCTTGGGAGGGGCAGAATTAATGCCTCCACTTAACCTCAGAACCCAGAGGGAGCTCAGCATCTGCCTTGTGCTCCTTGGCCAACAGCTGGGGAAACTGAGGCCCCAGAGGGACCAAACCCCCTATAGTCATACTGGGTGGGTTCCAGGTGCAGGGCAAAGGGCTCAGAGGAGGAAGGGGTGGGATGGGTCAGCTGCCTGGTGCTCCTCCAGGTACCTCCATCCCCAGTGCTTTATGGCCCTGAATGACTTATTTTCTATGCTGGGCCTCGGCTACCTCCTTTATAAAATGGGGTCACAGTGATATACACCCTTAATGGCTGAAGAAGGCATATATAAAGCTGGCCTTCCTGTCCAGTGTCAGTCACCCAACCCTTCCCCAGCCACACCTAGAATGCTGTATAGGAGAGGGTCCACCCACATCTCTCTATGCCCTGACATGATGTCATGAAGACCCCCAGAGGAGGTGGACCCTCTGGATGCCACACTGCAAAGGCAAGCTTCTCTTTGTCCTCAAGCAAGTGTCCACCTGTTACCGAGATGTGCTCCTGTCTCAGGCCCAGGGAACAATGCTGGCAGCCACCACCCTAGCTCCAGGCTGCCTTGGTCAACAACCTGAGACAAACAAGAAGGTCCCTCTCCCGCCAGTCCAGCCCCATCCCAGAGGCTCAAAGGCCGGGGTGTTAGTTTCCTAAGGATTTACAGACAGCTTGGATGTGGTGGAGCTCAGCTGCAGTCTCAGCCCTGAAGAGGCACCGATGGGAGGATAGTTCAGGTCTATCCTCATCTACAGGGCGAGTTTCAGGCTATCTTGGGTAACACAAGACCGGATCTCAAAATTAAACCAAAACCAAAACAACAAAAAAGCACCAAAGGCAGGGCAGGCCCATGCAGTGTGGGGCCTCCAGAGTCACCCGCCATAGCTCTGATTCAACCCCCTTCCTGAAGTACACACAATCTTGACCCTCCAGGCTTGTCTTTCCACATCCGTTACATCAGCTGAGGACACAGGTAGAATACTGCCTCAAATGCTTGAGGCTCTGGGATCTATCCCCAGCACCACTGTAAGAAGAAAAGGCTACGGCAGACTCTTTGGCTGAGCAAACACTGCCACCCTAGAAGCCAGCCAACGGTGGCTAATGCCCTATGAATGCCAAGGACAGGCAGCACCATGCTGGGAGCCTGTGGGCTCCAACAAAGGCCACAGGCTCCCAAAAGGTCCAGGGCCAGGCCACAAATGCCCAGCCCGGCACCTGGCGAGCAGCAGGAACCTGTAACACGTACCCACAAAGACAACAGGCTCACATTCCCTTCTGGGGCCTTATCCGGACACAGTGTCCTCGCCAGTAGATGGGGCAGCTAAAGGAAAACGCCCAGTGACCACACACATAAAGCAGACCTCACAGAAATTCCATCTCCAGCTGCCCGTGACATAGCCACAGCAAGGTCACAACTGGCCAGACCTGCAGGGGACACTGAATCCCCAGAGGCCCACGTGACCCCTTATCACCATCTCCTTTATAATATATTAAGGGGAGAGCAAGAGAGACGGGTGTCCTCAATGCCAACAGGCAAGGACAGAGCGGTACTGCCAGGGACACAGAGAAAGGCACACCTGCATAGTCTCCTGGGTCAAGTCTCAAAGGCCCCACGTGGCTGAGAGAGAAGGCAGGAAACAGTCACTCTGGACAGAGATCTTCCAACATCCCAGGCGGCAAAGGAGCACTGAGATAACCATTAGGCACCTAAACGGGACAGGGAATACGAGTGACCTTCATTTGACTCAAGAAGGCTGAGACGTGGGGACAATAGCCAGAGATCCTTATCCTACATAAGCAGGGAAGGCCTGGGTCACTACAAGGCTGCAGCCTCCTGGTGGACTAAGGCCAGAGCAGGCCACGGGTGATGTCTGGAGTCAGACAGACCTCATCTGAATCCTGCCTCTGCCCTTCCCTCAGCCAAGTAGCCTGGGCAGGCGATTTCCTCGTCATTATGATGGGTATCATCATCCTTGCCCCTGAAGGACATTCAGGGTTCTCTCTGTACACCTGGCACACGGGTGATAGAGTGCTCCGTTGAGGCGAATCTGTGAGCCGAAGCATGGTGAGCACCAGGCATGGAGTGTCACTTTGCTCACATTCTAGAGTGTGTGGAAGATCCCGGCCAGTCACAGGCTCAAGCTGTAGCCCACCCCCCAGCCCCAGATCATCCCCAGGCCACAGGCACTCCGAGGGGTAGCCAGCCCAGCCCCGCAGCTTCTCTAGGTTCCTATGGGAAGATAGAGGAAATTTCTCCCATTGCCATATAAGGCTGGGCCTGGCTGGCCTGGGGTCACCTACCATGCCATCAGGGCGTGGGGAATGCCAGCTATGTGGAGGGAGTAGGAGGCACTTGCCTGGTCCAGCTTGCTCCAGTGGTGCTGACACATAACACACCACACGGTGCGGGAGGGGGCTGGGTGTCCATGAAAGGGCCCCCCCCCCCCCGAAGCACAGCGTTGCTGCAAATGCGTACACATATAAAATCTGAGTCCAACTGTGGTTGGCTCCTCGTCTTGTTTGGTTTAATTCAAGGTTTCCCGCTGTAGCCCAGGCAGGCCTTGGAACTCATAACCCCTCCTGCTCGAGCCTCCTACGCTACTCTGATGACAAGCGCACACCGCCACCTCTGGCTAAATTGTGGCTGTTTAACCTCAGGCAATTAACTCAACTTCTCAGAGCCGGCTAGTCTGTGAAATGGGAATAACAGGACTTAGACCCCATAGTGTTAACGGGGAGCATTCAACATGCCTGGTGCAGAACCAGCACCCCTCAGGGACCAGAAAATAATTGTGTAAAACCAAAATGGGGCTCTTGAGATGGCTTAAGAGGTTAAGTGACCTGCCTGCTAAGCCTGATGATCTGAGTTCAATCCCTGGGACACACACACACACACACACACACACCTATACACGAATAGCATAATGGGATTTTAAAAACAATTTATAAAGAAGAAACTAGAATGAACCCCTAAAAAGCTGTAGTATGTGTAGCCCTCCTGCCTCCTTTCCCCCTCAGGGTCCTCCAGCTCCACCAGAGTAATCAACTTTGTCTCTCTTATGATAGCAATGGCTAAGATTGAGTGAGTGACCTTGCTGTTCACAAACAGCCGCCCCACGGGAGGGGGAAAGCCCCAAGGAGAACTGGAGTGTTGGTCCAGAAAATCTTCCCAGAGCTGGCCAGACAGCAGCCGGTGGTGTCCATGCTCATGGGCACAACAGGTGGCTGGTCACACAACCCCCATGCAGTGAGTCATGAAGTCAAGTCCTGTATGGTTTTCTGCCTCTATGGGGAGGGACAACAGGCACTGCTCAGCCCAGCCCAGCCCAGCACCCCAGAATTCACACGCCAGGTAGGGCAGAGAAGGTGTACTCCGAAGGAAGACAATTGGACCTATCATCACAGCCACGGCCGTGGGTCAACCAGGCTGGGACATTCAAGCAGAGCCACCCTGAGTCTTCCCTCCTCCACTGACTATAGCAGGGTCTCCAAAGGAGCAGGCCAGCTGGTATGTCCCTGGCACACCTCCATGCCTTCTCCCTATACCTGAAGCCTTCACACAGACAAATGACAATGCTCATGACAGCTGCCAACTCTGTGCATTTCACACACAGTGTCTGACTTTAAAAAAAAAAAAAAGATCACTACTATTATCTCTTGCTGGCAAAGGAGGCTCGGGGGTGAAGGAAGCAGGTTGATGGAACTCACAGAGCCGGTGCTTGGCTGCCTGCCTCCAGGCTCTAATGCCAGTGTAGTCACCGTGGCCTGCTGTGATGCAGGAGCAGCTGCATGGTCCAGCTTACTCCTCTAGGGACCTATGCTCTGGATTATACTCTGGCCCAATGGCAGCTCAAGCTTGCGTGGAAGATCTCAAAACGGCATCCGCAGCAAAGAGCAAGCCCACAGTGGTCGCTGTGTGGCCTTGGCTCAGCTGCTTGCCCTCTCTGGGTGTTTGAAGACCTGCAGTGGTTAGATTACAGCTCCCACTTCCCACTTTCTGCAGCATCAGTACTGTCAAAAATCCGGCCCCGATAGTCACTGCCACTCCCCTTTTTGAGCCACCTGTTTCAACACCTCTCATCCCAAGCTGTCACCTGCGTACCTCCCCAAGCACAGAAAGCCCCAAATCTCCACTCTTCTGACTCTTCTACTAAGGTCACCTAATTAATGCCCATATCCAGCTGTCTCTGGCTTAGGGTCCCATTGGCTGTGGGCAGAGTCAACTAGCTCAGAACCTTGCTAACAAAATAGCCCCGGGGGCTGTATGAGGTCAGGGTCCCAGGTTCCTGTCCAGAAAGCAAAAGCAGCCAAGGCTGGGGTAGCACTGAGGCATCTTGGAGAAGTCCATTAGGCCTGGGATCTGAGTCTAGCTATATGTTACATGGACTCCCCAAGACCATGCCCTATGACAAGCCCCAAGGGAAAAGGGAAGGGTCCTAGTGAGAGGGCCCAGAGCCCTACAGGGACTCCTGGAGCTGGCGGAAAGGAAGAGACACCTATTTGGGTCTAGACAATCTGTGAACATAAATGAAATAGGTCGATACATTTCAACAGGATCACAGCCCTCACATCTCCGACAACCTCCAGTGTGCTAACCCTACCAGTTCCTCGACAGGGGCCTGGAGCTTGTCATTCTGGGTGTCCAGGGACCAGAGGGGCAAATAAGAAGAAATGCCTGCCCTTATATCTATTGGCATACCTCAGCCCAGATGCACTAATAACTCAAGGGTATAGTGCTTGACTAGCATGAGAAAATATTGAGTTTAGTCTCCACTGGGGGGGGGGGGGAGAGAAAGAGAGAGAGAGAGAGAGAGAGAGAGAGAGAGAGAGAGAGAGAAACTGACTTCACGTTCACGGGCTGTGGTCCAGAGGATGCAGGCTCCTTGCTTTCTTGAGCCCACAAAGTGACCCTGCGAGAGGTGAGAAGCTCTTACAGAGACACCGGTCACATCTGAACACAGATCCTGGGAACCCTAAGGCCTCAGGCTGTGCCACCTCTGTGCTTTGCCAATTCAGGAGGCCCTGACACCGTTCCTTATCTCCTGGGATCTACACGCTCAGTAGCAAACGTACGGAGCTGCTATTGTGTGTCTGGCAGCAGCGGAAGGATTTCTTTCTAGAACTTCCCCAGAACCAGCATAAAAGAAAAAACAGTCCCTCGGGCAACTTTTCTAAAAGCTGGTGCAAAGAGCTGTGTGTTGGAGTTGGAGGTGGGAGGCAACAGGGAAATGCCAGCATTAGCCAGCTCCTAGTGTTAAGTTCTGCGGTCTCTGGAGACAGCACTGGCCCTGGGGCCTCTCCTGGCGCCAAACCCCTTAGGTGGTCCCCAGCGGGCTCCCGGGAAGCCCCTGCCCGCCGGCAGCGGGCTCCCTCACCCGCCCCACCTCCCTGGTCAGAGAGTTACAACTTGCAACCGGAGACGCCAGGCAGAGAACTAAGGGGTGGAATGGACTTACCTGGAGTTGGAGGCCACACGGCAGGGGCCAGGGATGCAATTGGGGAAGGCCAGGGATAGGGGAGGACGGGGATGATTTTGTACAGGAAAAGGGGTGGCACAGTGTAGCGCAAGGGACCCGCACGTTGTCCCACGCAGTGACGCGGCTTACCCGATTGATCTCCTCGAGCCTCTTCTCCTGCCGGGCTTTGAGCAAACCGAACGCCTTCCCTCCTGCGGGAGACAAAGAGTCGGCGGGGAAGCGAGGGTATATCCCGGGCCACGCGCCCCCTCCGAGTTCCCGCGCGTGCCGAGCAGCGCACACAGGTGGCGACCCAGGGACGTCCGGCGCGGGACAGCGCGGGGACAGCAGGCGCCTACCTTGGAACCTGTTGCTGAGTGCGACCGACATGGTATGCGCCCGACTCCGGACAAGGCCAGGGACAACAGGGAGGAAAAGCCGTCTGGTCCAGACCTTCGGCGGCGTGTGGCGACGGGACCCAGGGGCGGAGGGACCTCGAGGCCGGACACACCCCGCCCCTCCGGCGGCCCGCCTCCTGCCCCCCTCCCCGCGAGCACCCGGGGCATCAAAGCCCGCTGTTTAGCCGGACGCTTAGCCCGCCGCCGCCCCTCTGCTGGAGGACGCGGAAAATGCAAGATAGGAACGCCCTCTTTCCCAGAAGAAACAACATCACATCTCACTAAGAACTTTGCAGAGCTGGTTGTGAAGATCAAGTGCCAATAGAGGCTGTCATCTTACTGTCACCTTTGCCCCGTAGCTCCACTATGACACCAATACGGTGTACCTGACACTTGGTCTTTGTGTGTCATTTCCCCTAAACTACAAAGTAGCACTGGTATGCCTACTAGATAGAAAAGTCTGGAAGCTGAAGCTGGGACACAAATCCTCTAGGGTGGTAAAGAAGCAGCCTGTGACTTGAAGAGAAGCCAGGCTGGGCATACAAGAAGTGGGGACTTGTAAAGAAAGAGATCATGAATTCTAGTGTCCAACCTGAACAGTTTTCTAGAGAAAGGGTCTCCCTCGAATTGTTACACTGTGGACACAGGCACAGATCAAGATTGTCCAAGCCATGAGAAGGAGCCACTACCACCCCCAGAGGGGGATCCAGGAATCCCTGTTCCCCTGACTTATCTCAAGTCTACACTCCTTAGATTGGGATCCTGGGACCAGCTGACTGTCCTTTTGGGGGCGGGTAGCCAAGTTCACACGGGAATCCAGTGGTCCAGATAGGGCTAATGGGAGGAAAGATGCTTGCAAGGCAGGGCTCCTGCTCTTAGGTTTCTCCCTCTACACATTCATTCATCCCGCCTTCTGAAGCTGGGCACTTGACACAAGCTCCCTAATCAACAGAATAGGAGAAACAGGAGCAGGGACTGCGCTGTAGAAGTAGGCCCACAAGGGCTTGGGAGTTCAAAGCCTGCATGGTAGTGTTCCCTCTGAAAGCTCAGGCAGGAACTGGACTCAGAACAGGGCCCTCATTGCTCTGGTCTCAGGCTGCCCATGGTCCCAGCTAGCTGGATTAGCTGTTGTTGTGTGACAAACTTTTCCTGAGGAGATACAACACACACGTTTACTCACCCCAGCTTGGGAACCCACGAGAGATCCAATTACGGATACCACCAAAGTCCAGCTTGGTGACCCAATGAGCTTTATTAGGGTTATTTACAGGAATATGGGTGAAGAGTTAACTTACAGAAGCAGAAAAGGCTCACAGACAGCTGTGTTGCCAAAGTCCACCCTACCCCCTCAGCATGGGTTACAGCTCACAAAACTGGGAACCTGGACATGGACAGTGCGACAGGTTGGATGGACAGTCTCCTTTCCTGGGGCATCAGTTAGTCTAACCAGAGGCAGCTCTACTTGTCTAAGAGTCTTCTTTGCAGTGGGCTCTGCTGAGGCTGGCAGGGACCCCCCCCCAATCCGCTCACTTTCAGGGAGCTCTTGAAGCTATTGTTTGGGGTTGTTTCCTCCCTGCCTGAGGAGCCCCCCTACAGGAAGGAATGTTTTCACCTCAGAAGACTGATCCACAGCTGTTCCTGGCTGTTCAGAGGGAGAGGACAGGGCCACCCCAGTTCTACTGCTCAGCTGGCTGCCTTGTTAGCCAGATGTTCAGCTGCTGCTGGCATTCCCCTCCGTCATGAGCAGGCCCACCTCTGGGCCTTCTGAGTGGCTCTGCATACACCAGGCATGACCATACTGCATGAGTCACTTGGCAGGCCTGAGACTTGTTTCTTAGGAAGCCTGGTCTCAACCCACTAGAGATGCTGGGACCATGCTTTGATGTACATCATGGCTCAAGTGGGTAGAGGTTGACCATCCATCAGTGGAGAAACTGGGTTAAGGCCAGAGGAATGTCAGATCCTGCCCCAGACTTTTGAGTTTAGAGCTCCCATTTCCTTTATATCACACACCAGATCCTAACTACCCAATCCTGCCTTCAGTCTTTCTGCCCCAACCCTGGCAACCTACCATATCAGTCTCACTCAGCATAAAACAGCAGCCACACCATCCTCAGCCTCACCTTGATCTCAAGGTTCTCTCTGAAGGGATGCACCTCTCCTAGGAACCCTTTGCCCGTATGTATATGGCATGTCTCACCACAAAGCCTTGGACACAAAGTCCCTGGTATTTTGGCCAAGCAGGGGACTTGACCACTCAAACATTTGACCTGGGGCTGGAGTGGTGGATCAGCAGTTAAAAGAAGTGTCTGCTTGCTGGGCAATGGTAGCACACACCTTTAATCCCAGCACTTGGGAGGCAGAGGTAGGCGGATCTCCAAGTTTGAGGCCAGCCTGGTCTACAGAATGAGTTCCAGGACAGCCAAGGCTACACAGAGAAACCCTGTCTTGAAAAAAAATAAAAATAAAATAAAAATAATTAGCTGATGATATGCAAGCCCAGGGCTTTGTGGAGGATGTGGGGGGGCGGGGGTGCAATATCATCAACCATTAAGTACAAAAAAGACAATGAAAGCTAATTTGTAGAGGCAAGACCTAAGCAAATGGAGAAGAGCCAAGCTGGGGCCAAGAAAGAAGGCAGGAGGGAAAAGCTGCCCATCTCAGCAGCCCCAGGCTCAGGCTTCTCTAAAGCATGGCTGCCTCTCCTAGCCCAGAATTCCAAATCACCCTCCCAGCGACGTCCACTGTCCTGCTGAAGTTAATCTGGTAATCATTTTGGCCTTGTGGCCTAAAGCCTTGACAAAATAGAGGATGCCTTACAACCTGCTCTTATCTAAGTTTGCATGGCCCATGCCAGCCAGGCTGTAACCTTGGCTGCTGCCTACCCTCTTATATGGGCCATTCTCCTCCCTCTGCTCCTCATCTCTCCACCCTTCCAGACCCAAGTCCAAGGCCCCTCCTCTCAATGGTGGCCCTCCTTTCCCCTTACCGTGCTACTGGACAGAATTAAGTTCAGTTCTCTGCCTCAGCATCTCCATTCCACCCTGAATCAGGGATCAGCAGAGGAACTCTTTGCTTACCACCTCTATCCGGGTCCCTCACCTTTGTCTGAAAGCCCTCTAAGAAGAAAGGTGGTCGTCACAGTGCCCCTGCTAAGGCCAACACGACAGACCCCAGCAAGGCACAAGGCCAGTTCTGCCAACCTCCTTCCCACACGTGGGATCACAAATGCAGGCTCTTCTGGGCCAGCCACAGGAAGTGTTCTGTGCATACCCACAGCAGGCCCTGGCCGCCACACCAGCACTGGAGGACCAAAGGCACAGCACACAGAAAAGGGTCCTTTATTTCCTCATAATCAGAATCAGTCCACGTAACTCTCAGTTCCTCTGGGACCTGGGGAAGGGATTAGGCTTGCAAAGGTGGCTGTTATCCCAGTGCGTAGGCCCTGCTGTGTGCTAAAGAGCTCTGAGAAAAAGAAGAAGCATCAGGAAGAAATGCCAGGGATTTCTGGGGGAGGCAGTCATGGGCAGCAGGCCTAGAATGACAGCCAGGCTCCCACATCCCTGTGACATACTTCATAACAGGCAGGGCCACAGGACCAGTCTGAGCATTGTCAATCAAAGGCTAACCAGGTCAGCAAGGCACAAAGGGCTGTCCCCAGTGCCTGCTTGAGACCTCATGAGCCAGACCCTGAAGGAGCTGGTTCTACAGGTAGGTCAGGATATTGAAGGCGGATGGATTAGGTACTTCCTTTAATGAAACAGCTGATCCAGATCCCTGGAGGGAATCGTCCACAAAAGGTATCTCCATCTGTACCTTTCCCTGTGGGCTTTGCAGCCCACATGGCCTCAGGTGCCACTTCCAGGAACCCTGATAGAATCTGGGCATTGCTTGATCTGTCTGGTACCTCAGTTCTCAGAGCTGCAGAGTGACCAGTTAGGGGACAGGGGAGCATAGTGGGCCCAGGGCCAGCTCTGTGACCATGCATGTGGGACTTTCTGAGGCTCCTCAAGATCTCTGAGGATAGTCTCTCAGCCTCGGAGGTACCACCCCTGTTTGGCCCCTGATTTCTAAAGGGACGGTTGTCAATGTGTCAGCTCCACGGGGAATAGTTCATAACAGGACACACCCCGAATGTGAAGTGTGCCCAAGCTCAGGACTGCCTCTCGACATCTCTAGACTCGCATGTGTGTGCATGCACACAGGTGGTCTTAACACACCAGTGCATCACATGCACATATGTGCAAATGAAGACATGCCTTACTGACACTGGGGTGTGTCATGTTTAGGGAGCACACACTGAGGGCTACATACAGGGTCATCTGTGGAGGGGTGAGCATGTATTCACTCCTGCTCAGACCGAAGACACACCAGCAAACAAGCGTTCACGTGAACATATGACAGGCAGGCCTGGGACACCTACGGGGAGCGGACAGGAAACGGCAGGGTGGGGAGGGTATGCCAGGGTCTAGCTGGCACAGTTCTCTGGCAGACTGCTCAGAATGGTCTCCAAGTTGTGCTTGTCAGCGCGGATCTCAGCGAGGTCGTCCTCAAAGCTCTGAATCTGCAGCTCCTGTCGAGCGGACTCTTCCTCCAGCTGCCTCAGTTTTCGATGCAGGGCTCCCTGGGAATCCAGCTGCAGCCTCAAGCTTTCTAGTGCCCGCTGGGTCTCGTTCAGGGTCTGAGCAGGGGCTTGGTGGGCACCCAGGGACCCTGTAGAGGAGCACAGACAGCTTCAGCAGGCCCTGGGAACCCATGCCCAGGTCAGACACCCAGGGACTGGTCTGTTTACCACTCATTGGGAGGGGATATGGAAAGGTGTGAAGAGATGGGTGTCCGTGCGCGCTGGAGCTCACTTGCAGAGGGAAGAAGTGGGGCTGGAGAGGGGGCTCAGCCATTAAGAACACTTGCTTCTCTTGTAGAGGACCTGGATTCAGATCCCAGCACCCACATGATAGCTTACAACCCACTATTATTCCAGTGCCAGAGTATATCTTACACCCTCTCCTGCCTCTGTGGGCATTGCACGCATATGCTGTACTTACAGGCAAAACGAACGAACGAACGAAAGAAAGAAAGAGAGAGAGAGAGAGAGAGAGAGAGAGAAAGAAAGAAAGAAAGAAAGAAATGGAGTTCAACTGGGTGGGAAGGTGACAGGGCAGAAGTCAGCCTCAAGGGGCTTCTAATCCTTCCAGGTCCTTCTGAACTCCCCAGGCAAAGAACACGGGGCCAGAGGGCAAGAAAGGGCAGGGGAAGACTTAGATAGTCACATATAGGAGAATACAAAGTGCTCCCTGCAGTGCTCACTGGTTGAAAACTCCGTTCCCAGCTGGTGGATCCAACTATCAAGAGGAGATTGGATCATGGAAACCCTGACATCTTCAATGGCTTTATTCACAGATAGAATCTAACTTCTTGAGATGGCAGGCCTTAGGGACTGCTTCCTTCAAACTTTTTAAAAATTATGTTTATTCATTTAGTGTGTGTACACCTGCTTTTGTGTGTGTGCACACGCGTGCGCGGAGAGGAACCAAGAGTCCTTTAACAAAGCGAACCTTGCTGGACTTGGTGGCGCACGCCTTTAATCCCAGCACTCGGGAGGCAGAGGCAGGCAGATTTCTGAGTTCGAGGCCAGCCTGGTCTACAAAGTGAGTTCCAGGACAGCCAGGGCTAGACAGAGAAACCCTGTCTCGAAAAAACAGAAAAAAAAAAAAAAAAGCGAACCTTTTCTCTCCTCTCCCTGCTCCCTCTCTCTTGTAAGAGATGATCTTCCAAGGACGGAACCCGGGGCTTCGAACCTGCTAGATTGGCATTCTACCATGAGCCATTTTCTCTACCCAAATCCTCCCTCCTTTTAATCTAATTATCTTAGGAAGTTTGCCACAGTAAAGGAAGCTTACTAACACAGTCAGTGAATTCGTGCACTTAAACATGTTCACAAAAGCAGACTTTATGTTATGTATATCTTAGCACAGTTTTAAAAAATGTGTGCTGGCCGGGCGTGGTGGCGCACGCCTTTAATCCCAGCACTCGGGAGGCAGAGGCAGGCAGATTTCTGAGTTCGAGGCCAGCCTGGTCTACAAAGTGAGTTCCAGGACAGCCAGGGCTAGACAGAGAAACCCTGTCTCGAAAAACCAAAATAAATAAATAAATAAATAAATAAATAAATAAATAAATAAATATGTGTGCTGTTCATTCTGCCCAACTTCTCTGACCTTTGACCTGGACCTCCAGGCCCGAATGGGTACCAGCTCTTAACCCAAAAGGCCTTAGCCATTTAAATATAAATGTTCTTTGCTAAAGCCTTTCTGAAAGTTTCTTTTACTTTTTCTCTCTTTCTTTCCTTCCTTCCTTTTTTTCTTTTTTTCTTTTTTTTTTGGGGGGGGGGTGTTTCTAGACAGCGTTTCTCTGTGTAGCCTTGGCTGTCCTGGAACTCACTCTGTAGACCAGGCTGGCCTCGAACTCAGAAATCCGCCTGCCTCTGCCTCCCAAGTGCTGGGATTAAAGGCATGCACCACCACCACCCCGGTCCCTTTCTTTTTTTAAGATTGTTTATTTTTATATATGTATATGTATGTCTATATAAATGCATATGGATGCCTTCAGAGGCCAGAAGAGGGTATTCGATCCCCTGGGGCTGGAGTTTCAGACTGTTGAGAACTGCATACATGGGTGCTGGGACCAGACCTGGGTCCTCTAGAACAGGAAGCAGATGGCTTTAAGAGCTGAGCCAGCTCTCCAGCAGTCTTTCTTTGTTGAGGCCTGGTCTCACTACATATCCAAGGCTGGCCTAGGACCTGAAGCCATGCTTCTACCTCAGCCTCTCACGGGCAAGGCTTCACTTGGAATTTTCTTTCCTCCCCAATGTTTACAGACTTCTCTTTAGATATGAACCTGCTAAGTCAAAACTCTCACTCTTTTTTTTTTTTTTTTTTTTTTTGTTTTTCGAGACAGGGTTTCTCTGTCTAGCCCTGGCTGTCCTGGAACTCACTTTGTAGACCAGGCTGGCCTCGAACTCAGAAATCTGCCTGCCTCTGCCTCTTGAGTGCTGGGATTAAAGGCGTGCGCCACCACCGCCCGGCAACAAAACTGTCACTCTTGCTTCACAGGTGGAGAAACAAATCAGTGAGACGTGCCCAAAGTCCCACCACTGAGGAAGACACAGAGCCAGCCTCAAATGCCCACCGTCAAAGTCCCACCACTCAGGAAGACACAGAGCCAGCCTCGAATGCCCACCGTCAAATCCCAAATCAATTCCAGTCATCAACCTGCCCCTTGCTTTTCCCTCATCCTGTCTACTCTCTAACTGATGATTTGCCTATCGGGTACCCATGGGTAACCTGGAATATAGGGAGCTTTCTGACTACCCCAACCCATGCAGACTCTCTAGACATCTCTCCTTGTGGCCCTGGAGACACAGTGAATTCAACCCCAGACACCCACTCTGACACATAGGGCCTGGATGGCTACAAAGCCTGGGATAGGTGACAGGCTAGACGTGGAAGTCATGGGTTTGGGGACAAGGAGAAACGTGCCCTGCAACTTCCCCTCAGGGTCTTGCCTTGGGTCTCCTTACCCAGCTTCGTAAGCAGTTCTGACAGGACCTTGGTGTCCTTCTCCAAGGAGATCCGAGACTCTCTGATCTGGCGCTCCACAGTGCTCAGCCCAGAGGTCACCTTGACAGGAAAGAACATCTTAGTGGCTTCCTGGGGTGGCTGGGTGTGCTGGCTAGCTTTATGTCAACTTGACACAAACTAAAGTCATCTGAGAGGCAGGAATCTTAACTGAGAAAATGCCTCTGTAAGACTGGGCTGTAGGCAAGCCTGTAGGGCATTTCCTTTCTTTAATTTCTTTCTTTCTCTCCTTTCTGCCTTTCTCTTCTTTCTCTCCTTCCTTCCTTCCTTCCTTCCTTCCTTCCTTCCTTCCTTCCTTCCTTCCTTCCTTCCTTCCTCTCTTTCCTCCCTCCCTCCCTCCCTCCCTCCCTCCCTCCCTCCCTCCCTTCCTTCCTTTCTCTCTCTTTCTTTCTATGTACATAAATGCTCTATTTGCCTGTATATATGTGTGCCAGAAGAGGGCATTGGATCCCATTACAGATGGTTGTGAGCCACTGTATGGTTGCTGGAAATTGAACTTAGGATCTCTAGAAGAGCAGAAAATGTTCTTTTTGTTTGTTTGTTTGTTTGTTTGTTTGTTTTGTTTTGTTTTTCGAGACAGGGTTTCTCTGTCTATCCTTGGCTGTCCTGGAACTCACTCTGTAGACCAGGCTGGCCTCGAACTCAGAAATCTGCCTGCCTCTGCCTCCCGAGTGCTGGGATTAAAGGCATGTGTCACCATGCCCAGCCAGAAAATGTTCTTAAATACTGAGCCATCTCTCCAGCCACTAGGGAACTTTCTTAATTAGTGATTGGTGTGGGTGGGCCCAGGTGTCACCCCAGAATGGTGCTATAAGACAGCAGGCTGAGCAAGCCACAAGGAGCAAGCCAATAAGCAGTCCCACTCTGAGGCCTCTGCATCAGCTCCTGCCTCCAAGTTCTTGCCCTGCTTGAGTTCCTGTTCTGACTTCCTTTGGTGATGGACTGATGGACTGTCATCTGGAAATATAAGTGGACTAAATCCTCTCCTTCCCAAGTTGTTTTGGTCATGGTGTTTCGTCACAGTAACGACAATGCTAACTGAGACACTGGGCACGGGGGTGGGGGTGGGGATGGGCTGCACACCCACCTGCTTAGCTTCCTCCAGCTCCTGCTTTCGTGCTTCTGAGGTCAGCACCAGGCGAGAGGCCTGACGGAGCGTGGCCTGGGTCTGGCTGGCGAGTCGGCTGGCATGACGGTAGCCCTGCTTGCCTTCCCTCAGCAAAGCTCTGGAGAGCTGCAAGACAGCAGCAGGGAAGGGAAGAATGAGCCCTTCGGGAAAGAGGAACTTTGTTCTTTTTTTTTTCCTTTTTCAGTATTGAAGGTGGAAGCCAGACTCTCAAACATGGTAGGTAAGTACTTTACAGCTGATCCACATGCCAGGACCTGTTCTTATATTTTGTTTTGAAATAGGAGTTCTCTAAGTGACCTAAGCCAGCCCTGGATACTCCTGAATCAGCCCTCAAAGTAGCTCACTCCCACAGTCAACAGGTATGCACTGGACATGGGATGTTTTCCCAGTGCAAATTACTACAAACTCCTTATTCCTCCTTAGTGGAGAAATTCTACCTATTTTATAGATGAGGAAACACTCGTGTTCCTCTGGGAAGAGGGAAGAGGAGTCGTGGGACAAGAAACTGCACCTAGAACTTCCAGTTTCAAGTCAGCCCTTCGGGAATTTAAGCACCCATGAAGAGAGTTCACTTGGGTGTGAGTATTGGATCTGAGAACGGGACGCATGGACACACACACACACACACACACACACACACACACAGAACAATTAGAATTTGGCTCCAGTTAAAGAGAGCCTAGGGCTAGGGAATGTGGCTCATTTGGATGTGTGTTTGCCTTGACTGCATGAGGCCCTGAGTTCAGTCTTTAGCAGGGAATAAACTGGGGTGGGGTGGGGTGGGGTGGAGGCATAAAAATCAAAAGTTAAAGGTCATCCTCAGCCAGATAGTGAGTTCAAGGATAGTCTAGGAACTGTGAGACTGTCAGAAATTTAACGAGTAGGGCTGAAGAGATGGCTCGGCAGTGGAGAGCAGCGGCCGCTCTTGCAGTGGACCCAGGTCACTTGCCAGCACCCACAGTTCACAGCCAGGGGGTCTAACACCTGCTTCTGACTTCTGCCCATATCAGGCACATCTATAGTACACATGCATATGCACAGGGGAAACATTAGTGCAAATAAGTTAAAATACATATAAATAAATATATAAAAGAAAAAGGAGATGAAATAAATAAAACAAAGAAAAACAGCCCACGTATGAGTCCTGGTCATATGATTTCAGCCTTGCATTTGGTTCAGCCTAGAGTCTTCTCCTTCTCACAGGGCCACCAGTGACTCCTTTTCCTTGAAGAATTAGTGAGGTCACCCACATGAACTCCTAGGAGCCAGGACCCACAGTAGTTCAGCAACGTGGGATCTTTGACACCAAACCCGAGAAAGCTGCTGCTGTCCTGAACCTGACCTTGGCATTGTCCTTAGACATCAGTTCTGCTTCTTTGCTTTTCTTCTTGGCGCTAGAGGAGAGAGAGGCAGCATTTCCCAGCATCCTCTCTGCCTGCTTGGTTTTCCTCTTTGTGTCCTCCAGGAGCCTGGTCCTGATGCTGCCTGCTTTCCTCTTCAGCGCTGCCTGCTCCTTGGGTAGAGGAAACCTCTGGTTCATTCCTGCAAAATTGGCCAAGGTTGTGGCGGGAGGAAAAGAGTCACCCTGGATAGCCTACCTGGTGTTGGCTGTAGAAGCTTGACCAGCCTGGGACTTTGGACAATGGGAGTGGAGGTTGGAGACAGAGGAGATCTATGTGGCCCCTTCTCAAGGTGACACCCGGGAATAACATCAGGAATAAGACACTCTCCTCATCGAACACCAAGGCCCATATGCTATCATGTGTTTGCATTGTGGTCTCTCTGTTAAAGTCATAGCATATGGTAGTCATAGCCTAAATGTCTCTAGACTGTGATGGAAGAGGGTGGGAAGAGTTTTGGATTGGGGCTGGAAGTTAATCTTTTGGGTTATAGATCAGAGTCAGAGGGACAAATTTCTACCCAGCACATGCAAAGTCTTGTTTTCAGCAAAGAGAAGTTGACCCCTGGGAAGGCATGGCCATCTCCGTGTGGAAGAAAAGGAAGCCACGGGCCATGAGACATACAATGGCAATGTCCCCTAAAACTGCCCACGACATCCCATAGCACAGATTTACATTTCCCTAAATGTGACTCTTGGTTATAGAAGCTCACACACAACCATGTCCTTTACATAGGAGGCCCCACTGAGTGAGTGACCACAGTCTTATGCCCTAAGAAAGCTAGAAGCCAAGAAGACACTTCCTGTCCTGGCACCACTGGGCTAAAGCTCCATTTCCAGTGTGCAGCAGGCAGGGGGAGGGAAGGTGCTGGGTGGAGTGGACAGAGCCACAAAGGCCTCTCCCGAGCAAAGATGGTATGTGGGAGGAGCCAATCACACAGCTGTGTGTGTGTGTGTGTGTGTGTGTGGAGGGGGAGCGCTTTGCTCTGACTCAAGGATGGATAAGCAATTGATTTTTCTCACTCTACCCACGTCACTTGGCTTCGTTTGAGACAGGGTCCCTCTGTGTGGCCCTGCCTGTCTCAGTGTGCAGACCAGGCTGGCCTAGAACTAAGAGCTCCACCTTACTCTGCCTCCCGTTGCCACCATCTCCCGCATAACTCCATTTATTTGGTTGGCTGGTTGGTTGGTTGGTTTTTGCTTCTTTCGAGACAGGGTTTCTCTGTGTAGCCCTGGCTGTTCTTGAACTCACTCTGTAGACTCTGGCTGGCCTCGAACTCAGAAGTCTGCCTGCCTCTGCCTCCCAAGTGCTGGGATTAAAGGCATGTGCCACCACTGCCCGGCTCAACTCCATTTTCTTAAAGCTGCAGATGTTTGAGCAGGCATGAAAGCCTATGCAGCTCTAAAGAGAAACTACAACAGAGTTTCCAGTTTTGTTTTGTTTGGGGCCTTTGGGTATCATTCAATAGCTCAAGCTGCCTTAGAACTTACAATGGTAGCCCAGGCTGGCCCCAAGCTTGAGGCACTCTTGCTAGCTTACCTTATCTAAGGAGTATAGGTGTGACCACCATCCAGCATTTTTTTTTTTTTTTTTTGGACAGAGTCTCATGATGCTCAGGGTAGTCTCAAACTCCCTGTATAGAGCAGGATGAACTTGACTTTCTGACCTTCCTGAGAGCTGAGATTGCAGGCATGTGCCACAGACCTGCTTTATTTGGGGCTGAGGATCCAACACTGGGCATCATGCACATTCAGTAGGCACCATGTCAACTGAGCCTCATGCTTAGCCTCTGGTTTTGCTTTTTATCCGAGGTGAAGATGGGACTTGGGACCTCACAAACATTAGAGAGCTCTCTACTACTGAGCCATGCCCACTGCCAGTGACAACAGAGTCTCTTCCCATCTGATCCTGGGGGGATTCTGCTTGGTCTGATAATACTGGGAGCTAGCTGTGGTGGCCGCAGGGCCAGTACCTGCTGAGTGGCATAAGTCGGAGAGACAAACATGGTGGAAATCCTGAGAGGCAGAAGGACAGATCTACTTGGTTTAGGTCCACATAACTAGACTCTGTTCCCTGTGGCTAGGCATCCCTGACTGTCAGCATGCAGGGCTCAGCAGGACACACGTACCCTCGAGGTCAGCTAGCAGGGTCTTTGCTCCTATGACGGTCACCTTGGCAGCTTGCACAGCTGAGGAAGCCCGTGTGAAGGCAGCTGTGGTCTTATTGCGTAGCTGGAAGGAGGAAAAGAAAAACAAGGTTGCTACCTGGAAAGAGATTACGGAGCCCCAGATAGACGAGCTGGACCCCAAACCTCAGAATGACTGGCTGGAGATCACCCTGATTCTAGGAGCTCCAATCTGATTACATGACTGGAGCCCCGAATCAATCCCAAGAAGACCCCTGTCTTCAGAAGCCTGGAGGATGACCAGAAAACTCAGCCAAAGGAGGAAGAGGAGACAACCACACAATTCAGTCCCTGACACTGCTATATCAGCCCCTGGCTATTACGCAGCTTCTCCTCACAGCACCTGCCCCATGGCTACCAGACGTGACGAGATAGGGAAGAACTCAGGTTTGAGTGTGCAAGAGAGATGACAAAGAATGTAAGAGTCACAGGAAGCTGACTGCAGGGCATGGCTCGAACTTTGAATTCTTGAGCTCATAGCAGCTGGGGCATACCTGCACAAGCTCTGCATACCATTAAGGCCCTCAACATCAGCGTCCTGTGGTGGCGCAGGGTATCACAAGGTCCTGACGTAATGATGATGGAGAAGGAGACATTGTCTTCAGCACTGTAGGCACTGCTAAGGTGCCTACATATATGTGATGGTCTGAATGAGAATGCCCCCCCCCGGTTTATATATTTGATTGTTTGGTCTGCAGTTAGTGGACTGGGTGTGTGGCTTTGTTGGAGGAGGTCACTGGGGGTGGGCTTTGAGGTTTCAAAAGCCCATGATAAGCTCAGTCTTGCTCTCTCTCTGTCTCTTGATTATGGGTCAGGATATAGCTCTCAGCTATTGCTTCAGCACCTTCTCTGCCTGCCTACCTGCCTGCCTGCCTGCCTGCCTGCCTGCCTGCTCCCCTGCTCCCCGCTGTGATGGTAATGACTGGACCCCTGGGAACTCAAAGCAAGCCCCAGTTAACTGCTTTCTTTGGTAAGTTGCTTTGATTGTAATGTCTCTTCACAGCAAGAGAATAGTGACCAAGACAGAAGTCGGATCCGTAGGGCTGGTGAGATGGCTCAGCAGGTTAGAGCACCCGACTGATCTTCCGAAGGTGATTAGTTCAAATCCCAGCAACCACATGGTGGCTTACAAGCACTGACACTCCAGCTTACACAAGAGCAGAATGATAGAGAACTTGTTGGGAAAGTAAGCCAGGAGTGGGAGACTGGCAAGAACCAGTAACCGTAGCAGTATCTGATGTGTTTATAAAAAGATAAATAGATATAAGAATATGTTCTATGGGGGTGTGGTGGGGTGTGGAGGAAGGGGGTGCCTCAGTGGGCCTATCTACACTACCAAAGACTACTACATTCTATCAATCATTAGCTCCTCCCTAGGGAGGAATGGGACCTTGTGACACTGTTCCATAATAGGATGCATAACAGGTGACATGATTGAAATAATCATGTCACATGTTTGAAACATAATTATTACATGTAATTAATATATGATAATAAAAAGGTGGGGTTTTTTGTTTGTTTGTTTTGTTTTGTTTTTAAGAAACGAATTTGGGCTGGGTAGGTGGCTCAGCGGGTAAAGGACCTCAAGGCCTCACACAGTAGAAGGAGAGAACAACCCCACACAGGTTGTCCTCAGGTTGCAGCAAATGGATGACCCCACCCATGCCCAGACACAAAATCTAAATGAATGTATAATACAAAAATCAAAGGGGGCTGGGTTCCTTGGGTATCTGGGTGACACGACCGTGGTCCGTGAGATGTCTACTGAGCCAAGGTGCTTGCTACCAAGGTTGACGGAGTTTGAGCCTCAGGACCCACCTGGCAGGAACAGACAGCAAACTCTGACAGTTGTCCTCTGACCTCCATAGTCAGGGACAGCGGAGGGGCACGCAGGGCCTCAGACAGGGAGTGGAGGCAGCACCTAACGGTATGTGTTCCTGGGGTTACTTTCAGGAGGAATGTTCCAGAACATAGACAGGGGTAGTGCAGCATGGTAGAAGGGCCAAAGGCCACTAAAACAGGGTAAATTGTCCCTTGAGGTGGGAGTCAATTTTTATTTCCAAACAGCTCAAATATAAAGCTTTATCAAGGGAGGGGGAACATAGGCCTAGGTGGTAGCACACTTAAACCAGGCTTTAGGTTCCATTGCGCCTTCTTGGCACACAAAAATATTTATATAACCTGCTGCTGTTGGAAGTTCCAAAGTAGACACTTAGCAATAATCAATAAAATGTTTGAGGCTGAAAAGAAAAGTGGTTTCCTGTGGGATTTGCTACAGATACACAATGTGCGTTTGAAGAGCCAGGGAAACCTTAGTTTCAGGCTCTGGAGGTTGGGGGGAGGGGGAAGGCTGTGAGGACTGTGGGGGGGNGGGGGGGGAGGGGCTGTTAGGATTGTGGGGGGAGCATCTGCAGAGGAGGGTCTGTCCCTCATAGGACTCAGCTTCCTGAGTGTCTGCAGCAGCTGCCTGTCTTCCTGGCTTTCTCAGATGGGGTTGGTGTGTGTGTGTGTGTGTGTGTGTGTGTGTGTGTGTGTGTGTGTGTATGTTATGGGTCAGGTCAGAGGGTACTATGTAGGTCCTCAACACAGCAAAGCTCGCCTGGGTAGGTGTCAGGCCCCAGGTCCAATCCTCAAATACTTTTTCCTCAAGAGAACTTGCGGGGCTGGTGAGATGGCTCAGAGGGTAAGAGCACCCGACTGCTCTTCCGAAGGTCCCGAGTTCAAATCCCAGCAACCACATGGTGGCTTACAACCATTCGTAATGAAATCTGATGCCCTCTTCTGGAGTGTCTGAAGACAGCTACAGTGTACTTACATATAATAAATAAATCTTAAAAAAAAAAAAAGAGAGAGAGAACTTGCATCCTGGGTTTGCAGGGAAGCTGAGGGGCCTGTGGGGAAGCTATGACTACCATTGCAGGGGTTTTGAGTCTGGTCAGTAGGCTGCATTGCTGGGTGGTGTCACGTTGCTCTCCAGCACATACCCTGTGGCTAAGACAACATGAAATGGCCCTGTGGGAAGGGTCAGAGATCTTCGGGTGCTGTTCGTAGGACCGTCTCAAAGTCTGAAACTATTCCCCCAGAAAATCGCTCTAGCACAATAACCTTTAACAGGTCTTCTATACATTTTCAGGATGCTCTGAGTTTAACCGTCCATTCTAGAAACCTCCATCTCCATCCAACATCATCTCTCTGAGCCAAACACCAGGCTGTGGAACTTAACACTGAGTCCCAAGGGCTACTCAGAGTGGGTGCCTCTGAACATGGCATATGTAAGGGCAGACGGAAGGAAGGGACACAAGAGCCATCCAGTCTGTGACTGACTCTGAGAGGGAGTGCATGGATATATGGTCCCTGTCATGCACCTTCACACCAGTGTCATCTGTCATCCTCTTTCCTCTCACCGATGATTTCCTTTCTACTCAGCACCCAGACTCCCCTCCCTTGGCTTGGCTGCTTTAAAGCTTTCAGGCATTTTGAGGGAAGCGCCTGACTCTTGGAGGTGCTATTTTTCATGTTTGCACCCCACCCCACTCCATCCCAGTTTCCCTTGGAGGCAGCCCCTCCCTCTTCCAGGTCCCAGATTCAAAGCTGACCTGCATAAAGGGCTCCATCTTCCCCAAGGCTCTCCCAGCCTCCACCTGCAGGGCTCCCACAGCCTGGCCTGCCTTGCGCTCCTTCTGCTCCAGCTTCTGCTCCAGGGCCTTCACTTTCCAGCTCAGGCCCCTAGCTTGGAAGTTCTGAGGATTCGAGGAAAAGGTAGGCTCAGGTAGAGCTGAGGACCAGACCCTTGGCTCAGGGAAAAGTGCCCGACTGTGCTGAGGGTCAGCATGTGGCTACCAGCCCAGAACTGAAACTTTTGATCCTGATCCCAGAGTGCTCTTGTTGTCCCAGGCACCTCAGATACTCAGGGGCAAGGCAATGGCAGGATACAGCAGGGTTTCAGAGAAATCAAGCTGGAAGAATTTACCAGTGGAGGCTCAGACCCCAGCCCCACCAATTTCTGGCTAGGCAGCCCTGGGCGACTCCTGCTACGTGGCCTGACCTGTGGGTATACTGACTTTGTTCCTTGCAAGGTGAGAGAGTCCCTTCCCAGACTTACAACCCTTCCTCCATCTGAACCTTAACCTATGTGCGCCAGAACACAGTGTTCCCTATGTTAGAAAGGCAGGACTGTGTAGCTGTGTATGATCCCGAGCTCTCAGTGGTATCTAGGTCATCCAGGTTATTGCATGTAAAGAAAGCAAGGGAAGCCATGAGATGGTAGCTGCAGGCAGCCTCTGTCTCAAACGCACTTGGATAGCTTTCCTTCTGGCTTTTACTTCTTTGGTGTTGAGGGTGGAACCCGGGGCCTTGTGCATGCTGTGCACACACTCTCCCCAGGAGCTGCACCGAGAGCTGGCTTAGTGCTCTACTAAAGCCGGGTTTCTGAGGCTGGAGATCTCAGGATTCCCCAACAGACAAGCTAGGCAGGATGCGGAGTGTTCAATGCTGGGCTGGCAGGATCCCCTCCAGCTCCCACCTCTAAAATTAAGCCACAGGAGGGTGAGTCCATGGGATGGAGGGTCACTAGTGGTTGGAACTCAGGGAGGGAAATGCTTGGTCAAGGTCATTGCTGCAGTGGGAATTGGGACACACACCACCCCCATCCCTCTGATGTCCTTGTTCATGTCATAGTTATAGCCTTGGGATGGAGGACTGGCTGAAACCCTCTTGCTTCAACAGGCCACTTCCCATTTAACAAGAAGCCCTTCCCGCCTCCATCTGGCCCTCTGACTTCTTCTCCATTATTTAGAACATGCACTGACACCCCATGAGGAGATCCAGGGATGCTGAACTGACCATTGCTTCAGTGGTGACCAGCAAGCCTAGATGTGGGGCTGTGTCACCAGTGGCTTGCTTCACCGTGGCCAGTGCCTTTTCGGCTTTGGGCAGCACCTCTGCCACAGCTGTGCCCAGGGCAGTCTGAGCTGCCTGTACCTCCTGGTACCTGGGAAGAAAGAGGTCAGGATGAGGCACAGAACAGGTTGCAGGACACCCCCCTCCATCTTTCTCCAAGCTGCTGGCTGGAGCTGTTGATCTGCAAAGGCCAGACTCGCCCCGTGCAGATCAGGACCCAGCAGCTGGCCTGGGAAAGTGGCTGTGACTCTGCAGCTTTCTGGCCACGTGTGTGTGTGTGTGTGTGTGTGTGTGTGTGTGTGTGTGTGCGCCTGTGAGTGTTGGTGTCCAGGGAGGCAAGAAGCATCAGAGGTCCAGAGGCCCTGAGGCCCTGGAGCTAGAGTTGGAGGCAGTGGTGAGCCACCCAGTGTGGCTGGAAACTGATCTTGGGTTCTCTCCAAGAGCAATAAGTGTTCCTAACAGCTGAGCCCTCTCTCCAGATCTCCAAAGCTTTTACATGAACAGACCCATTATCCCTTATTCCCATGCCTCTCTGCCCAGTCTAGTGTGCACCTGAGAATCACACATTCTGCAGACCCTTAGATCCTCTTGGCGAGCTACAGAGAAAGCTACCTGTGAGAGGGGATAGAAGACCAGTGGCGTAGGCTGTGATCTTGGTTGACCATGCTCTTGCTGCTGACCTTTGACATATGTTGCTGTTTGGATATGAAATGACCCCCTCGGGAGCATGTATCTGAACACTTGGGGGTCCCCATGTAGTGTCATTAAAGAGTTGCTTTGAGGAGGTGGAGACTTGCCGGAGGAAATGGGTGACTGGGGAGAGGACCTTGGGGTTTTATGAGGAGGATTGTAGGTACAACAACACCAGCCCACCTCCTGCTCCTGCCCCACACCTTCCCTGCATGAAGCCATGTATAACTGGCCCAACAGAGATGAAGATATGTTATCAAGTTACAGAAACCTTGGATTCTAGGAATTAGAATTCCCTCAGGAGCCTGGCAGTGGTGGCGCACGCCTTTAATCCCAGAACTTGGGAGGCAGAGGCAGGGCAGGAGGATCTCTGAGTTTGAGGCCAGCCTGGTCTTCAGAATGAGTTCCAGGACAGCCAGGGCTACATACAGAAACCAGGCCTCAAATAACAAATAGCAAAAACAAATCAACAAATAAAGAACTCCCTCAGGAGAAAGCCTATCTCTTGAATCAGCCAGAGGTAGAGCCTTTTCCCCCAGAAGATCACAAGAAAAGGACAGTAACCAGAATCATGATGAGTCTCCGATGGGCAGGCCACACCTTGCCCAGGACTGCTTAAACATTAACCTTCCAGCTGCCTAAAGACAATCCGACAGTGGCAGCAAGGAGTTCCCCACTGCATAGCTTTGTCCCTCCTTCCAGTGTGGCCATGTTGATAAGTCTCCTTCTTATGTTTTTCACTATTTATTTGGCCTTCTCATCCAAGGATGAATGGCTGAACCTGGCTTGTTGGGGCACACTCTGTGATTCTAAGTCCAGCAACAAATGTCTCTCTCAGTATGATAGAAGACCTCCCTGGAACTGGAAGCAGAAGAAACCTTTCCTCTCTTAGTTGTTTCAGATCAGGTACTTTGTTACAGCAACCAGGAGGGTAATCAATACTATGTATTACATGCCATTGACAGTGGAGATCTAAATGATAGAAAGGACCAAGGGGGAGCTGGCTCTGGAAGCAGTAGCCTCTAGCTGGTTTTTACAGGCTCCTGGACGCTCAGCCCAAGCTTCTCTGCGCACCACGGAGACCTCACCTGTCCTCCAGTTCCTGCTGGGCTTCCGAGGCCACTCTGCCTTCCATCAGCTTCAGGAGTTCATAGCTGGCGTTGGAGGCAAGCAGCGCCCTTTCCGAGGTAGCTTCGATCTTGGTGGCTGTGTCCCTGTGGCTATATGAATTGGCAAGACTGTCACTGTGAGCACACACAAGTGGTGGTGCCCAGACCACACCCCTGCCTGCTTCAAGGGTCTCCGGCCACCTGCCGCTGCAGCAGCAGCAGGGACACTCTGGGTTTTGACTCCTGTCACACATCAGTTACACCTGTGGTGCGGGTAGGAGGATGGGAAAAGGCCTTCCACCACATGGCCTCTCATACAGACACCACAGCGGGGAGTGAGCAAGCCAGTCTGCGACTCAATCCTGGCTCATACCATGTGTGCTCCATGAGGGAGTCAGCTGACTTCTCTGGATCTGTCTCCACATCTCTAAAGTGAGTTTGATCGCCAGAGCTAGAGAGGAAAACTGAGCTAGAGGGATGAAAAGCACAGGCCCAGAATTCAGTTCTTAGCACCCACATGGGTCCGCTCATACCTGCCTGAGACTCCAGCTCTTGGGATCCTACACTGTCTAGCTGCCATAGGTAGAGTTATTTATCTTTGCTATGTGTGTACATGTGTGTCTGTGTGTGCATGTGAGTGCAGGTGCCCTCAGAGGTGGGGAAGTGGGAGTCAGGTTCCCTGGAGCTGGAGCGTAGGAGGCTGTGAGCCACCTAATATGGGTACTGGACACTGAACCCAGGTCACCTGGAAGAGCAATACATGCTCTTAACTGCTGAGACATCACTCCAGCTCCCAAATATATCTTTTTTTTCTTTTATTCTAAGAGGAAAATATGCTGGGTATAGTAGCATAGATCCTTAACCCCAGCACTCGGGAGGCAGAGGCAGGTGGATTTCTGAGTTCGAGGCCAGCCTGGTCTACAAAGTGAGTTCCAGGACAGCCAGGGCTACACAGAGAAACCCTGTCTCAAGAAAAACAAATCAAAACAAAACAAAAAAAGAAATGTCACCTCAAGCTGTTGCCTGGCCTTTACATGCACCTGTGTGAGTGTGCTGAGATGGCTCAGCAGTTAAGAGCACTGTCGGCTCTTCCAGAGGTCCTGAGTTCAATTCCCAGCAACCACATGGTGGTTCACAGCCATCTGTAATGAGATCTGACGCCCTCTTCTGGTGTGTCTGAAGACAGCTACAGTGTACTCATATACATAAATAAATAAAACTTGAAAAAAAAAGAAAAAAATCATCTTCCCACCGTGTGTGTGTGTGTGTGTGTGTGTGTGTGTGTGTGTGTGTGTGTGTGTGTAGGCCAGAGGTCAACCTCAGGTATGCCCACCTTGTTTTAAGATATTATTATTATTATTGTCTTTTGAGACAGTGTTTCTTTGTGTAGTCCAGGCTGTCCTGGAACTTGCTTTACAGATCAGGCTGGCCTCGAACTCAGAAATCTGTTTGCTTCTACCTCCTGAGTGTTGGGATTAAAGGCATGTACCACTACAGCCAGCTAGCTTGCTCTCTCTCTCTCTCTCTCTCTCTCTCTCTCTCTCTTATGTGTATTGCTGTCTTGCCTACACATTTGTCTGTGTGAATATGTCAGATTTCCCTGGAACTAGGGTTACAGACAGTTGTGAGCCACCATGTGGGTGCTGGGAATTGAACCCAGGTCCTCTGGAAGAGCACCGAGTGATCTTAACCACTGAGCTATCTCTGCAGCCCTCCCACCTTGGTTCTGAAGACAGGGTCTCTCATTGGGAACTAGGCTGGACTGGCTGGCTAGTGTACTCCCAAGATCACATCCTTATGCCACATCTTGCATCCCGTATCTCTGCATCCTTACTGCTGAAGTCACAAGCTAGTGCCACCACAGCTGGCTTTTTACATGGCCTTTGGGGATTGACCTCAGGTCCTCATGCCTGTGTGATAAGCAAATTGACTGACTTTCCCCGGGCCCTGTGAACTACATCTTTAAAAAAAAAGTGTGTGTGTTTTAAGCCACCAGATGCCAAGATACGGTCCATTAAGCAAGCTTTTCCCCAGCACATCTGCACCTCCTTCTCTACCCCACCCAACCCCTTTCTATGCTGGTCACACCTACTCCCCCTCCCTGCTGAGCAGCCCTTAGCTCATCTGGTCCTAGCTCCTAGAGGCTAACCCTGACAACTGGAGCCTGTCCAAGAAGGACTGCCCCACCCCCTCTGTCAACAGTAAGAGCATTGAGCACAGTCCCCCATATCCTGGAGCTACACCCCTCACCTTCTGGCGAGGATCTGGGCCTCTGATGCCAGGTGACTCCAATTGGTGGGTGCACTGGATACTTTCTGAAGACTTGCCTTAAGGAGCAGAGAGAAAAGCTGAGGCTTGTCCTGGAAAGTCAAGGTTTACAGCCGGCTAGCTGACTGGGCAAAATAGAATGGTGTCAATATTGTGCCTTTCTCCACCCGGTGTGAGCCAGTTTGCCGATGACATCAAACCATGGGCAATCAGTTAAGGACAGGGCTTGGGGGCAAAGACTCCTACACGGGCTCCAGAGGAAGCAGGGTTGGGGGACCATGATACCAGAAATGAGAGAGCTGAGGCTGCGCGAAGGACCTCCTCCTCTGAGGACTGCAATGTCTCCTCCAGCTCTGCCATCTGGACACAGGTCTTCTGAGCTCCAGCCTGGGCACAGTGTACACGCCCTCTCAGCACCTGCACCTGCTCCCAAGCGGCCTTCACAGAATCCTCCAGGCCCGCCATCTGCTCCAGGAAGGACCCCCGGGCCTCTGTGGGAAGCCAGTGACCCAGTGATCACTGATTGAGACTCCATACGAAAGGCCCCTCACTCAAGCTTCCATCTGAGACCTCCACCCGCCTGGGCACAGCTGGCTCCCCAGAGCTACTCTGCCAGCCTGCTTCCAGTACACCAAAGGAGAAATCTGCCCATTTTATAGCTGTAAAGGTTAAGGCTGAGGAATGGCAAACCTGGACTTATAGGCCCTTTGGAACCACAATGGGCATCTCCAGAATAGGAGGATCTGGCAGTTGTGCCCCAACTCAAGTCAGTGCTGAGACTCTCACTGAGTCCCACGTGGGGCCGTCCCACTGCCCTCTCTTTTGATGCTTCGCCCGGCTCACCTTCTGCCAGCTGCCGAAGCACAGCTGCCTACAAATGGCAGCTGTACAAAGTGATCAGCTCAGTTTCAACACTCTGCAAACTGCATTCTGTATTCTGGCCTAATGACAGGTCTGCTTTTCTTAGTTACTAATTCTTTTGAAATGTGCCAAGCACTGGCTGGAGACAGGGCAGCAAGCCAACGGGCTGAGAATCAAAACCCCAGAGGACTGCTCCTGTTCAGCACCTGGAACAGCACCCCAGGCGCACAAAGTGTGTGGCTAAATGGTTAAATGAGTGAAGCCAGACCAGGTTTCCCTGAGCTTATAGTCAGCGCAGGGCAGGAGGCAGGGGACAGAGACCCGTGTTAATGTCGTTACAGATGGGCTAGGGACGTGAGAGGAGAGGCCTGTGGGGTGTCATGAATATCCTGAGATAGTCCCCTCACCTCTACCAGTCCCCTCACCGCCCAGTGTGCCATCCTCTGTACCTTGAAGTAGGTGGTGAGCTTGGTAGACATCTCCCCGAGGGGCTTCTCCCTGCAGAATGTCTAGTGGTCCCCAGGGGCTGCCACAGTCAGACCCCTGAAGCCACCCCTCCATCAGCATCAGCCTGGCCTTCAGCTTGGCTGCCTGCAGAGGACAGTGGGAAGGAAAGCTCTATGAGACCAGGCTCTCTGGGTGCTGGGTGTACCCTTGGCTTCCGCCTGCTTCGTCCTTTTCTTGGGTTCTCCCCTTCCTATCCTGCATGCACCTCAGTGCTAAGGGCTCACCAGCCCCAAGGACCCATCTTGCCAACTTCATCATCTACTTCCACTCTTACAGCCTAGCACCTGCTGACACTGTGCCAGCCACACCCATGCCCAACTGAGGGAGGGACAGAGGGAGTGAAAAGAAGGCCCTTGAAGATGTGTGCAAATGAGTGCATGTATGCATATGTGCTTTTATGTGTGCATGTGTGTACATGTTTGCATGGACGGGTGCATGCACGCACACATATGTGTATGGAGGTCAGAGATCAACATTGGAAATTGTTCCTGTTTGGATAACACCGACTTTGCTGGGTTATGTTTGCTTGTTTTTGTTTTTAAACAGAATCCTTCACTGGCCTAGAGCTCATCAAGTGACTCTGCTGACCAGCCCACAAGCCGAGGGTATAGGGTCGTCTTTGCCTTCCTGGCTTCTGGATGCCACGGTGCCCCCTTTTTTATGGCTTCTGAGTCCAGACTGAGGTCCTCAAACTTGCAGGCTAAGCTCTTTTCTGGCCCCCATGCATAACTTTGTCTGTCCCGATCACTGTCTCTGGGCTCGGCACACAGTGCAGGTGCCGTGGGTGTGTGCTGCCAGTGTGTGCTGGGTTGAGCCCATGCTTCACCCATGTGCACAGCAGCTGCATTTAAGCTGCGTGGAGCAGGAGCCAGCTGTAACGTGGGTGCCTGCCGTGGCTCCATGCCCTTTTCTTTTCTTTTTTTCTTTTCTTCTTTTTTTTTTTTTTTTAAAGATTTATTTTATTTATTATATGTAAGTACACTGTAGCTGTCTTCAGACGCTCCAGTAGAGGGAGCCAGATCTTGTTACGGATGGTTGTGAGCCACCATGTGGTTGCTGGGATTTGAACTTATCACCTTTGGAAGAGCAGTCGGATGCTCTTGCCCGCTGAGCCATCTCACCAGCCCCCCCCCTTTTTTTTTTGGTTTTTCGAGACAGGGTTTCTCTGGATAGCCCTGGCTGTCCTAGAACTCACTTTGTAGACCAGGCTGGCCTCGAACTCAGAAATCCGCCTGCCTCTGCCTCCCAAGTGCTGGGATTAAGGTGTGCGCCACCACGCCCAGCTTTCCATGCCCTTTTCAATCACATTAAGCAGAGGGCCGGGTCCCAAGCTCTGTTCTCAGATCCAAAGCCTCTAGTGCTCAGACAGAGCCTAGACTTTCTGTGCCTTTTGTGAACTCATTTGGAAGAAAAAAACTGTTCTAGGCGGGTGAGGGGTGAGGGGGGGACATGGTAGTTTAGTTTACCCAATGGTGCAAAATGCATGATGTCCTACAAAAACGGAAATGGCTGGGCATAGGGACCTGGCCTGCTGCCCCATGAGCTAGCGCTCAGGATGGACTGCTTTCTTCTGCATCACCATGTGCTCTCTGAGCCATACTGGGCCCAGGAGGCACAAAGGCTTGAACTAGATATTCTGCAGTTGGATATTAAGCCATCCAAAGTTGTCCTCTGTTTGGACAAAGTGAGAGGGGACTCCCGGTCTGGCCTGTCATCCAATCCCCACTGAACTGGACAAGTATGACCTTGGCTCTGTAAGGGTAGGACGGGATGAGACAAGAGCCATCTCTGGTTCATCCAGGACAGGGGGAACAAATGAGGGTGGATTGAAATGAGGAGGCTGGATGAACTCAGGAGAGGGTGGCCAGTGGGAACACAGGCTTGAGGTCTGTGGATGACCAGGAAGCCTCTGGACCAGCATGGGACTGGTGCTCTATGGAGATGTGAAATTGATCTGAAGGTCTGGGCATGACAACTTACCTCTTCCTTCACTAGGGCATAGCAGGTGGGACACTCTTGGCAGCCTGTGTTGCCATCCGCGAGGAAGAAATTGTCCAGGCAGCGGTCGCATTTATAGCCCACGAAGCCAGGCCGGCACACACAGGTGCTGTTTTCATGGCACTGAGATGAGGCAGCACCCAGTGGGGAGCACCTACAGTCTGGAGGAGAGCAGCCAGCTTTGGGGACCTGATGGTGATCCCCTACTCACCTCCCACTCCTGAATCTGAATTCCCACAACCCCTGAGTGTCCTGAAAT
This sequence comes from Mus minutoides, assembly GCA_902729485.2. Classification (NCBI taxonomy): domain Eukaryota; kingdom Metazoa; phylum Chordata; class Mammalia; order Rodentia; family Muridae; genus Mus; species Mus minutoides. The sequence continues at coordinate 1,511,637 of LR753347.1, read as the reverse complement.
GTAGACTCCAGGAATCCATGCCAAAGACTAATCAGAAGGTTAGAGCTGGCAACCTCCTCTTCAATTTCATTTAATGCAATGTCCCCAGGGACCGAGAACTGCCAGAACAGTGGCTGTACAAGCAAAGAAACTGGCTCACATGTGACCTGCTGTTGGCAGATATGCAGGGTTCAGTGATTACCACAGGACCCCCCATTCCTCACGCTCCTGCACCTCAAGTTCTCAAGACCCAGCATTGAAGCTTGCCATCTTCCCCACCATACCCGCTTCTTGTGGGTCATCCCCAGCAAGAGACCTCCGCCCTGCTCTCCCACAGCCCACCAGGACCCAGCTTGCTCACCTCGGCAGCCCTTGATGGAGAAGCCAAAGAAACCTAGCTGGCATCTGTCACAGGCTTGGCCAGTGACACCGGGTCGGCAGGGGCACTGGCCAGTCTTGGGGTGGCACTTATTCTCCAAGGAGCCAAGTGGGTGACATTTGCAGCTGTGACATGAAGCAAGAATGAGGGTTGATCAGGCTGCCTCTGAACCTCAAATAGCTGGAGAGGTACTCAGGGACAGAGGACACGGGGGAGAAAAAAAAAACACCATGGGCACAGATCTACAGATCTGGTAAGTCACTATGAAATTCACATACACTGAAGGCTCCAAGGAGCTACACAAGAAAGACCTCCCTCAGCCTTTCCCTGGGATCTTCCTTTGAAGCTGAGACATCCGTCTCAGGTGCTGCTGTGGTCAAAAAATTCACCCAGTGATAGGTGTTATTGAGATGAGAATCAGAGCAGACCAGCCCCCTGCCCACCTGGCCACCTGGGCAGTTCTTGGCCTGCCTCCTGGGCTGGCAGAGCCTCCTGGGCATCTGATACTGAGAAACTGAGCTCTTGTACCCTTTGGTGAAGGGCACAGCATAGCTGGAAATGGACCTGAGATGACACATCCCAGACCAGGCCTGTCCCTGAGGCTCCATGGTGTTCTCTTCCCCCTGGCAAGACACCCAGGGGCACTCATAGCCTCACCCCCTACCTCTGGCAGCCCTTCCCAGGCTGGAGGTCATAGAAGCCAGGGCTGCAGCGGCTGCAGTCCCTCCCGGAGACATAAGGCAGGCAGGCACACTGGCCAGTCACGTGGTTGCAGGTCTTCTCAATGACTGAGCCCCTTGGGTCACAGCTGCAGGCTAAGAGTTGTAGGAAAGGGTGTTTTAGAATCATCTACTTTGACTTTAGGGGTTATAGGCAGAATCTAGGAAGCCAAGGGAGCCCCAGAGATGGCAGTTACTCAGGCCAGGTTCCTGAGATCCTCTTGGGAAAGGCTCAAGGGACAAACTCAAGTCTCAGCCCATTTGCTATGTCTTTAGTGAGTCAGCCCAGAAGAGTGGGATTCGGAAGTTCTCCTGAGTCTGCCTCAGGCTGCAGGCTGGAGAAAAGGCCAGAGATGTGGTTTCTGATCACAGGCAGAGCCTAGAAGCCATCTCTGGAGCCACATAACTTCTGCTCTCCCAGGAACTATAGTGCAGCACCCTTTTTGATGCCAGAGCGGGGTTTCTGGGAGGTGGGTCCACACTGTGTGGGTGATGCCATGTGACAAACGGTTTTGAGGGCATCTGATGAGCATGAAAACTGAGTTGCTGATGCAGGACTTCCAGGAGCCTGATTCAGGCAGATGCAGGCTGTGGTCCTATGGCAGGCATGAGGCTGAGTGCAGCCCAGGCAGGTAAAGGGGGGCAGATGAAAGTCTTGACCTTACCATCCTTGCATCAGCCTCATGTGCTAACTATCGATATGAGAGAAGTGCTGGATTATTAATGTAGGGCAAAAGTGTGGGATGAGAGCTTATGAGATGTCAGGACTGAAGGGGCCTTAGGAAAGAACAAATCCCAGTGCTTTTTAGAGAACAGAGAAGGCAAGAGACCTGCCTAAGGTGGCCCAGCCAAGCAGAGGGGGCAGCTGGTTATTAGCTTTCTCAGCTATCCTGTCTGTGTCTCGAATGAGGGTTGAGGACAGTGGTTCCCGTGCCTTACCCCATGGGTCCGGGATTTCAGGTACTCACGAGCACATTTGTCCACAGGCCTTGTGGCCACAGCACTCCCATAGAAACCCTCCCGACAGTGCTCGCAGTGGGCCCCTGTCGTGTTGTACAGGCAGCGCAAGCAGTGGCCAGAACGAGGATCACAGTTGCCCACAGCGTTGAGATCCACGTTCCCACTGCACTGGCATCGGCGACAGGGCTGGGGAGCTCCAGAGAGCCCTAGAGGATTCCCAAAAAAGCCATCTTCGCAGCTCTCACATCGTCGTCCTGTGGATGGGAGGGGCAGGTCTGGAGCACTGGCCAGCTGCACTCACAAGCAGCTATCACATAGCCTCTGAGGTTATGTGGGGTCTCTGGCTCAAGCTGGCCTACAGTCAGGTACTAGGGCACTGCCCGCTGGCAGTGTGGCCCTGGGCAAGGCATCATGCCTTCCTCATTCCTGGCTCCTCACCTCTATAGTGAGGAGAGCTTTGTAGCTGCTCCAAAGCACTACCAAGAAGCCTCGATGAGGTTATTTGTGCAGAGCACTAACTGCAGAGTGCTCGGCATTAGCAGGTACCACAGCGTCCACCACCATCCTTTGCATCTTTATCAGCATCTTCCTTAGCATCACTTGGACTTTGGTCAGGCTCAACTCGGAAGTCCAGGGAAGCAGCTGCATGCTACTCTCTCCCAATACCCCAGGAGGTGATGTGGGTAAAGAAACTAGTGGGAATCTGGGAATCTGTAAGCTACCCAGGCCCTCCTCCCTCTAGGGAGCAGCTGTAACTGCTCCTGTGAAGTCCTCTCTTAGGAATGTCCCACCCACCCTGCAAGCATCTCTCACTGTTCACTCTCACTGCCTGGGTTTAAAGGGGGTCAGAAAATGGGGATAGGTAAGAAATGGGGGGACAGTCTGATGCCAGTGGGTACAGAATCTAACCACCCGGGAACGGGATACTCCACAAAACGGTTCAGTGCCGACACTAATCCCATACACTAAATGTCTCAGAAGGACAACACTCACTCCTACTTAGAGGAGACAAATTCAGAGACACAGTCAGATAGTAGTGAGGAGTGGGTGAGGAACAGGGAGCTTAGGTGACAGCTCAGTGGGCATGGCTGGCGCTCACTGGGGAGGATGGTGGCAGGGAACAGCCCACGATGCCAGGGCCCCTTAGGCCAATGAATCACACGCTTAAAATGATGGCCAAGGAGGACAGCTTTATGATATGGGTTTTATTATGATAAAGAATTAATGATGTAATATACCGATAGCCGTTTAATTGTCCACTTTAAGTGGGTGACTTTGTGGGGCATTGCAGTGGCCTCAAAGGCTGTTAAATGCACCTCTGAGGAGATGGGGGGAGGGGAAGTCCTGCAGCAGAGGGTGGGAACGGGAAGGATGGAACCTGGGAGGAGAGGGCTGTTTGCCTCGTGTTGCCTGATAGATACTCACCAAAACCTGAACGCTGAAAAGTCCTGTGTGTGTGTGTGTGTGTGTGTGTGTGTGTGTGTGTGTGTGTGTGCGTGTGTGTGTGTGTGTGTGTGCGTGCTCACATGTGTTTACAGGCAAAGGAGTGTGCATGCGTGTGGATATACACATAAGCATATGTGCGTGAAGGCCAGAGATCAGTGTTGGGTATCACCCTCTATCTCTACCTTGTGTTTTGAGACAGGATCCCTGAGCCCCACTGTTCCTCCTGCACTCCCGGAATCCCCCTGCCTCTGCCTCCCCAGTGCTGAGGGGATAGGCGTGTGCCCTGCACTTGATCTCTGTCTACTGTGCTCTAAGTCTCAGACTCAGGTGGTCCAGTTTCTTTAGCATCACTTCCCAAGCTGAGCCTTCATTTGAGACATGCCACCCTCAGTGCTGGGGTTTCTGCAGTGAGGATCCCAGGTCCCTTGGCTTCCTCCCAAGCCATGACTACAACTCTAAAACCCCACATATAGGCCTTCCAATGTTCCATTATATATGGCCAAGGCTCCAGGTCTGCAGTAACTCTCAGCGTACTGGAGCCTTGACAAGGAGACTCTGTCCTCAGAAGTCATTCTTTCCACCCCTCGAGTCAGGCTCTGTCCCACCAGTCATACCCTAACCTCTGCTAGAACCAGGGCAGGATCAGGGCTCAGGCTTGGTCTTTCTGGGGAACAGAGCACAAGCCACTCACCTCTCTGACCAGGAGGGCAATGTGTGCACACCACGTCTCCACTCTCTGGGATGGTTGTGCAGGCTGATTGGCCAGGGCACGGACAGGGCTGGCAATCATCAGCGTGGCCTGAGAAGGCGTTACCGTAGAAACCTGGCATGCACCGCTCACAGGATGGACCCTCAGTGTGGTGGCCACACCGGCAGATCCCTAAGGAGCAAGACACTTGTTCACTACCTCAGCCCAGAAGCCCTCAGAACAGTGGTTCTCAACCTTCCTAATGCTGCGACTCTTTTGGGGGGATAGGGGGGGTTGGTTTTTTGAGACAGGGTTTCTCTGTATAGCCCTGGCTGTCCTGGAGCTCACTTTGTAGACCAGGCTGGCCTCGAACTCAGAAATCCACCTGCCTCTGCCTCCCGAGTGCTGGGATTAAAGGTGTGTGCTACCACGTCTGGCTGCTGTGTCTCTTTAATACAGTTCCTCATGATGTTGTGACCCCCAATCATAATTTTTTTTCTGTTGCTACTTTATAACTGTAATTTTGCTACTACTGTTAGGAATTGTAATTTAAAGATTTTTGGAGATAGAGGTTTGCCTAGAGGTTGCAATTTACAGATTGAGAACAGGACATGTGCTGGTAGACTAGAGAGACAGGAGCTTAGGGTAAATCCCGCTGAGCCAGACTGCCTGGGTCCATGTCCATCACTTAAGGTTTGTGTGAGCTGGGAAAACCTTCTAACCTGCCCCTCTGTGGGTAGGAGGTATGGCTCTGCCCCCTGCTGGCTGGGTGGCCACCTTGCACCTCAGATCCCTGTCTTGGAGGCTGGGATGGATGGTAACTGTGGCCACACCACAAATAAGCCTGCAGGGGTGGATGGGTGGAGTGGCAGGGCTGGGGTGGGGAGGGGGAGCGGGGGGGGGGGCGGGGACGACACTTGGACACTGTTCACCATTCCTATCTCACAGCTCTCCCGATCCATGGAAGGCACAGAGACACTGTTTCTTCCCCTCTCCCTGCTCCTGTGTCCTCTTCACCTTGAGGGCCCCTCCTAAAGGGAGACCCTGGCTCAGGCTTCCAGCCTTGCGGGGCGGGGCTCACTCTGTACAGAAACTATAGTATGTACAGGCTATTGGTATGGCAACTCTTGGTACTGGAAGACGGAGGACACCACAGACTCCCTTCTCCAGTCCAGCAACCCCTAGAGTCTGCTCAGAGCCTAGGGTCGTGACTCACCATGGGGACCCAAGAGTGGCCCTACAGGAGGCAACCAGCAGTGTCCAGCCATGGCTGTGAGGAGAACGGAAGGGAACTTCATTCCCTAGGTAGTCAGAGTCCGGGAGGACTCCTGCCTCAGCTCACACCCTCAGGCTTGATTCTTAGACCAGCTGTTCTACCCATTTTACAGATGAAGGCTTACTGATATGGAATGAAAAGTTGTGGCAAAGTCAAGGGCTCTGTGGGGGGGGGGTGTGAAAAATCAGTTCCATCTCATGAGGAGATTCTGTTTCCTCAACAGGAGCTGCAGGGAGCATTATCCAGGAAAGGATTGTGAGGCTTCATCTAGGCTCAATTGGTGATGTCTGCCAGGCACAAGAGCCATGGATAATGTTCTAATGTATCAGAGATTCCACCTGTCTTGGGAAGGCAGCGGGGTGAAAGGCCTGTGACAGAGGTGAAAAGGCCTGGTTCTGTCCCCTAGCGCCTCCTGGCCACGTGACTTCTGGCAAGGTTTCTGTGTCTCTGTAGGTGTGAGAAGTAGCTCTACTGAATGACAATACTCCCACCCCCCAAAGCTGGTGGGAGGTGTGGCTCTGTCACCTACAGGTCATGAGGTCACCCCACACCTCAGGTTTCTGTCTTGGAAATGGGACAATAATGGAGCATATATCACTTGCATGTCTACAGGAATCAAGGAGAGGACATCAGGGAGGAAGGGGATGATACTATTTTATTCCTTCCTTTATATTATCCCTTGATATTATTTATCTGCCTCTCCCAGGAAAAGAGCCCATGCCTCACCTCGTCAGCTACCCCTGAACTTCAGTGCAAAGAGCGTTCTATTCTTTTAACCATCTAGACGATTCCTGACCTTCATGGACTTTGTCTCCATGGCCTGGCCAGTGTATACTACTGCTGTCTGTACTGTATAGATGGGGACATTCAGGGAGAGAAGTGACTTTTCCAAGGCTACAGCCACAAAGCAGTGAGGACACTTGGCTTGTGGCTTTGGGTGAATACCCATGAGTTCCTGTCATCTGTACAACTCTCTGAATATCTTTCTTCCGTTGCTGTCTGTGCTGGTAATTCTCATAGTACCTGCCAGGAGGCAAGACTCTGAGGGGTTTTTCCCAGGACCTGCGGAGGTCGGGGGTGGAGGAGGAATGGCAGATGCCTGCAGAGAGGCTGCCTGAAGGCCCCCTCAGGTGCATACAATCCCTGGCCCCTAGGTTCCAGTCAGGATTTTTGTTACAATAGGAGAAGCCCCAGAGAACAGTGCAAGGATAGACCAGTGCCCATGTCTCCCAATGAGGCCCAATCCTCATGCCACTGTGTCCACATAGCCCAGGGAGCTTTGGAATGGGATTCTGGGGACTTACCTGTGTTGGGGTCACAGGTGCCATGCTGGTTGCAGGTGCAAAGGATGCAGTTGGCATAGGGACCCCCATGAGGTATTTCTCTCTTGTATCCCGGAGCACAGAATTCACAGAACTGGCCTGTGTATCCCTGGGGACATAAGCAGGTCTCCACCCAAGAGGCTGGTGGGGCAAGCCCACGCTGGGGCCGGGCCGATGTGAGCCGAACTTCACACAAGAGCACTTGGCCTGCAGAATGAAAAGCAAGTGGGTGGGGGAGACCTGCATCCATGTCCAGCCGATACTTCCTGAGAACCTACAAGGGGGGCCATGCACGCAAAGGCAGCTTGTGAGTCAACTGTTTGTTTGAGACAGGGTGTTCGCTGTATAGCCTGTGCAGTCTTCAAGCTTGCAATCCTCTGGCCTTGACCTCTTAAGTGCTGGGATTACAGGCATGAACTACTGCCACGCCAGGCTGCAAGAGCAATTTTTAAATCAACAGTCAAAAAAAAAATCAAGGATAAAGCTGGGCGTGGTGGCAAAAGCCTTTAATCCCAGCACTCGGGAGGCAGAGGCAGGCGGATTTCTGAGTTCGAGGCCAGCCTGGTCCACAAAGTGAGTTCCAGGACAGCCAGGGCTATAAAGAGAAACCCTGTCTCGAAAAACAAACAAACAAACAAAAAACCAACAAGGATAAAGGAAATGGATGATTTTTTAGATCAAGAAATAGACAAGGGACTGTGGTGAGGTCAGTGTTAGCATGTGCACTCAGCATGTGTAAAGTGTGCAGACAGAGACAAGATTGCAAGATCTGCATGCTTGCTTGGAGCCACACGATGGCTCAGCGGGCTAAGAGCCCACGCTGCCAAGCCTGACACGAGTTCAATTCTCGAGGTCCCACAGTTGTCCTCTGACCTCCACACATGTGGCACACATAGGAATATGTGCCCATAAATATACATATATACAAGTGAATAAATATTGTTATATTTTTAAAATTGGCTTGGTGGCACATGAGATCAATCCTCTTTAAGTTTCAAACCCAACCTGATCTACTTATCAAGTTTCAGACAAGACAAGACTACACAGTGCAGCACCCGCAAATCCAGCACTTGGGAGTTAGAGGTAGGAAGATCAGGAGTTTAAGTTTAAGACTCTGTCTTAAAACCAGTTGGGTGGGGCTGGTGAGATGGCTCAGCGGGTAGGAGCACCCGACTGCTCTTCCGAAGGTGATAAGTTCAAGTCCCAGCATCCACATGGTGGCTCACAACCATCTGTAACGAGATCTGGCGCCCTCTTCTGGAGTGTCTGAAGACAGCTACAGTGTACTTACATAAATAAAATAAAATAAATCTAAAAAAAAAAAAAAAAAACCAGTTGGGTGAGGGCCGGGCGTGGTGGCTCACGCCTTTAATCCCAGCACTCGGAAGGCAGAGGCAGGCGAATTTCTGAGTTCAAGGCCAGCCTGGTCTACAAAGTGAGTTCCAGGACAGCCAGGGCTATACAGAGAAACCCTGTCTCGAAAAACCAAAAAAAAAAAACAAAAAACAAAAAAAAACAGTTGGGTGAATTTAGAACATGTATCAGCCCATGAAGGGGCTGAGGTGCAATGCCATTGTTGGCCAGCAGGGGTGAGCAGTGCTCTCAGAAAGATGTGGTGGAGGGTGCAGGATTCTGTCAAGGATGTCAACCTGCTTCCTAGAGTTGTTCTTCCCCGGGACTTCCTGCTCCTGCAGTCCAACCCCTGCCTCTGTCCTCAGACACACTTCTGCTGCCCTGTGCAAGTGTCCTGATTCCTCAATCTCAGAGTCCATGCTGGGGGAACACCACAGACAATGCAGGCCAGGACCCATGTTCTAAGGGGGTGAACTCTTATCATACTACCAGAATGGCTTGGGCCTTGGCCACTGGTCCAGATGCTCAGAGCAGTCAGATTGGAAAGCAGGCGCTGGAAGTGGAAGGCGGGCAGCGGGGACTCTGCCTCCTCAGAAGACTCCTGCAAACTGTAAAGGACAGAAAATCAGCAGGACAGCCTGATGTAGAGACAGGTGGTGCCAAGAGGCTGGGGTCCTCAGAGCCTCCCAGTATGCCTAGCCCTCAGAGGCCACTCTGCCTGCCACCCCACTCCCACCTCTCAGGACTAGGAGAACACTTACAGGAACTGGAGCTGAACTTGTCTTGGCTGCCTGGTGTCCTGAGGGCTGGGTAGACTGGAGGGCCTCAGAGCCAGAGCTAAACCTGCCCCCTCTAGTCTCAGCTGCATAGGAGGTGGGGAGCCTCCAGTGGGTACTTGGAGGGTCAGTACAACTGGCTGTCCATAGCTGAGTCTCTGGTCTCCCAGGAACTTCTCTGAAGATAAGAGGGAAGAGCTTTTATAGCTCCATATGCTTAACTTGATTCTATCATCTGTATTCTTATTTGTTTATTATCTATCTATCTATCTATCTATCTATCTATCTATCTATCTTTCAAATGTAGGAGTATTCTGTCTGCATGTATACCTACATGCCAGATGAGGGCATCAGGTCCCTTTATAGATGTCATGAGTCACCAGCCACCATGTGGATGCTGGGAATTGAACTCAGGACCTCTGGAAGAGCAACCAGAGTATTTAACAGCAGAGCCATCCCGCCTGCCCCTGGCATTTGTATAGATGGCAACAATAAACCATCTAAGCACAATGCACCTGCAGTGGGTAGAGAATCCAAGGCCAGGGCCAGGGAGATGGCTTAGCAGTTAGAGTGTTTGACACAGAGTGACAGAAGCAGAGTTTGGGTTCCTAGAACCCACACTCAGTGGGCCTGGTGGCCTGCTGTAATTCCAGCCTTAGAAGGTAGAGAAAGGAAAGCTCTAGAACAAGCTGGCTAGTGGGGGACTGGCCTATCAGCGAGCTCTGGGTTTGACTGAGACACCCTGCCTCAATGAACAAGGTGGAAGAGAGAGATCACACACACACACACACACACACACACACACACACATACACACACATGGAATTTTGATGATTTCACATACGCTGTGGTCTGACTGAAGAGTCATAATACCTAGAGGTGTCCCCAAGCATAATCCCTGGGGTCTAACCAGAGGCGATTGGACCAGGTCAAAAAGGACTAAGCTGCAGATGGATTGGAGATGTCTGCACACTGGCCGTGGAGTAGGGGAAGTCTATTGGATTATCCAGGAAGGTCCAGGGGATCTCCAGGGAGGAAGAGACGAAGGTCAGTTGTGATCATAAGAAGGACAGCCTCTCTGAAGGTGGAGAGGGTGTGAACTCTGGAGGGGAGACACAGCCCCGTAACGTGATGCCCAGTCCCTGCTTCTGGTTTCCAATACACAAAGAGAATAAATGTATGTGTTCTCAGCTACCGAATCCATGGCCGCTCGCCAGCACCTGTTTGACTGGCACCCCTAAGCTTGTGCCGAAAGGAATCCTTCCAGTAAAGTATTAAGAGGTGGGAAGTTGGTCTGGCTGAGGTGTTAGGGTGGGGTCTCTGGGAGACCCACTAGGATGAAGTGACATGGCTCGGGTGGGGTCCCTGCGGTTGAAGCTAGGTGGGGGGCTTTATGCATTGTACCACTTCAGGACTGACTGTCTGAAGAAGGCTACCACAAGGTGTCCACCTTGACCTTGAACAGGAACTGCAGGTCGAAATGAACCTGCCTTTTAGAATTCACCTACTCTGAAGATCTGTAGTCTTAGCAGCAGCAGGGACCTGGGTAGTGTGACCAATGGGGACTGTTACCTACCTGGGGCTGAGAGTTCCTCCCCTCCTCGCAGGCCCAGGAGGAGCCCACTCTGGCTCCATTGCAGAGGATGCTCGGACAACCCCATGCTTCTGGCCTTCCAGCCACCAGCTCCTAAATATCAAACACAGAATATTCACCCCAACAGTGAGAGACCTGAATGTTGGCGTGCAGTGACAAGTTCCAGCAGGGCTCTAAAGTCGGAGGGAGTTTGAGGCCAAGTTGGATTACATAGGCCCCTGTCTCCCGAGGTATAACCATGATTCCTTGTCCCAGACAAACCTTGTGCAAGGTTGGCAAGAACTCTACCCACTGAGCTTCATCCCTAGCCCTCTCTTTATTGTCTTAGGATTCAGAAGACAAGCCTTTGGCTAGTTTCAGGCCAATCACTGCTTTGGGACACCCTGCTTTCTGTGTGGTGTCCAGCAGAGGGCCTACTGCCTTTGTCTCTGGACATCCTGAAATTGATGCCCAAGTTCCATTCTTGTGCCGGGCGTGGTGGCGCACGCCTTTAATCCCAGCACTTGGGAGGCAGAGGCAGGCAGATTTCTGAGTTTGAGGCCAGCCTGGTCTACAAAGTGAGTTCCAGGACAGCCAGGGCTAGACAGAGAAACCCTGTCTCGAAAAACCAAAAAAAAAAAAAAAAAAAAAAAAAAAAAAGACTAAATTCTCACAGGATGTGATGGTGCACGCCTTTAATCCCAGCATTTGGGAGGCAGAGGCAGGCGGATTTCTGAGTTCTAGGACAACCTGGTTGTCTAGAGCAACTCAAAACAAAACAAAACAAACAAACCAGAAAAAAAAAAAAAACCCTAAACTCTCAGGTGTGGGGGAATGTTCCAAGGAGGATTGCTGGGCACCTGGACTCTGATGGATTTCAGAGCTTGGAGTTGTACCCTCTTGTTCCAAAGACACAATCATAGTAGCCAGAACCAATCTCAGATAGACCGGATCTAGTCTGTAAACTGCCAATGAGAGACCTGCCTATGAGGATCCCGGGATTGCCTAGAACAGGGAGCAGCAGTGCTGGCATACAAACGGTGCTTAATAAATGAAGGCCAAGAGTCTAGGTTGAAACTCAGATAAACTGAGGAGACTAACTCTCTTGTGGGTAAATGGAGGCTGCCCTACAGGACTCAGGGTTGCCACAGCAATACCCAGCCAGTTCCCAGTGCCACCTGACGATAAAGTGCGGGAGGCTGGAGGAGTGGTGGCTGGAGAAGGAGGGTCGCAGCAGGTGCTGGGGGACTCCCTTTCACACAGTACACACCACAGCTGTGGGGCATAGGGCATCTTTCCAAAAGGGGCAATGGTGGAAGGGCTGTTGCTGTCCCCATTCCAACTTCCAAATTGAGATTCTCTGCCACGGCCAAGGAAGGCAGACCTCATGCACAATTACCATGGCGGAAGTCTGAGCGGATGTGGTGTTCCTGGAACCCAGCAGCAGGAGCACACACCTTGGAGTGGCCATAACAGAAGCAGCTGCTGCAGCCTGCTGGGTTGTGGGGCTGCAGGTTAAATGTCCCGGGGTGGCATCTGTAAGAGAGTCAGACTGGGTCACGTGGTCAAGCCAGGATGGGATAGGACCAGGATCCAGACAATTAGAACTCCTGGGGAAATTTAAGAAAACATTTTTATTTTTATTTCTCTCTTAAAATCACAACTTAGACAGACAGGACAGACAGTCCCCATGCCTGCCTGATCTGTGTCTCTGCTGCTAATATATGTCCTGGAAGCCAAGATCACACCGCCTAACTAGTGTTAGCAAGCTCTAGGTTGGGTCTGGGTTTTGTTTTGTTTTTTTCTTTTCACAATAATATGTTTCCCTGCTCCAGGACCTGACACTGCATTTAGCTTCTCCCTTGTGTCCTCTGGTTTGTAAACATCGCTCTCTCTCATCTCTTGAGGTCTTGACACCTTCATTTCTGTGGTTTTTTTCTTTTCTTTTTTTTTTTTTTTTTTTTTTTTTTTTTTTTTTTTTTTTTTTTTTTTTTTTTTTTTTTTTTTTTTTTTTTTATCTCTTTGTTTGTTCAAGGCAGGGTCTCACCATGTAACTCTGCCTGGCCTGGAACCCTCCTCTATGTAGACAAGACTGTGGTCTTGAACTCAGAGAGATCTACCTGCCTCTGCCTCCCAAGTACTGACCCTAAAGGTGTGCACCACCAGACAGGCTTTGGGTCTTATTGTTGTTTGTTGTTTTTTATAAAGATGATTTCAATTTTTAAAAAGCTTTATATAGGGCTGGAGAGATGGCTCAGTGGTTAAGAGCACTGACTGCTCTTCCGAAGGTCCTGAGTTCAAATCCCAGCAACCACATCGTGGCTCATGACCATCCATAATGAGATCTGATGCCCTCTTCTGGGGTGTCTGAAGACAACTACAGTGTACTTACATATAATAAATAAATAAATCTTTTAAAAAATTGTTCTATACTGTAAAAAAAGTTTTATATATATGAGTGCTTTGCTTGCAATCATGTTTGTGTGCCGTGTGCGTGTCTGGTGCCTGCAGCATCCAGAGTGGGTGCTGAGTCCCCTGAAACTGGAGCTAGCTTCAGATGTTTGTGAGCAACCATGTGGGTGACAGAAACTGAACTGGGGTCCTCTGAATAAGCAAGTGCTTTTTTTTTAAAAAAGATTTATTTTATTTTATTATATGTAAGTACACTGTAGCTGTCCTCAGACACCCCAGAAGAGGGAGCCAGATCTCGTTAGGGATGGTTGTGAGCTACCATGTGGTTGCTGGGATTTGAACCCATCACCTTCGGAAGAGCAGTCGGGTGCTCTTAACCGCTGAGCCATCTCACCAGCCCCAGCAAGTGCTCTTAACTGCGGAGCCATCCGTCCAGGCCCCTTGTTTGTTTGTCTGTCTGTCTGTTTGTTGTATGTATGTATGTATGTATGTATGTATGTATGTATTTGTTTGTTTTTGAGGCAAGGTCTTTTTTTGTTTGTTTGTTTTTGTTTTTGTTTTTGTTTTGTTTTTCGAGACAGGGTTTCTCTGTATAGCCCTGGCTGTCCTGGAACTCACTTTGTAGACCAGGCTGGCCTCGAACTCAGAAATCCGCCTGCCTCTGCCTCCCAAGTGCTGGGATTAAAGGCGTGCGCCACCACTCCCGGCCAAGGTCTTATTTTATATCCTGGCCTGGCCTTGTACTCATGACAATCCTCCTGTCTCAGCCTCCCAAGTGACACTGGCTGTGGTTGAATCATCTCCTAGGTTCAATGCTGCCCACAAGGTTTTTGGTCTAATCAGTTGCTACAGTTTAGTTAATAGAAATAGGGCACTGGCCAGGCATGGCGGTAATCCCAGCACGCCAGAAACCCCAGCAACCAGGAGGTGAAGGCAGGAGGACCAGGGGCTCAAGGTAATTTTCACCTACATAGTAAGTTCAAGGTTAGCCTGACCTACCTCAGGGTTAGGAGTGGTAGCACTCAGGAGGCAGAGGCAGGCAGAGCTCTTGAGTATGGGGGCAGCCTGGGCTGCACAGTGAGAACCTGTCTCAAATACGGAACACAAAACCCCACAAAACAATAAACCTCCCAGGAGGGGAAAGTAGCAAAGAACGTGCTTGCAACACTCTTGAAAAACTACCATTGTAATTAGTAACTATTTCCAGGGCTGTATCTTGAGGGGACAAAATTCCGGTTTCTCACAGACACCAGCGTTCATTCCATCTCCTCGCTACCACTTCTACCCTGATTTCCATTCCACTCTTCTTTATCACTCGGAATTCTGAGGGAAGAGTTGCTCCACCATCCTTATCTGTTTATTTATCTAATCTTCCACTGGCATTATGGATATCTGCCCCATTCTTAGGGTTATAATTCTGCGCTGGGCGTGGTGGCACACGCCTTTAATCCCAGCACTCGGGAGGCAGAGGCAGGTGGATTTCTAAGTTCGAGGCCAGCCTGGTCTACAAAGTGAGTTCCAGGACAGCCAGAGCTACACAGAGAAACCCTGTCTCGAAAAACAAAAAACAAAAAACAAAAAAACAAAAAAAGGGGGGGGATTTATAATTCTATCGAATCTCTATTAATTTTGTTATTCAAATTGTTCCAGTTTCTGGGATTTCCCGCAGATCTGCTCTTGTATCCCTTCCTGTATCCAGGGCAGGGATGACTCTTAGCTCAGATGGTTGGGGCTTCTTGGAGCAAGGCAGTGAGAAGGTTCTGAGGTTAAGATTGGTATGTTCCATTAATGATGTCTGCCACGGGTGTGAGATGGGAGAGCTGTGACAGTTCTCCATTAGTGATGTCTGCCACGGGTGTGAGGCAGAAGTGCGGAAATATGATATCAGGTATTTACCTGAATTAGACAAGCTCTTCCTATCTTTCTAGAGCTTTTTTCTCAGGATTCTGATCTTGAAGCAAGAGCGCATTTCTTCAGCTAAGAAATCCTCAGTAGTGCTGGATCAGAATATAAGCAGTTCCCACAGGCAGGGCCTTTGGATGGTGTTTTACTGCTGTGAATAGACATCATGACCAAGACAACTCTTTTATAAGGACAACATTTGATTGGGGCTGGCTTACGGGCTCAGAGTACAGTCCATTATCATCAAGGCAGGAGCATGGCAGCGTCCAGGCAGGCATGGTGCAGGAGGAGCTGAGAGTTCTACCCCTTTATCCAAAGGAAGCCAGTAGCAGACTGGCTGCCATGGGGTTAGGAGGAGGGTCTCAAAGCCCACCCCACAGCGACACACTTCCTCTAACAAGGCCACACCTCCTAATAGTGCCACTCCCTGGGCCAAACATACTCAATCCACCATAGGTAGCTTCCTGGGTAGCAGGCCCCTGGAGTTTTGGCAAGAACGTGGGGAGACAGGCTTGCCCACGTCTCTGAGGACCCTGCCCCGCCTCTCCCTTTAACACACAGCTTTGGTGCCTCACTGCTGGCAGCTCTGTGCTGCTGGCAGCTCTGGGTAGCTCAGCACACCCACCTGTCACACAGGCTGCCTTCTACATTTTCTTTGCAGGGACAGTTCCCACTGCGGGGGTCACAGGTGCCCAAGCTGCCGGCAACATTGCAGGTACAGGGTCTGCCAAAGAAACAGAGAAGACACATGTCCATTGAGCAAGTCATAGTGGGGATTCCCCATCCTCAGAAGAACAGGGATAGGATCGTCCAAGAGACTGTACCTGCCTTCACTTTAGCTGGTCCCACTTTAACAGGAAGTACCCTACCTCTTCATGCAATGATGCCCCTTCCCAGTGACTGCCCCTCCCATTGGACCATCCATCCATCCATCCATCCATCCATCCATCCATCCATCCATCCCCCATGCTCTCGCTTAGCATACATCCACCTGTCCCCCTCATTGGTGGATCCATACATCCATCTACTCACTTCTCTTCCCATCTGCCCTTCCATTCAACTCACTCCTCCATCCATCCATCTCCCGCACCTCATCTGGTAAGACATGGTTCCTGTCCTTACAGATCCTAGAGTCCAGTTAGGACAGACAGACAGACTGACGGACAGGCAGGCATAAGATACATGCTGTGAGGTAAATGGACAGTGGTGAGGCAGTTCTAGGAAGCTGTGTCTGGTCCAGTCTTGCAGAATGAGAGAGACCAGGGGAAGTGCAGGGAGCATCTCAGGGGGGTCGGGGTGGGGAGAGACAGTGCCTCAGCTGAGAACCAAAGCATGGAAATGGAAGCAGTGGGCAGCACAGGCTGGGCAGACAGTGCTGGGAGAAGGGACAGGCTCTAGGGGAGGAGGGATGGCATGTGCAAAGGCCCCGAGGCCAGGACCTGGGAAGCACCCAGTGGCAGGTCCAGGGGTTGTTTGCTTTGCTTTGGTTTTGGTTTGGGGCTTTTTGAGACAGGGTTTCTCTGTATATTTCTGGCTGTCCTGGAACTCACTCTGTAGACCAGGCTGGCCCAGAACTCAGAAATCTGCCTGCCTCTGCCTCCCAAGTGCTGGGATTAAAGGCGTGTGCCACCACTGCCCAGGTGTTGGTTTGTTTTTTTGTTGTGCTGGGATAGGCAGGCACTTACTCACTCCACCCTAAACCCTGGCCTAGCTTTAGTGGGTATTTCTGTGCTACCCGGCTCTTGTGGTCTTTACCTGGTTCCTGGGGATCTGAGCTCACATCCTCACACTTGCACGGCAAACGCTACCAACCGAGCTATCTTCTTGGCCTTCACAAGCCCATTTAAAAGTGCTTTTAGGGGACTTCTAGAGAATTTGTCTAGCATGCATGAAACCCTGAGTTCAATCTTTATAAAACTGGCCACGACGATACACACTCCCAGAGGAGGTCACTCTTGGCTATGCAGTGATTTTTAAGGCCAGCCTTGGCTTCGTAAGACTACACCCACAAAGTGCTTCTGAATTTGTCTGCAGTATCAGTCACCATGGATTTTACCATGAACTATTGGTAAATGTGTCTGGCCCCTCTTCTAAGATCCAGCCCGTGGATTTTACCATGAACTATTGGTAAATGTGTCTGGCCCCTCTTCTAAGATCCAGCCTGTGGTAGATTGCTGGTCCCTCTCCTCATGACCAGGTACCACGCATTCCAACCATGGATATAACACCTGGCTCCCTGCCCAGCTTCCTCTTGGCCCTCTGCCATGAGAATCAGTCCCCATCTCTTCCTCCTCCTCAGTCTCCTGTCACCACAAACTTGGGATCTGAAATCTGCTCATCTCCTTCCTCCCTCTTTAGGGCCAGCCGTGCTCCTGCCAAAGCCTCACCCTGCCTCTCACACAGACACCTACCTTGGCCTCCCTGATCACAGCCTTCCCCAGATCCCCCAAAGGCCCCTCTGCACTAGGCCCTTCTTTTTCCAGACCTGATTCTTACCTGACTCCTACCTCAGCCTTGGCTGTGCCCCCTCCCTACTTGGAGTGTCTCATATCCCTTACTCCTGAGGTCTCAGGTTTCAACCTGGGGCTCTGTCCTTCTTGCAGCAAGTGGGCCTCCCAGGTCTCACCCACCCTCCACCCCACTGGGCCAGTTAGTTCTTCCTGTGTTTGCAGCTTTATCTCTCAAGAGGCTGGGGCCCTGTAGCTACAGGGTGGGGTTACATCAGGTGAGGTTGTAAAGGTGAGGGCAGCTAGGATTCTGTGGCTTACTCAGCACAAACACACGGCATGGTTGACAAAGGCCACCAGTCCGTACATCCTCACCTGCAGCCGCCCTCACTGAGTGAGTGGAATCCAGGCAGGCAGCGATCACACTTCCAGCCTGTCACTGTGGGCTTGCAGGGACAGACGCCCGAGTTGTCACACTGGAGACTCAGTGAGCCTGGAGAGGAAGGACACTGGGCAGTGGAGGTGGGAGGAGCTGAGGTGGGAGGGTGGGAGGAGCTGAGGGTAGGAGATGAGGAAGGTAGAGCTGGGACCACTCACCTGCTGGGTGGCAGTCACAGGGTTGGCATGGTGTCTTCCGGGACCATCTGTAGTAGTTCTTCTCACAGCGCTCACAGTGTGGCCCAGCTGTGTGGTCACGGCAGCGCTGACAGTGCCCACCATGGCCCGTACTCCGATAGAGCTCCCTGTCAAACGTACACTCCTCAGAATGTCCACTGCAGTTGCAGGCTGGGAGAGATAGAGGGTTGTGTGTATGAGCGATGGCCTCTGCTGAGGCTGAGAGACTCTGTTCTCTGAAGCAGGCATCTCCAAGAGGGGTGTGCTTGGTTCATTCTGTCAACCTCCTAGGTTCAGTGATTTCTACAGTATGCTGACGTGGTAAGACCCACATTAAAAATGGATGGCACTGGGGGCTGGAGAGATGGCTCAGTGTTAGGCACACTGGCTGCTCTTCCAGAGGTCCTGAGTTCAATTCTCAGCAGCCACATGGTGGCTCACAGCCATCTGTAATGGGATCTGATAATATATACATTATTGTCATCGTTCATCTCTCCCTGCTTCCTGGCCATAGATGCGATGTGACCAGCGGCTTCACTTTCCTTTCATCCCACCATGAGGGGACTGTACCTTCAAGCTGTGAGCCCAAACCTTCCCTTTCATAGCCTGCTTCTGTGGAGCATTTTGTCATAGCAACGAGACAAGTGACTAACAGGAAGGGCCAGAGTCCAGGCTCAGCTTGACCCAGAACACAGAGCCCCGCCATCTGGTATTCCCAAACAGGACGCTCTTTAAGAATTAGGTGGGCTTCATTAATAAATAGTCCAAAACAACGTTTTCCTGGACAGAGCCAAAAAGGTGTTTTAATAGAGGAAGACGATGGAACCGGAAGTGTATCCCAGCCAGGGGGAGACACTCTGGATCAGGGAAGCATTATCTGCTTGGTGTGTGTATGCCAAGAGGCTTGCTGGGAGGCTTGCTATGCCATCACCGCGCCTCCGGATGGCCAGGGAGGGGAGAGTGTGAGGTAACTGATGTGTGATGTCCAGCGGATTGAGAGTCAGAGGTGCCAGGAGGCTGGAGCTATGGGGAGGAGACTGAGGGTGGGGGTGGGGGTCGGGGTGGGGGTGGGGGTGGGGACTAGGGGAGGGGGCTGAGGGTGGGGGTGGGGACTAGGGGAGGGACAGAGCTGAATTCGCACTCTTTGCAGACCCTTCACTGGAGGCTGGAGACAGAGAGGAGACTGCAGGCACCCAGAGGAGAGGGCCTCAGAGAGGGATTAGAAGGATGTAAAAGAGGAGGGATTTAGGGCTCAGAGGCTGCCAGGGCTGGGAGTCATGGGGTGAAAGGTCAGGCATGAAACCCCGCCTCTTTCAGGCTGGTGACTGTAGGTAAGGGTGTGGCAGGGGAGCAAGCTAGTTCTCTGCACCCCCCTCCCACAAAGAGACAGGCACAGACTTGGCCCAAGCAGAGAGCCAGCACACCTTCCCTGGGGGGAGGGGGGCAGACCAGCAAGCCAAGAGGAACTCATTAGGACTGTGTTGGGCCCTGAGGCAGCTCCTGCAGACAGAAAAAAGCTGTCCTGTCCCAAAGAAAAGCTGTCTCCTCAACCCCCCCCAGCTCTGGCAGGCTGTGGCCCGAGTCCAGGAGGTCAGCTACGAGAGGCTGTGTGTGGAATTTTGTGCCTGGCTCCAGGCACCACACAGTGAAGCCGGAAGCAGAGGAGGACTGTGAAGGGAGATGAGCTGGACCAGGGAAAGTGGGATGCTGGAATGGCTGGTACAGACACTGGAAAGGCTTCTTCTCCCTCTCCACCATCCCTGAAGAAGGTTCCAGGGCCCCTTCCTCCCTTCACCAGCATGTCTTTGAGGTTAAGCAGACAGAGCCACACCACACACAGCTGAAACATCAAAGGGCTGCTGGGGACTGCGGGGGTGGGGGGGGGGGGACTGTGCGAAAGGCTGGGGTGGGCGGGTCTGAACCCTATGGGTGGGGGTGGAAGACTGGATTTCATTAGCTGCCAGGGTTGCAACAGTTAAGAAAGGGTTAAGTGGAGTTTGGGGACCTTCCTGCCCTCCTACCACAGGCACCTCTCTGGGTGGACTCCTGGAACAACTTGTGAGGGAGGACTGGGCCTCAAGTGCTCCCCTCAGCATCCCTTCATCTCTCCTGCATAGCTAAGGAGACCCCACACTGCATGCCAGGCCCACCCAGGGGCACAGGCAGCCCACTGTGAGGTTTGGGGCATTGTTTCCTGTCAGTGTCATTAGCTTCAAGGCCTGCTGCCCGAGAAACACTCACGCAGACACTCGTTGGCATCCTCGGCGGTGCCACGGGCCCACGGACGGTCCTGGAAGAAGGGTAGACAACGCTCGCAGTCCACTCCCGTGGTGTTGTGCTGACAGCGGCAAGCCAGCTGACCAGCCTCGTTGGGCCCGCACTCACTGGCGTGACCATTGCATTTGCACCTGAGGAGAACACCGGGAGGAGGGGCCTGGAGACGACGAGGTGCCCCTCGAAGGCAGCCCAAGTGTGGGCCTCCCTGAGCCCTGACTCCATAGAGGGGGGCAGTGATAAGGAGAACCCTGGGGTTCCCAAATATCTATGGATGGTTGTCCCTATTGCTGTGATAAACACCATGCCCAAAAGCAACTTGGAGAAGTGGGTTTATTTGATCTTGTTCCTTCACGGTCACCATGAAAGGAAGTCAGTGTAGAAACTCAAGGCAGGAACCTAGAGGTAGGAGCTGCTGGGGAGGCCATGCTGGGGAGGCCACGAGGGAGTACAGCATATTGGCTTGTTCTCCATGAGTTCCTCAGCCTGCTTTCTTATACGACCCAGGACCACCTACCCAGAGGTGTCACTGCCCACAGTGGGCTGGATAATGCCATGTTAACCATTTAAAAAAAAAAAAAGTCTCAGAGATTTGCCTACAGGCCAGTCTGGTGGAGATAATTTTTTTTCAGTTTAGGGTTCCTCTTCCCAAATGACTGAAGCCTGTGTCTTTTTGACAAATTCTAGCTAACCAGCACATCTGTCTTCGCCAGCCTCCTGTTGCTGGCTTTGAGCAGATTGAGGAAACTGAGGCCTGCAAGGCTGTCCAAGGCTGCCACAGAAGGTCTCTGCCTGGGAACTCTGGGGGAACCTGGGACTCAGGGAGAAGTCAATTCAGCTTCCTGGGTCAGGGAGGGCAAGAGGTCACAGGGTCAGTCCTTCGAGGGATGGGGTCACCTCAGGTAATTCTGCAATTGCGTCAAAAAGAGCAAGAAAGGAGTGTCGGAGCTGGTGAGATGTCTCAGCGGGTAAGAGCACCTGACTGCTCTTCCGAAGGTTATGAGTTCAAATCCCAGCAACCATATGGTGGCTTACAACCACCCATAATGAGATCTGAGCCCTCCTCTGGTGCGTCTGAAGTCAGCTACAGCGTACTTATGAATAATAATAATAAAAACGAATCCTTGGACCGGAGAGAGCAAGTGGGACCAACCGGAGCAAGAGGGGCCAATTGGAGCGAGTGTGGCCAACTGGAGTGAGTGGAGCCCACGGGAGCGAGAGGGGCTGGCCCGAGTGAGCAGGGCTGCTCGGAACGAGGAAAAAAAAAAAAGAAAGGAGTGTCCGTCCACTGCAGTGGGGAAAGCTCCCAGGTAGTCCCCAGAGTCTGAGCCCTGGGCCTGTACCCCATGACACCCACAAGGTCAAGGGATGTGAAATCCACAAAAACAAAAAGATGTGCTTTGGGAGGTGGGCAACGTAGAGTGCCGCGTAGGGGCTGACATTGTGTGGCCACCATCACTGGTGGCTCAGAGCCCATGGTGGCCTCATGCTCCTGCCTTGCTTAAGATGGTCCCACACACAGCAAATAGCTCCAAACCTCCCTAGAGTCTTTGAAGTGGGAGTGTCTCTGGAGGTGGGAGTGTCTCTGGAGGTGGGCGTGTCTTTGGAGGTGGGAGTGTCTCTGGAGGTGGGAGTGTCTTTGGAGGTGGGAGGGACTTGTATTCCCCAGCTGCAGCAGACACTGAGGGGCAGAGCACAAGCCAGAGCCATTTCTGGCTTCCCAAAGTCAAGTCCTCAGAGGGCAGTGCTGGATAACTGGCCATTGCCAGGGCCCCATCTCTAATTTGAGGACACAGAGTTTTGGTACTGTTTGTTCATGAGCTCGGGGTAGGTAGCAACACCCTGCGGCTGCTGGTAGGAATGAGTCAGCATCAGTCAGTCTTGGAAGACGGGTGGTCACCACGGGAACTAAGGAAGTGTACTCCATCCCTGAGAGGATGCTGCAAGCTCCCCCTCCACCATGAATCCTTCCGACCCAAGGGGAGGTGCTGTTCCCTCCCGAGAGTGGCCTTCACAGCCAGCTGTGGGACTCAGGGTGGTTTGGGTCCCGCAGCTGGGACCCAGATGTTCTCTGGCCTGCAGCCCTTCACAGCAGGCGCAGCAGATGGAGGTCATGACCGTCTTTGGAGTCCTGCTGGGAGGTCCGACCTGACTTACAGTGTGTGGGGGTCATCTGAAGCTTCTCACCTGTGTCCCCTGAGATCCCTTCACACGTAGTCTTCCATGGAAGTGCTAGGTGTTGGGCACAAGCCCCTCCCCACCTCCTCCATCTTAAACATTGTCCAAGTATCTTTGAATGGAGGGAGCCCAGCATCTGGGGGCCATCCTCACTGTCCGTCCACATTCACCACCTGTCACTTTGAGCTACATCCTCGTCTGCTTACAGGCTCCTGGCCCTGACAGTATCTTCATGGTCCCAGCTCCCTGCCTCTTGCAGGTTCTGCCTCCTCCCTGTCCTCACCCTGTCCCACACTGCTGTACCAAGGATGGATGACTCATATTGTCCACCAGGCAGGATCTAGAATCACCTAGGAGACAAACCTCTGGGAGTGTCCATTGAGCAGGAACAACCCAGCCTGAGTCCTGAGCGAGGGCATCCCATTGACTGGGGTCCCGAATAATAAGGAGAAAGCAAGCTACATATCTGTGTTCATCTCTCTCTGACTCACTTGCTGCCGTCATGCTGCTGGACCCTTAAACTATACTTTGGTGAGCCAAAATCTTTCCTTCCTTAAGGTGCCTTTGTTGGGCGTTCTGTCACAGGAAGAGGGGGGAGATCGGTTTTAACAATCGGAGCTATCAGCAGCTCTCAGGAATGGAGAGATGGGAATAAGCTCTACCCATGGCCCCGCGTCCCCCTGTCCATGGCCCTTACTCCCACCTCACAGCCTTCTCCTCCTTTAAGCCTATGTCTTGTTCAGGGAGGCTTCTGCCCAGGGCATCCCTAGCATTTGTTCTGCAGAACTGAATCAGGCCTTCGGGCTCACTGGGGCACACTGATGTGTTTATTGAGAACCGCTGGATTCATGTCTGATATGCCAGCCACAGGCCTGGGGTGGGAATTCATTGTCTCTTCTCTTTCCTGGTGGGAACGTGTTGGGGGGCAGAAGGGAGCCTGTGGGTAGCCTGTGGGGGGCAGAAGGGAGCCAGCAGCAAGGCTTCAAATGCACGCAGGTTTTGGGGCATCCTGTTTATTCCTCATCTGGATCACCCCAGGTACCTTACCAGCAGCTGCTCTGTGGCTCATAGACCTGAGGTATGGGACCTGTTGCCTGCCTCCCCCGGTCCTGACCCCTGCTTCCAGCCTACCTGCCACCCACAGAGAAGTCAGACACAGCGTAGTAGTAAGACTGGAGCACTCTGGGGTCCTTGAAGATGTCATCCCCAAACGTGTTGAGCCGATCCAGAGAGATCAGGAGATCAGTGCTGGTGACCCACTCCTGGGGAAGGAAACAAGGACGCTGTAAACAAGTGCCCTTGGCCTGCTCCTCCTGGGAAATCCTGCCCATTGGTCCTCGGAAAGTAGGGGGTGGCCCTGGGGCACAGGGACAGGCTGGCCGAGACAAATCCTGAGGACAGACCTGGAATTAGGAGACCTGGGTCAATCTTGGGGCTCCTGGCTGTGCAATTTGTTGACAAGGCCCAATGCCTCGGTGCCTGTTTCCCTATGTGCAAAATGCAGCCAGGTTAGCTCCCCTGACGGTGTGAGAAGGAGGAGGAGTGTGGTAATGTTAGCCACTGGTCACGGGGCCTGGCATCTGTATAGACGAGTGTGTGTGTGTGTGTGTGTGTGTGTGTGTGTGTGTGTGTGTGTACAGTGGCTGAGGAAGCCTGTCTGAGACCCTTCCGTGCAGGTCACCTGCTGCCTTCTCTCCTGCTCTGTTTTCTCCCTGTATCTCCTCACAGGCAGAGGATTGACACCCCAGAACACGAGCCCCACAAGCCAGAGCTCCTGGGCTCTGCCTGGCACAGAGCAGACCCTTGAAAGATTCTTGCTGATCACGGGCTGGATGCGCAGCTTCCTCGTGGAAGCGCGTGGTGAGGAAGTGGGGGGATGCACGTGGAGAGTGACATTTCCATCCGCCTGCTGTTATAATCAGAGGCGGCTCCGGCTGAATATTAATCAACGTTTTAATTCAACCCAGGAGCCCCTGGCTTAGCAATCAGGCCGTCAGGATGGAAAATGAGCTCCTGGCATAGTTGCTCCTCACCCCAGCAGGACTCAGTCCTGAGAACTCTGTATGGCATTGAGGCTGCGGGTCCCTGTCACTCTCCAGGTCTCCTGGGGCTGGGATTTGCAAAGGTCACTGTGCTTTCAGGGTTCTGTTGAAGGCAGGTCTGACTGTGAGAGGTTGGGGTAAGGCTGGAGTCCACCTTCTCCCTCCTCCCTTTCTTCCTCCTCCTCTTCCTCCTCCTCCTCCCTTTTATTCCTCTGACAGGATTGCGTTCATCCCAGACTGGCCTCAGACTCACATGTAGGCCTGGATAGCCCTGAACTCCCAATCCTTCTGTCTTCAATTCCAACGTGTTAGCATTATACCATTGTGCACCACCACACCCAGTTTATGGTGCTGGGGATGGGACCCAGGGCTTTGTTCAGGCTGGGCAAGCAATCTACCCACTGAGCTAGGCAGGTTTGGGACCCTTGCGTTTCTTCTTGTGTGATACTGGGGTCAAACGTAGGGTCCTGTGCGCTCTGAGCCACACTGCAGCCTAGGGCTCTGTTCTCTGAGGGCCCTAGGGAGATGCTGAGGCCTGCGTGGGAACTGAAAAAGACTCCACAGTGGGAGTGTTGTGACTATGAAACCAAGTGGAGCAGAGGAGGGCTATCTGAACACATTTCTCCTTAGACAGCCCCCCACTCGTGCACAGCTGGGGGAAACCAGGCAAACTGTGAGTTGCCCTGGGACATAAATGAATTACACTTAAAAATAAAAATAAACCAGGTATCCACAAAAGATGGCAGGATTCTAGGGTTGAAGGTGTGACAACCAGAAGGTCTCTCAGGTCCCAACTCTGCTGATTTGCTTGCTGTTCCCTGACCCACGTCCCATCCTGCCACCCTCCTTCCCCAGGCCGTGCTGTCCCCTGACCTGTAGCACAGGGCTCTCCTCGAAGTTGTAGGCACTGGGACGGCCCTCCAGGGTGGAGAAGGCCACGTTGCCCCCGTTCAAGGGGGAGATGTCACTGAACTCAGAGGTGCAGAAAGCCACCCTCTCATCCTCGCCTGGTCGCAGGTAGTGGCCCTCAGGACGGCCATAGGTTTTCTGGCAGGAGGCACTGTA
>LR753347.1:1458834-1486131 GCA_902729485.2 Mus minutoides | reverse complement strand
GCAGGTGTTGAGTGGGGTTGGGGGGGGAGGGTGAGGGGGTTGGGCAGGATGGCTGCTGGCAGAATTCCTTGGAGTTTAGGGCCAGAGGGCCTCTCCATTGCTGATGCTTGTCAGAGGAGCAAGGAGAGGGCCACGCCTGCAGGCCTCCCAGCTGCTAGCCCTTCCTTTATCCAGCTCAGCTCACCTCTTTGCATGGGAACCTGAGTCGTGGTGAACCATCATTCCCTGAATGGCAGTGTCTCTTTTTGCTCAGTAAACAAACAAACAAAAACAAATAAGATAAAATGAAGACTGTAAGACTCAGTACCGTGGAGGGCAAATGGTATGGGAGACCCCACAGCTAGGAGTGACAGGGAAAGTGGCACTTCTGGAAGTGTCACTTCAGGATGTTGAACAGGGTTGGTGTCCCACCCAAGGATTCCCCTTGCAGGCAGGTGGCCAACAGAAACACGTGACCTGGAGTGACTAGACGTACAGGTCCGCAGCAGTGCTCAAAATGGCCCAAATGCCTGCCAACCACGGTGACAAGGAATGAAGTCTCAGTGTGCACTACCCGGCTGTGGCCCCTGAGAGGTGACGCTGAAGCTGCTAAAACAGAAGACCCTGCTGGCTGACCTCACTTACGCCGGGTGCCCAAAAGCAGCCAAGCCACAAACAGGAAGTAAGCTAGTGGTATTTGGATGTCGGGATGAGACTTTGGGATAAGTGGTGATGACTGCGAATGGGCACAGGGGTTATAGGGGCCGATGAGAACATCCCACGGTTGACTCAATGGTGGGTGCATGAACTGTGAGTGTAAGAATCATAGGATTGTGTGCTTTTATGTTCAAGGGATGAGAGGCAAAGTCAACACTTCACATCTGCTAAGCAAGCCTTGGACGGCTAAGCTGAGCCCTGGGTGCGAGTGCAGGCACACACACACACACACACACACCCCTTGGCAATAACAAGGCAGCAACACAGAGAGGCCATCCTGTGCATTGGTGATGGTAAGTTTTTAAAAATGCCACCACTGTGGATAACAGATGCAGGCCATTAGAAAACCAAAAGCCGGGCTGGAGTGATGGCTCAGTGTTAAGAGCACTGACTGCTATCCCAGAGGTCTTGAGTTCAATTCCCAGCAATCACATGGTGACTCACAACCATCTGTACTGGGGTCTGATGCCCTCTTCTGGTGTAGGTGAAGACAGGCTACAGTGACTCACATACATAAAATAAATAAATCTTTTTTTAAAAGTTGTTTAAAGAGCCAGGCGTGGTGGCACACGCCTTTAATCCCAGCACTCAGGAGGCAGAGGCAGGAGGATTTCTGAGTTCGAGGCCAGCCTGGTCTACAAAGTGAGCTCCAGGACAGCCAGGGCTATACATAGAAACCCTGTCTCGAAAAACCAAAAAAAAAAAAAAAAAGTTGTTTTAAAAAAAAAGGGGGGCTGGTGAGATGGCTCAGTGGGTAAGAGCACCCAACTGCTCTTCCGAAGGTGATAAGTTCAAATCCCAGCATCCACATGGTGGCTCACAACCATCCGTAACGAGATCTGGCGCCCTCTTCTGGAGTGTCTGAAGACAGCTACAGTGTACTTACATATAATAAATAAAAAATAAATCTTTAAAAAAAAAAAAAGAAAGAAAATCAAAAGCCGGCCTTACCCTTCAACCTGGCAAGCCCTGTGCAATATATCCTCAGAGAACGGAAGCCAGGCCTTAAGGAAGGCACATGCGCATCTGTGTTCACAGCACCCACTGCTCAGGACAGCCAAGGGGCAGAAACAGCCCAGGCTATGTCAAACAGATGGCTGTTCAGCCTGGAACAGTGAGGCAACCTTGACCCTTGGGCCTAAAATACAGACAAGCCCCGAGGCTGGGGTGCTAGATGGAAGAAATGTGTCACAGACAGAGCAACACTGAAACATGCCTCACACCACATGCACAGAGACAATGTGGGCTCGGGGAGGGGCTGGAGGATGGCGCAGTGGCTGGCAGTACCTGCTTGCCTAGCAGGAAGACGAAATTTCCAGTCTCCAGCACCCATGTAAAACGTGAAGCACGGCTGCATGTCCCTGTAACCCCAGAATGGAGTGGGAGGGAGTCAGAGAGGGCAGAGACAAGCAGCCCCGGAGAACTCAGTGGCCAGCCAGCCTCGCCCCAAGCAGCAAGCTTCCAGCTCAGTGAGAGAGCCTGTCTCAAAGCAACAAGGTAGGGAATAATACAGAAAGATAGTTGTTGACTTCCTCTGGCTCGTATGTGCGCAAGAGCACACACACATACACACACACACACACACACACACAGACACACACACACACACAGACACACAGCGTTGCAGGGGCTCAACAGAGCTGGTTCAATGTTTAAGAGCATATGCTGCTCTTACAGAGCACAGGAGTTCCTAGTGCTGGGAATCTTAGCTCTCTGTAGCTGGGTGTGAGTGCAGGCACACACACACACACACACACACACACACACACACACACACACACCTTGGCAATAACAAGGGGCCTGGATCTCTCTCTGGCCTTCTTGGCACCTCCACTCATGAGTACATACCCACACACAGACATGTACACTCATATACATAATTAAACTATAAAATAAATGTCCCTTTCTAAGGATTGTCCATTTTATGAGTGCAGTGGGGCCCACAGGGCCTGGAGGCATGGCAGCTCGTTCTGTTTCTTAAGGTAACAGAACCTGGAGCCCTTGCTACAGGTTCAGAACAGAGTGTGTTTGTGATTCCAAACTGCACACAGTTGAACGTGGATACAATCATATGCTATGTGTACTCCACCACAACAAAAGAAAAATCTAGTATAAATATACTGTCCCTCTGGGACAGCAGTTTGGTGACAGGGATGAGGAACCGCAGGAATATTTCCCAGAATCAGACAAAGAAGCCTTCGTGGGTGGGGGGAGGGGGTCATGGCCTAATGGCACAGACAAATCATCAAGGTATTATAATAGACTGGGGAGGCCAGGAGTCTGAAGAAGTAGCTAAAGAGACCTACAGGACAGCAGTTCCCATAGTGACCAAAGCCATTGACAGTCTGCAGTGCCGAAGGCCCCCTGGGAAAATCAGAGTCAAAACGAAGGATGCAGGTACTGTAGGGGTCCCAAAAGGAGACCGGGATGACAGCTCATCTGATAAAGCGTGTGCCACACAGGCAGGAGGATCTGAGTTCGAATTCTTAGCAAAAACGTCTGGGCGTGGGGATGCTTGCCCACAATCCCAGATTGAGGATGGGCACAGAATAACCCTGGGGCTCGCTGGCCAGCCAGTCTAGCTGAATCTGTGAGAGGCACTGCCTCCCTCAAGAAATAAGGTAGATAGCAACTGAAGGACAACACCCTGAGTTTACCTCTGGCTTCCACACACACTCATACACAGAAACCACACACAGACATAATTTGAGAAAAAAAAATTAGAAGACTAGGTCCCAGTTAGGTGTGGTGATATATGGCTCATCTCAGCACTCTAGAGGTAGAGGCAGGAGAATTAGTAGTTCAAAGCCATCCTTGGCTATACAGTGAGTTCAAGGTCCGCTGGGCTGTATGAGACTGTCTCAGAAAAACCCAACAAAAGGCACGGGCCCCAAAGACAGCCGGCTAATTGGCGAGCATGTTTGTCCTCGGAACTCAGCACAACTGTTCCTCCTTCAGCTTCCCTCTGTTTTTCCCAATTTTCTTTCCTGGAGCTTGTTCTAATTTAAAACTGGAGAAAACCCAGTTTTACGAAACTTTTTAAAAAGCAACCGCGTTGCCAGGTTCCGTTTTAAGATGTTTTCTAAAGTTCCGTGGCAGTGCAGTTGGCACAGGGCTTCCTAGCCCCGCAGAAGAGGATGCGTCGGGGCCTAGGCTGGGTCAGGCGGTGCCTGGCTGGCTCCCTAGTTAGAGCGCCAGGCCCAGATGTGCCCAGATGTGCTCACATTGGGGCAGACACAAGTGTTGCAGGCTCAGTAAACAGTGAGCAGCCAGACACCTCCTGGGAGGGAGCGAGGGAGCCAGGAGACACTTCAAAGGTGGCTGTCAGGGAGGCTGCCCTCGGAGAATGGGGGTCACTAAGATTGCATGCCAGCAAGCTAGCAGCTTCCGCACTGGGAAACATGGAGGCTCCTTCCTCGCCAAGCCAGGAGGCAAGAGCTGCCGGGGCACCATCACAGGGGCTCAGTGGGATGGTTTGTTGGAGAGTTAATTAGGAGAGTGACTCCAGGCTGCTCTGTGAGGACGGGCAGCAGAAATGGCCCCAGTGTACAGTGACAGGCATTAAACCCACAGCCACTAAGGCTCTTATGAGCTCCAGGGCCAGTGAGGTTCCAGGGTGACAGTTTTGCTCCTAAGCTCCAGGCCACCCTGTATACTGTTCTTCTTCCTCAAATGCTGTTTTCCCCCAACTCCCTGACTACCATCTCAACTCAACACTGAGTACCTACTATATGCCAGACAAAGCCAAGCACATCCTGCACACACACACACACACACACACACACACACCCCAGTTCCATCGTGGTGTGTGTGCCATTAACAAGATCCACTCCATTAACGAGAAGAGATCTTTTTTTTTTTTTTTTTTTTTTTTTTTTTTTTTTTTTTTTTTTTTTTTTTTTTTTTTTTTTTTTTTTTTTTTTTTTTTTTTTTTTTATTTTTCAAGACAGGGTTTCTCTGTGTAGCCCTGGCTGTCCTGGAACTCACTTTGTAGACCAGGCTGGCCTCGAACTCAGAAATCCACCTGCCTCTGCCTCCCGAGTGCTCGGATTAAAGGCGTGCACCACGCCCGGCGAGAAGGGGTCTCAATTCCACAAGTAAACAGTCAATCTTTCTTGGCCCTCAGGCCCTCACAAAGGCTATGCAAAGCCAGATACCCTTCTGCCAGAGCTCCCCAGGTGCCCAGGGAAACAGGACTTCTGGGAAAGGGCTAGAGATCCTGATAGAAACAAAGAGATGGGTTTCCAGACTTTGATGGCCCAGATGCAGTAGGTTGGCATGATGAGGGCCACCTGAGTGAAGCACTGGGATGCTAAGGCACATCTCCCCCACCAGCTGGGACACACCGCCTGACAAGACCTGGGCCTGCCATAAATCGAGCTGGCTGGCGTCTGGTGCTGACCTGGTGCGTAGGCCAGGCTTATTTTTGGAAGATGGAAACAAAACAAACTTTAATTACAGCCATCTGGGGATCGGGAGGGGTGGGACCAGGGTGGCGCCAAAGGGGGCAGCAAGGTTTGAGCTGGAACATATGGGCAGGCTAGACTGATACCCAGCACTGGGAGCCGGTTCCAGTGATCCCAGGCCTGACACCCGCAGTCAAGTTCTTCAGTTCCTGAGCTAGCTCTTGGCATCCTTGGGCATTTGGAGTCATTGTGAAAAACTGGCTGCCCTCAGAGATCACAATCCACAGGCCACAGGAACCAAAGTGAACCAGGCCTGGCTCCATCACCCAACGGTCAAACTGTGAGTCTAGCCTGGCAGGGGAAACAGGTTTTCTCTGGTGACTGTATAAGGTTTTGTGTCAAGACCATTCCGAGGTCAGTCGGTCCCGGCTGTGATCACTGGAGTCTACAGAACACAAGTTTGCAAAGAAGGGGGATGGGCATTCCAGACCACCACAGCTGACCATAAATAAACACACGCCATAAACAGAGGAGGGGCGGAGGGATTGATGGAGAGAAGGGAATCCAGAGAGCGATTGAACACTCTGGAAAACATTCATTATTGGGGCCGAAGAGGGCATTGAGTTGAGAAACTCTTGCCTAAGTATATGGAGCGATGGGAGGGGGAGCTTTTCTTTAAGAAATGTACAGAAAACAAAATGCACGGTCGTAGCCGTTTTTTGAGTGTGCAGTCTGTGGTGTTAAGCACATCCATGCTATAGTGCAGTCACCAACAATGTCCACCCTCTGGCTTCTGCAACTTCCCAAACTGCAAGTTTGTCCGCTTAAACATTAGCCTTCCAATCCCATCCCAGCCCCTGGAAGCCCCATCCCACATTCTGCCTTTATGAATCTGACAGCTTAGGAACCTTCTAGAAGGAGAATCCTGATGTGCTTGTCCCCTCGTGACTGGCTAGTGACCCCAGCACTCACTCCTATTGCATCACACATCATTTTGCTTCGTTTCTGGGTTAACACTGCTCTGTGGAGATGCTTAGGGTTCTGGTGGGAAGCTCGGGTGGGAAGCTCGGGTGGATGAATGAGGCCTTTGGGAAGGCAGATTGTCTCAGAGGTGGGTCACCATTCCAGCATGTGAAGCAGGGCCTGCCTTGGAAGGGCCAGGGCCAGTCAGGGAGGAGGCTAGGCTAGCTTTGGGAACAATGCCTCTAGAAGGGCCAACCTTCAGTCATCATTCCTCTGCTTGCTCACGCCCTTGCTCTTGCTGAGGACGCTGGGTGCCGGAGAGTCGCTGACTTCTCCCTGACTAACTGGATAGCTCAGTGCCTCAGTTTCCCCGTTTGCAAAATGAGAATAACGATCTGAGGGCTAAGCGATTGGATGTCTGCAAGGCTCTCGAACACAGGCCCCACAAGTGACCGTCATCCACTCTGTTCAATCATTCTGTGTGGTCAATGAGGACTGACATTGGCCACAAAACCTGAGCGGGCAGAGGGCCTGGTGCTGGGTGTGGAGTGAAGCTGTGAAACCAGGGACCCTCGTCCACTCCACGGAGGTTCAGAGCTGGAAATGGGGCCACACCGGTCCAAGGCAGGAGTGCAAGCGAGTACAGCCCTCAAGGGACGTTCAACCTGGGTAGACAGCGCAGGTTTCTTGCCACATCCCCAGAGGTTGGGATCTGGTACCCTGCGGTGCCCATTGACTTATGAGCTAGCCTGGGTTACCAGATGTTGAGGAGAGAAAGTGAACCTGTAGAAGCGAGGGCATTTACAGCAAGCCCCACAGGATGGCAAAGAAGAACCTCTCATTGTCTGGACAGGGCCATAGTGGTAGTCAGAACAGGTTAGATGGAAAGAGATCATGGAGGCCTGGATGACACTCACTCCCCTCCCCCGATGAGGGACATTCTACCTTTGCAACTCCTACATCACTGTGGGAGGTCCTGAGGAGTGAGGACAAGGCCGGCTGGGCCTAGGGCCACTTCTGTGGGTGGAGGGATGCTATCCAACACCACTGCCTTGACTCTTGACCTGCCTGGGCCTAACATTCCAGCCAAATCCCCCAGGGAGGTGGAAGGAGGACACTGTCCCCAAGCTCTGGCCCTGGCCAAGGCAAACATCCCACCCAGTCCACAGGAAGGCACAGCTGAGCTGATGCTCAGGAGACTGGGAGGCTTTGGGGTGTCCTGTGGGCTCCCCAGTCCAGTTCCTATCCCAGCCTGGCTCCTCACCGTGTTGTTTAACCTCTACAGTCTTCATCCTTCCTCTGAAGCCATCTAGGCTTGGAGGGTTCCAGATCTATGCAGCTGCCTCCATATGCTCCCTTGGGCCTGGAGCGCTCTGGCTTCTTCTGGAGATTCTTTGCACCTTCAGGCCTTGAAAGGCCACTGCTCCCCACCTGTCCCCAGGTTGATGCTTCTCTGCCCCATATGTATTCTCAGACTTAGGCTTTCCCCACATGGTCTTATGGCTAGCCTGCAGTCCTGGACATAGCTGTATTCTTTCTTGGGGGTGGGGGGAGGGAGGTGGGATGGAGGTTTGAGAAAGGGTTCTCAGTGGCTGATAATGCTGGCTGTTCTTGAACTAACTTTGTAAGCCAGGCTGGTCTTGAACTCAGAGATCTGCCTGCCTCTGCCTCCTGAGTGCTGGGATTAAAGGTGTGTGCCACCACAGCCCTGCTGTCACTATATTCTAAGGCTAAGAGCAAAGGTCATGGGCTCTGTAGGTACTGGCAGGTGGTATTGGGCTGATCCTGCTATCTCACCCTGCAGCCCAGTTTCTACGGTCCCGGGAGAGTCCTGATGGTCCAAGACAGGACACCAAGAGCTGCTGCACCGGGTTCTAGAATGGAGGTGCAGGAAGCTCAGGGCTACCCGGACCCGTTTACTCCCTGTTCTAAGGAAAAGCAGCAGAGCCCTGGAGTTGAGCTCTGTGTGACCCCAGACAACGACTTCATCCTCAGAGATTCAGTTTCCCCACAAGTGAAGAATCAATTCCTCCAGGATGAGAGGCTGGGCCTTGTCCCCATCCACCCCCTGCAC
Source organism: Mus minutoides (assembly GCA_902729485.2). Lineage (NCBI taxonomy): Eukaryota > Metazoa > Chordata > Mammalia > Rodentia > Muridae > Mus > Mus minutoides. The sequence continues at coordinate 1,477,992 of LR753347.1, read as the reverse complement.
CAGCACTGCCAGCCTCTTCAGGCATCAGTGAAGCCCGGAGAGCAGTCAGCTCCACCACCCAGCCCCACTGTGGCCTTTCATCACAGACAGGAAGACCTGGCTCAGCAGCAACTGCGGGATAGGATCTAGACCAGATGTCAGGAGCTGCGGGGAGCTGGGAACGCTGTGACCTCCATCCCAAGCTGACCTCCGCCTCCTCTTCTCCCTGCTCCTCCTCCCCAACCCACCCCCAGGAGATTCTGGCCAGAGCTGCCTTCTACTTTCCCCTCCTAAGAGCCTTCATGGAAGGGGAGGAGGGACCCAGCAAAGAGGAGCAGCAGGAAACCAGAGGGGCCGTTACCAGCCCACCGCAGCTAACAGCCAAGGCACTCTAGATTTCTGGATATTATGAGTCCATTGTTTAGCTGTAGCAGATTTAAGACACCTGGGCCCCAAATGGGCCAGCGCAGCAAGGACCTGGGTTGGGATGTCTTTTGGAACAGGGTGAGCCCTTATTCTCTGATACAGAGCTCAACCTCCACCCAGGGCTTCCAACACATACATGAGGACCATGAGGACCCCAATCTGAGCACCTGTAGCTGTCACACTGTCCTCAGAGGCAGCAAGTGTTTTTAGTTTGTTTTTTGTTGGTTTTGAGACAGAGCCAAGGCTAGCCTAAAACTCCTGATTTTCCTGCCTCTACCTCCCGAGTTCCATCAGTTTATGTAGAGCTGGGGATGGTGGAAGCCAGGGCCTGTGCCTGCTAGGCAAACACTCTACCAATACTTCTCCAGCTCACTCTTGTCTCCACTGTACAAGCAGGGAAGCTGAGGTGCAACACAGAGCCCTGACTTCCTGGTAAACGGTTTTGCTATGTCTGAGTCCATTGCATGATGTCTACCCTATCCCGCTTTCAGACCCATCAAGAGAACTCTGAGCTGACCAAGTGCCCAGGATGCTGTGTGGCACTGTAATCCATCCATCCATCCATCCATCCATCCATCCATCCATCCTTTCACCGTACAATCTCTTCTGTGCCTCATGCCCGTGTGAGTATGTGTTGCCTTTGCTCACACGGATCTGTGGGTTCCAGAGGCTGCTTGTTGCAGCATCTAAGGCTGCAGGAGCTGCATCAGGCAAAGCCCAGCAGTGTGTAAACAGAGCTACTCGCTAAGGCAAAGACAGGATTCCCACTCTGACCACACACCCCTGGTGCCCGAGGCTAGAGTTCCCTCGTTGGCATCTGGATTTCATGGGCACGTGTGACAGCCTTTGTTAGGGAACACAGTGTCTCCTTCCCTGCCCCAGATTCCTCCCATGGCCTTGAGGTCCTGCCAGCCCCATTGGCCACCACCTCCCCTAGCTTCCTGCTTCCTGTCTGGGTAGACCCCACCCCATCCAGGCTCCAGACAGTAGAGAGAATGTGTCCTCACCCCTGGGAACTGGGTTTGGGATGCAAAGGGAATGTGCCCGCCTGTGCTGCTGAAGAGGTTAAATATTCTTCCCACCTCCCTTTTCTGAGGACAAAGCTATGTTGCCAGGGCTTTGCCACCCATGGCTAGGAAGAGCCAGTGTAGTCGTGGGTGGTACAGCACATGCCAAGTTTATATTCTGACCTCCACTGCACAGGAATGTGTGGGTCCTGACTGTCATTTAGCAGCTGTGTGTCTCTGCACAGAGCACTTAACCTCTCTGAGCCTCCAGCTTTTCACTGGGGCATAGTTTCATTAGATGTAATCCAAACTCTGCTCCTGATGTACCTTGGAACTTCCAGAGGCATGCTGAGGATGTATGTAGCTCAGGGGAAGAGTGCTGCGGCTGTAGGCTGCTCTCAAATGAGATTCCAGCAACAAAATGTATGAATATTGGCCCTTAGTAGGATACACCAAGGCTAGAAATCGCCTCAGGTCATGTTTAGTGTCAAAATGAGTTATGAAAATACCAAATCCAAGTTATCAAACCTTTGGAAGATTTGCACAGTATCCAGGACATAGGAAGGAACCCAAGAAGATCGCTGGTCTCATCTGAACTTGGAGTGGGGAGAGAATAGTCCAGTTTCAGGGTGGAAGTGGACCCCTGGGTTCCCGGCCTCAGGAGCCTTGTACTCCCTCATCTTGCCTCGGGATGGGTGGAGCAATCAATAGCGATGTGGAGGGGCCACGCCAAATGCCCAGGCTGACTAGCTATCCAGTGGCAGGAAGAAACTGGCTGTCCTGCCCAGGGTGCTACAGCATTCACATTTGGTGGCAACTGCCCTAACGCCCATTCCCAAACTGCTCACAGCGTCAGAGGTCCGTCCACAGGGCATTGAAGCTGACCAGATTACAAGCCCCGGTCTTAGAGGATGGACCAGGTAGATCATCATGGAGGTATGACCCCCACCTTCCCTAACAGTTCTTCCAGGGAATTGTTGCTGTACCCAGTTCCACAGCTGGGGGTGGGGGCTTCTGCTCCCCCAAGCCCTTAGGGGAGCCCCTTGGGCTGACCTCCTGCTACCCAGGGCTTGCAGGTTCTGACTCCTTACCAGTGGGTGCTGCAGCCTGCCCCAGAGTGCACAGCCCTCTGCCCGGGCCTCCATGGTTTGGATACAAGGTGACAGGGTGCATGCTTACCTAGGTGCAAGGTCAGGTTAACCGAGGTGGGGTACTGCACCCCGAAGGCCATGGATGGGCTCTGCCACCAGGTGCTTTCATCGGGGCTGTGGAAGTCTGTGAGGTAGGAGGCGTCGTGGCGTCGTCGGGGGTCAGCATCGTCGCAGCGCTGGCACTGTGGCCCAGTGCCTGGTGCCCCCACGTGCGGACAGAAGTCCTCCGGGGGCCGTCCGCACGTGTGGGAGGCCTCGGCGCGTCGGCCGAACGCCGCGTTCTCGAACTCAGGCAGGCAGCGCTGTGCGCGTCCCGCACCATCGTAGCAAGAGCTCATGCCCGCGCCTGCCGCGAAGTGTGTCTCCAGAATCACCAGCGCCATCGATGCCACCGTTGCCAGGAGAGACAGGACCCCGGATACAGCCATGGCCCTTGCCCCACTCTGCACTGCACCAGGATCCACTCTACACTGTGGTCTGCGCTTAGCCCCTCTGCGCTCCACTGGCCCCTGGAGTCCTCCCCTGCAGGCGGAACCCGACGGCATCTGAGGGCGGGACCCATGCAGGCGACACCCCACCATCGGAGCTCCGTCCCTTCGTGCTCACCCCCACCTGCTGGACGTGCCTGGGAGTGCCTGCTTGTTCTGGCTGGGCCGTAGACTCGGAACTGTGATCCTGGCTCCACAGTCCTCTCTGCAAAATGGTCTCGGTAGAGACACCAAGTCATTCTGCTAATGCGACTCTTCTATGGAAGCCATGCACCTGTGTATCTTCTTGAGCTGAAAGGCAAGATAAGCGCAGGTCTTCACCTGATAGAATGACCTTTGGCAGTTTTCCTCCGTACCTGTCCAGTGTTCTCTGTCAAAAGTGTTGCGCTACTGGCTTCTCCTCCCAAAGCAGATATTGTCACCTGGGATTTACCAAGAGGCTTCCTCTTATCAACAGAGGCCTCCCCTTCTCTCCACCAAACTAATGTCCTTCCCAAGGCACCTTCTGGCCCTTGTAGACAGTAAAACAAAATGATCCCATGGGAGCAAGATACCGTCAGATTTCCACAGCCACAGTTGGATAGATCCAGTAAGAGTCCAACCCTGCATGAAAGTTATGATCAGGGTTAAGGAAGTGGTTCTCTTGGGGTCTGGCATGGGTGGTCAGGGCAAATTGTGTTGGGGAGCCTTGTGCCATCCCCCCTGGGGCCTCACACTGCTAGATACAGGATCACAAGGACACCTTGGGATGAAAATGGACTCCTGTTGCCTTGGCCTAACTCTGGGATGGCCTTTGTGGGCTGGTCCCCCAGGAGAGCTGGCGGCAGTGACATGGAGGTGGAACACCAAGGAGGCCTGTGTTCTTTGCCTCTGTCTGCAGAGCAGACTCCTGCACCCCCTAATATCTCTTAATCAAGGGCTCAGCTTGGGTGAGGTCCTTATATACTGTCTCAATTCAACCTACAAGGCTTCTATTTGCTTGAGAGACTGAGTAGGCGAGAGACCCACACTGTGCAACACAGAAGCCATTAATCACATGATATGTGGGCCCCTTCTGTACCACCCAAGGGACTGTGGCAGAGCCCACCCCTTGTCTCACTAAGACTGCCCCCAAATCTTCTCCTTCCATCTGCCTTTGCAGCCAGGGTCCCCGGAACTGGCTTCTGTCCTTCTGGACAAATATTCTGCTATACATGAGGTCCCAGAGAAAGAAGGTTTCTCTACATATTTCACTTCTATAGCCTGTGTTGAGGTCCCTGTGTGCTAACTATAGCCCTAATGGTACACAAGTGTGCACATGAGCGTACACCTTTGCTGCAGTCAGCACCAGCTGTACTGGAGTGACAGTGGCTCCCTGTGTGGCAGCCTCTGAGGTCCCTCCAACCTTCCACTGAGCACATACAACAGAAATTCCTAAGCACTGGGGCAACATCCGCTTCTCAACTCCCAGATCATTGAAAATAATTGCTATAGAGAAGCCAAGATCCTGCTCTCAAGTAGAGAGCCACTAAGAAATAGCTCCAGGGCCCTGCAAGGCTGGCTAGTCTGGGCTCTGGTGAGCACCGCCCTCTCTGTCTGTCCTCTCTGTGCTTGGGCAGGATGCAAAGGTCTCACAGCCCAATAAGAGGGATGCTGCTTGTCATATCAGAGCTACTAATGACAGGGCTGGCCAGCCAGCCACAGCAGCTGGCATACCAAAGTGGGGACTTGGGAGAGGGAGCCGTGACCACCCCATGGTCAGAGTAGACTTCCTAAAAGAGGTTAAGTTGGGCAGAATGATCAAGGGAAGACTATCACAGAGGTTGCTGTGCATTTGTCAGGGCCAGCAGGCTAGCAAGCTGGTGATCATGTTGGGGTGCAGGGGCTGGTGATGGGGCCTGGGTGATAGCAGTCCCATGGCACATACTTGTCTTTGTCCTGTACAGGGCTTCAGGCTGGGTACTGTCAAAGGGCAGAAGCTGGATGTGTTTCACTCTGGTATACTCAAGATCTGCGCCCTGCAGCAGCCAGGGCATGTTTGTGGGATGCACAGAACTCCAGGCTGGTTTTGGGTCCCGGGCTGTAAGTGATGGCCCCTTTCAGGGCTTGCTGGATGGCCACCAAATGGGCCAGCCTTCCTGACCCGTCTGTCTTGCAGCAGCTGGTGATCTCAGTGGAGGTCTCAGTGGTGCTCCAGGTTCCCTGCTCTTCTTTTCTCTGAGTCCCTAAGGTGTTCCGTGTCAACCACCTGGTGGCGACATTGGCTGCAGTACAGGGACAGACCTCTCTTGCCTCCTAGAGGGCAAAAATGTGGTGGCCTGTGGTTGCACTGCTGTGTGGAATTGACCAGCAACCAGCCAAGAAGCCAGCCGGAGATGGGAATGGAGTCCAGGGACGGTTGCCTGCCTCAGCTCCACAGACGGTTCCCTTGACTCTCTACCAGACCTGTCCCTTGCCACCTAGGTGCTAGCATGCCAGGTTAGGCTATATAATCTGGTGAATTGGCAGATTCCAGGGGGGTTCTCAGAGACAAGAGTGACTCCCAGAAGCACACAGCTGGAGGCCGGCAGAGTCAAGTCTCCAATCGCCTGGGGGATGGCAGCCATCTTGCACCTACTCTCCAGGACAGACACTTGCTTCACACATACCATCAATCTTGGGGAGTCTCTGTCCAGGCAGAAGGGTGGGTATTCACAGTTCAGGCTCAATAGGGATAGCCCCGGGTGAAGGGAAGTGCACCAGGTGGCTTTCACCCATCCCTCCTGTGAGGGCTTTGTGGCTGAGAGTCACCTAAGCCCCTAAATCTTGGGATCCAAGGTAACAGCTCCATAAAGTCTTTGAGGTCTGGCTCTAGCTGTACAAAGAGGGAAACGGGCCCTTAGCGGGGAAGCGGCTTGCTTAGGACACGTCAGGGCAGTAAGAGACCAAGTAAGAAGACCAACCTCTGTATGCTTGGTTCTTCTTAGGAGGGGGTTTGGGAAGGGCACAGAATCCTGAGTGCCTCCAAGACACAGGGGTGTATGTGCACCCCCAAAGTCTTAGGACTTTCTAGACACAGGGGACAAAATGGCAATTTATCTGTACCAGCACTGGAAAGGGATGGGTGGGACAGCTAAGGACTGCCCATGTGCAATGCTGGACCTTGAGAGGGTGTGGCCACCTGTCCATCAAGGAGCCTGTGGTCTTCTCATTTTTATCGAATTCAGGATTTACTCACACATTCAACCCTCTTGGGATGAGGGGTCTACCCTGTGCCATTCTGGAGTCTACCCTGTGCCATTCTGTTAAGATGAGGATTAGAAGGACCACACTATGGCTCAGTAGTGGAGTACTTGCTGAGCATGTGCAAGGCCCAGGGTTCCAACACAGCAGGAAAAGACAAGGCAAGAGGGGGGCTGAGGAGGGCCTACCACTCTGGCCCAGCGTCTGTCCCCTGAAGCCAGGACCCCAGTAGTGTACCCCCAAACCCACAGGAGCACCAGACCACATGGTCTATTCCCCTCTAACCTGAAGCTTTGGGGCCCAATCTCTGAGTCCTGCACGACAGTTCCTGCTTTGAGCAGTGAGAGCCTCCTGCCCTAAGTGCATGTGGCCCTGAGGGGACTGTGCAGGTACTGGCTTCTTAGTGCACTGTCACAAGGCCTGCTGGCTCTGAACCCCAGCTTCTCCAGGAGAGTTTTGTTTGGGATCCCTGTGAGAACATCAACCTGGAAGGGAAAGGGTCAGAGTAGACAGAGCTTCTGTACCTTAAAGAGCAAGAGATGGGAAGGGACTAAAAGATAAGTGCAGAGAGCAAGAAAGGCGAGGCTGGACCGGCAAGGGGACAGAATGAAGCAGGTGGCGCTCTGCTCTAGGCAAGGGAGCCATGTGAGGTCCTGGAGTGGCAGCATGTCTATACCAGCTTCTTTGGCACAGGGTAGCACAGGGTAGACCACAGAATGGCACAGGGTAGACCCCTCCCCAAACCTAGAGGGTTGAGAGCACGGGGGTGGGGGGAACTTAGGTGTTTGTACAATGTTCAGGCCTTCTGTTTGGGCTTCCCTCCCAAAGCCCACCTACCAAGGGTTAAAACCTTCCATGCAAGGAGGGGGAGCAAAGCCTGCGTTGTTCTGATTTGCTTAATGAACGTTAATTAAGGAGACAGAAGATAGCTGATTCTTCCAGGACAGAGATGAAAGACCTGTTAATTAAATCTAGGGAGCTGCTGGAGCTGCTGATCCTTCCTGACAGGCCTCAGCCTGCTGGGGCTCTGTGTCCAGCACCCCAGAGGAGACTATGCTCCTTAACCCATCCTAGCGTCCTGTCCTGGATGCCCAGGGAGGAGGTCAGGGCTGAGGTCCCTTGGGTAAAGCCATACCTCAGTTTCCCTTCTTTAATAATGAATGCTGTGCTCAGCTCCAAGCCTCTGTATGGTTACCCACATGCCTGTGCCTCAGTTTCCCTTCTGTTAAGTGGGGTACCACTTGCTCTGCATGTAGCTTCAAGAGCAAGGGGAGAGAACTGGACTTAGGGTCTGCCATTGACTTAGCTATGGGAGGAGCCCTTCAAGGCCCCACCCTGCTGGGCAGCAGCGAACCCAGGAGCAGCCTGCAGGGTTGCTGCAGGGTGAGGGTCAGCCTTTCTGCTCTGCTCTGAGGCACTCACTCCTCCATGGCTACCTACTCTGTGCTCATCCAAGAGCTAGAACCACCACAGTGCAGGAGGCATGGACTGTCAGTGACTTCATTAACTTCCCTGGAAAATCAGGGCAACAGGGAGACGTGGCCTAGGAAGCAAGCACAGATTCAATGGCTATGTGTCTGCTGAGGAGCCTGGAGGAGTTCCCAGGGAGGCATGAGACAGGGCAATCAGGGAGGCTTCCTGTAGGAGGTAGCATCCCAGAAGGGATGGGATGAGGACGGTAACATAGAGAGGGAGGGGTCGGACAGAGTGGAGTGGACAGGGTCCTTCAGCTGTCACCTCTGGAGGCATCTCACTGCAGGGAGCTAACACTGTCAGACAGGCAGAGGGACACAGCTGTCCTGAGGGCATGTCACCACTCAGTCCAGCAAATGTCTCAGTTCTTCTGTTGCACTCAGTCACCTCCCTCCCCGGAAATGTGGGATGAGTCAGCTTGGGGGTCCAGAGAGGTGAGGAAGGTACTTCTGAAGATGCAGTCTGGATGCAGCTGTCCAAGGGCTGAGTGTGGTGGAAGTATCCTATCACTCGGAGGCTCTGGAGAATAACACAGTAATTTAACAATGAGCAGTGTGTCAATTCTATCTGTCAGGGTGAAGAGAAGGTGCCAGGCCTGGGCTGGAGAGGTCAAGGAAGGCTTCCTGGAGGAGGCCCGGAGAAGGTGGGAGGATTGGGGAAGAGCATCCAGGCAGAGGGAGCAGCCATGTAAGGGGCTCAGACGTCAGAGAGAAATGAAGGGGGATTGTGAGAGGCTAGTGAGGTATGGAGCAGAAAGTGGGCAGTGCGCAGTGCCCAGAGGAAAGCAAGGGGTGTGGGGCCGAGAACTGCCTTCCTGATGTCTCAGGAAGCCAGGCGGTGTGGAATGTCCACACCAATGCATTGGTGGGCTGATAAGATGCTCCCTGGCTGCTACAAGCAGGGGGAGAAGCTAGGTACTCACTCCTCACAAACCAGGAGTGGGCTAGGAGTCTAGTAAAGAGCGGTGGCCTAGGCAGGGCAGGTAGGGACCGAGGGAGCAGTGCGGCCTGAGCATGAGGGGCAAGGTGTCTGCGGCAGGAAGGGAAGTGCAAGCATACATGTGTGTGCATGTGCGTGTGCATGTGCGTGCGTGTGTGTGTGTGTGTGTGTGTGCGTGTGCGCGAGTGCGTGTGTGTTCCTGACTGCTGCCTGGATGGGGTTGTGGACCTGATATTGAGACACAGGTTAGTATCGAGGAACACACACGGCCTAGAGAAGACAGAGCAGAGAGCATCTGTGAGAAGTGTCTAGAAGCCACTCTGTGTGTCCTTGGGCAAGTTTGCATCCTTCTTTAGGCCCCAGAGTTCCTAGTTATCTGCTGAAGGAGCCTCTGAGGCTGGCTTAGGGGCAGCTCTGGGATCCAGGCTGCGTCCCAGCTCCTCACTGGCACTTCCTCTGTTGCTCAGTGACCCTTCTTGGGGCTGCTCTTCTAGAAAAGACTGTGGGTCTGGCACATTCTAGGGAGGGTATACATGAGGTGCTCAATTAATCCCACCGGATAAACAACAAGTGAATGGATGAACCTTTTCGAGAACAGAAAGCAGGCCCCATGCTGGGAGAAAGAAAGAAGCCAGCAAGGTGGCTCCCACCGCCCACGACGGGGGGGTGGGGGGTGGGGGGGGGTGGGGGTGGTGTTCCCCAGAGACCCTGGCCCTTCAAAGGGGAAGTGAAGGCCAAGGGCAGGGAGGGAGCTGGCAGGCGCTTGACGGAAGTGATATAGAGCCGCCTCTGCCTTCACGTGGCTTTATTTTGAAAACGTGAACTTTACAAATGTCAGAGGAAAGGCGAGCTCCGGTCTGGGACTGAGCTGGGAACTGCTTAGCATTTGCACGGCTTTGCTAATGGGTCTCTTCTGGGTGGTGGGAAATTTATGTCCCGCCTGCTGGGGCCCCTGCTGAAGGCTAAGGCCAGGGGACATACAAAATAAAACAGTGCGGCTGCCAGATCTGAGTTCCCCGCAGGCGCAGAGATGGGTAGTCATGGAAGCAGGTGGGCGGTGCTGTGGAAACCGGAGGTCCCGCCTCCTGCCTGTCATGGTCACTGGATCCTTCCTCAGGATGGTCCCATCAGGAAGGACCTGAGGGAAACAGGCTCCCAGAAGCCAAGCTACTCACACAGTCAGAGAGCTAGGCTCTCCCATGACTCACCTTCCACTAGTGCAGAGCTCTCGACCTTTCTCATGTTGATACAGTTTCTCCTGTTGTGCTGACCTCTAACCATAAAATTACTTCATAGCTACTTTTTCTTCTTTCTTTCTTTCTTTCTTTCTTTCTTTCTTTCTTTCTTTCTTTCTTTCTTTCTTTCTCTCTCTCTCTCTCTCTTTCTCTTTCTTTCTCTCCCCTTTCTTTCTTTCTTTCTTTCTTTCTTTCTTTCTTTCTTTCTTTCTTTCTTTCTTTCTTTCTTTCTTTCTCTCTTTTTTGGTTTTCTGAGACAGAGTTTCTCCGTGTAGCCCTGGCTGTCCTGGAACTCACTCTGTAGACCAGGCTGGCCTCGAACACAGAAATCCACCTGCCTCTGCCTCCCAATTGCTGGGATTAAAGGCATGTGCCACCACTGGCCAGCTTCGTAGCTATCTCTAAACTGTAATTTTGCTACTGTTATGAATCATAATATAATTATCAGATATACGGGATATTTGATATGCGACCCCTATGAAAGGGTCCTTTGACTGCTGGCTTTAGGATCACTTAGCATTGGCTCCGGCATCCTTGGATCTGTGTTTCGGGAGCTCCTGCAGGGCCCTGGAGCATGCTGAGCACGCAGCACCCAAAGCCATCCTGGTCCTCACGCGGGGTCTCAGCGGAAGTTGCCGCCTTCCTGGGTTGCTTCCTGGTCTTTGTTTACAGCCTGTTGCTCTTAGGTGACTTGTCTTAAAAAAGAGTTAAGGAGTGTGGGACTCTGCAATGGGCCTGAGGACACGGACAGCACTGGGGACACATGGTTTGTGTGAATGTCATGTGTCTGTACATGTGGGCCTGATGCCTTTGAAGGTAGTGGGCATGCTGTGTGCAAATGCATTTGGAAGAATATGTGTGTGTGTTATGTGGGTCTATAAACACACAGTACATATGTATTCTGTGTGTTTATTGTGTGTTGTGGAATGTGGTATGGTGAGTGCATGCACATAGTATGTAACACGGGTGTGTGTGCCCATGTGTGTACATGAGGTGTGGCATGCAGGTGTGTGTGCTTGTGATGTGTCTGTGGAGTGTGGATGTCTGTAACAGGCTCTGGTGTACATGACACACCTGTGCTATATGTGTATATGCACCAAAGCAACTCCAGTTCCTGCTTTGCCCTATCACAGTCTGGAGCCCTGTCAACAGAAGGGATAGTCCTGGGTGCCAGCTACTGGGCATTCTGTCACCCCCAAACAGGGGTCATTGAGGGCAGGACACTGCTGGTTCCCATGGCCATTAGTGCTTTGCACTGTAAGTGCCTGTGTCTGCACCTCATGCATCTGGGCTCTTCTTGCCTCCAAAGAGACCCCAAGGGGGTGGCACCCCTTCTCAGAGCACAGCATTGTGGGTGACTCAACCTGGGTCCTGAGGCTGAGTGCCCTGCAGAGGGAGGCAGGTTAGTCCTGCCAAGAGCAAAGCCTCCTGTCAGGCCGCCTGGCATGCATACAGGAGAGCCTGACAGGTGACAAATGTCACAGGCCTGAGGTGCTCTCTGACCACTCGAGAGTTGGGACACCCTCTCCTTAGCCTCAAATGGAGGTAGGAAGAGGGACATCACAGCCTGGTGGCAGGCAGAGGACAGGCAGGGCAGGCTGCCAACTGAGGCCCCTAAATAACCGACTGACCGGCCCTTCTGCAGCTCATCCCAGCCGGGGGACAGGCTCCGGCTTCATAATGTGTGATCGATGGGCCTAATATGGGATTGGAGACGCCGGGCTGGCAGCCCCGGCCTGGCCTGCCGGCTGCCATTCGCCCATATATTTATTTATTTATGGGTTCTCCTTGATGGCAAAAGTCCAAAAACAATAAAAGAAATTGAATTGCATATCAGATAGGACATCAGAGGGAGATACGGCCATAAATCGCACCGTATTTATTCCATAAATATCAGTGCCTCGCGAGTAGCCAGTGCCTGTTACCAAGTTATAATCAGAATCTGGTCCCCCTTGACACTCACTGCCAGCCCCTCCCCATAGGACAAACAGGCTGGATCCCCAAAATACATAACAATTTGTTCAGGCCACCTGCCCCCTTTGAGGCAGGCATCTGCTCACCCTGCCCGCCCCACCCAAAGAGACACTTGTGCTACAAGAAAAGATAGGAAGTAGCTGTAGTGACAGGATGACAAGTTCCAAATGCACAGAGCGAGGTGGAGTTGTAGGTAGTGTCCCCAGAGCTTCTGTCCCCTGGTGGCTCGTTTACCACAAACTGAGAGCTGAAGTGTCACTTTCTCTCTGTGTGCCACTCTGTGTGGAGTCTGGATAGCCCACCATTGCCATAATGAAACGCCACAACAGAGGATACTCTTAAGAGGACATCTAAGAGATAGTCTTAGAAAGAAGAAAAATACCTTGCCGGGCAGTGGTGGCGCACGCCTGTAATCCCAGCACTTAGGAGGCAGAGGCAGGTGGATTTCTGAGTTCGAGGCCAGCCTGGTCTACAAAGTGAGTTCCAGGACAGCCAGGGTTACACAGAGAAACCGGGGTGGGGGGGGAAGGAGGAAGAGGAGGAGGAGGAGGAAGAGGAGGAGGAGGAAGAAGAGGAAGAGGAAGAGGAAGAAGAAGAAGAAGAAGAAGAAGAAGAAGAAGAAGAAGAAGAAGAAGAAGAAGAGCTTTCTTCTTTGGCTGGCTCGCAGCTTTGTAGCGCTAGTCCCTGATTGGCTGACCTTGCTGCTTTGGGCCTGTGATAGAGAACCACAACAGGGGTGAGTGGAGCAGAACCTGTCCACGTGGCCTGGAACTCACTTAGAAGGCAGAAGAATTTCTTTAATGGCTGTGTAGTATTCTGCTGTTGGAAGGTACATTCATTCGCCTGCTGTACTGTGTCGACACTCAACCATTTCTAATCTAAGGCTATCAAGAAGAAAGCTACTATAAGCTCTCTTAAGTGAGACCTTTTGTGAATACCTTTGATCATTGATGCCAGGTTCTTTAAAGTGGCTGTGACATTTCATCCCCGTGCCTCCCCCCGCCCCCCTGCCCTGTAGCAACACGTGAGAATTTTGGGTGTCCCTCTGGGTTTCAGTAGTAGAAAATGCCTGTCTTTCCTATTTTAGCGGCTTGCTGGCTGCGCACAGAGATATCCATGATTGTGATTTGCAATTTGACCACCAATACTTACTCAGGGGTCTGTGTGACCCCTGTGGCTGTGCCCTGCACTCTGCATTGTCCTATAAGCCAGAGCGGCCTCGCTATCCCCTCACCCTATTGGCTGAGGACTAGACCCTGGCCTCTCCACCTGCTGGCTCTCTCCTTCCCTCTCCCCACCTCACTCTGGCCTGCCCTTTCTCCCTACCCACCTTTCCTGTCTCTCCTCTGATACCAGCTTGCTGGTAGCTACAGTGATATCCATTTGGGGGGGGGGGCACCAGAGAAGGCTACAAGGGGAAGCTTCTCCCTACCACTCTCTCCTGCCACAACAGGCTGCCTCCCGCAGAGCCAGTCACAAGGCCTGCCAATTGCCAGAGGCTCAATCAACCATCGAGATAAATCCGACAGGCACCTGATACGGGCTGCCTTAGTTCTGAATGAAGGGGAAATTCACAGAATGTGAAATCAGCCGTTTGCTCCTCTAGTGAACAAGCTGTGGGCGGCTCGCTCACACACAGCTGTGCGACCGTTTTAAGACATTTCACCGTGGCAGCCATTTTGCCCCGACTCCGTCACTTTTCATGTGGTCTTAATTCTTTCCTTCTTTCTTTTTTTTAATATCTCAGGAGACTGACCCCAGAACCTCAAACATGCTAGGCAAACCTTCCGCTACCGAGCTACGTCTACTCTCCACCCCAACCCCTACCTCCATTTTTCTTTTTGAGACATGGTCTCATTCTGTAGCTCAGGTTGGCCTGGAACTTCCCATTTAGCCCAGGCTGGCTTTATTATTTTTTAAAATGATTCATTTATATTTTAGTGTGCATTGATGTTTTGCCTTCATATCTGTCTGTGTGACAGTGTAGGCTTCTCTGGAACTGGAATTAGACAGGTCTGAGCTGCTGTGGGGGTGCTGGGACCTCTAGATGAGCTGCCAGTGATCTCAGCCACTGAGCTGTCTCTGCGGCCCCTGACTGGCTTTAAATTCACGGAGATCATGAGTGGCTGCCTCCTCAGTGTTGGGATTATAGGCATCATCTCTAGGCATAAATCTCTCTGAGTTTCTCCTCCCTTCCAACCCTAGACTGGTTAAGTCTGAAAGCCTTCCCCACAGTGTAACGGGGCAGTGGAAATGTACCACAGGGGCTGGGGGGTTCCTTAGATCCTGGAAGTGCCTGCAACAAAAGTGTCAAAACCTGAGGGACTCCCAGAAGCCACAGAAAAGGGAAAGTCTAGGATCCAGCCCTGGGGAACCGGAGACAGGAGGATGGCTGTGACTCCTGACCAGTTAGCTCAGCCCAATCAGGAACTCCAGACCAAGGCAACCCTTTGCTTCCCAGGGAGCAATGGCAGTACTTCAGGCTTGGTTGCAAGTGCCTCTCTCTGCTGAGCCCTCTTCTTCCCCTCTCCTGTGTCTCAAGAAAGCAGGGCTGGGGGCTGGGGAGATGGCTCACTAGAGAAGACACTGGCTGCTCTTCTAGAGAATCCAGGTTTGATTCCCAGCACCCTCATGGCAGCTCACAACTGACTGTAGCTCTGATTTCAGAGGATCCGGTGTCCATTTCTGAAGATACCAGGCACACAGGTCATAAACACACACACACACACACACACACACACACAGAGTGAGGGGGTCAGGAATAAATGTTTAAAAAGAAAAGAAAGAGCCGGGCGTGGTGGCGCACGCCTTTAGTCCCAGCACTCAGGAGGCAGAGGCAGGCGGATTTCTGAGTTCGAGGCCAGCCTGGTCTACAAAGTGAGTTCCAGGACAGCCAGGGCTACACAGAGAAACCCTGTCTCGAAAAACAACAACAACAACAACAACAACAAAATAATAATAAATAAATAAATAAATAAATAAATAGAAAGAAAGAAAAGAAAAGAAAAGAACCTGAAGAGGGATGCCGGAGGGAGATCTCTGTCTTCCACATGTGCATACAGGCACAATCATGTGTGCCTGAACCCACCTACCCACCCACCCACCTGCACATACACAACAGTGAAATGAGATAGTCATGGGGACAAGGTTGGCTGATCAGGCTTCCTACCCATGTTGGATGATGCCCCACTGCCTGGGGCAGCCTCTGCTGCCCCCATCCTGAGAAGGAGACAGTAAAGGATAGTGGCTGATTCTCTGCTCATTGCTGGTAACTCTGCCTGAGACAGAGTTGGGACAATCCAGGGTGACCTGTCTCTGTCATCTCACTCTTCCAGCCCCGCTCCCTTCCACCCACAGGAATCTTTCCTTCCCTCTGGCTCCTAGCTGGGGGTGGGGAAGAAGACCCAATTTATTTGGCAACAAATAAAGAGCTGCCCGATTAAGAGTGGGGGGGAGAGTTTAAAGGAGGAAAGATACGTCGGCTAATGCCATCTCCCGCGTCTTTATATTCTGAAGCGGATCGTTCTGGACGCGGGCAGAAGGGCTGATTTAATATCCTCATGGAAAATACTGCACCTGATCCAATTACCACGGGAATTTTGATACAGTCAGCAGTCAAGATGAAAGATTCAGAGACACACACTGCAGGAGTAAACACACAGACCGAATTACCCACGCTCCTCCGGGACGACTTAGGAGGCTCAGGTCGTAGTGAGGGCACCTCGGGCCAGACCAGGGGGGCTCTGTGGAGGCCAGATGCACAGCCTCTGCCCAGCATCCTTGAGGCCATCCACGCCTTTATCTCCCATGCAGCCTACCACACGGGAAGTCCTGAGACGTGGCACTGGTGTGATGTGGTTCAGCCTTGGCCCTCTCACCCTTTCCTGCTCCTAACTGGTACTCCATCTGCCCACTCATGCCAAGACTGAACAGGTCTGGGTTCCCGTGGTGTCCTGCTGCCTGGAAAACCAGTGTGTCTCCGCTACTCAGATCCTTCAGTTGCCTCTAGCTCTGAGAACACTCACCTTCCAGGAGTTAACCACGGGCTCCCAAGATCAGTCTGCATTCTCTAAGGGCCTTTTTCTAGGGCTGTGATTCTCAGCCTATGGGAAGAGACCCCTTGCAGGAAGGGGAGGGGGTTTGTCCAAACATCTCTTCCACAAGGGTCACCTAAGACCATCAGGAAGCACAGATATTTACATTGAGATTCATAATAGTAGCAAAATTACAGTTATGAAGTAGTGAAGAAAATAATTTTACAGTTAGGGGTCACCACAACATGAGGGGCTGCATACTAGGATCACAGCATTAGGGAGGCTGAGAACCATTTTTCTAGGACCTCTTGCTTCTGACTATTTATGGTTGTGGCTCCACCCATGTCTGTCTTGGCCCCATACACACATCCAGGAGCCTAGGTTACAGGGTAACAGACCTCGTTTTACCGTTGAATAGTCTCACCCACTCCTGGCCATGCCTCTCAGCCTTCAGACCAGACCTCCCTAAGGCTTGCCACATAATATCTTCTACTGATGCTCCGAGAGGTCTGTGTCCCCTGCTGGGCTTGGACCACAGAGAGGTCAGCGGGGCCAGAAGCAGCTTGTGCCTGGATGGCCCTGCAGACTCCAGACAAGATCCCTGTCTGCCTGAGCCTCAGTTGACTCATCTGTAGAGTGGAATAATCAGGCTCAGTTGGCAGAAGTAAGGGTGCACGTATGGAGAGGCCGGAGCATGGTGGAATACGTAGGGTTCTTGGCAGACCAGCTACCCAGTCAGATCAGCGCCTCGCGGTTCTACAGGGCTCAGACTCCTCAGCTGTGACAGGGTCAGTAGGGAAAGAACCCGTATCTTCCAGGCTCCACACAACCATGTCTATAGCTAACATCAGACCAGCTTTAGAGAGCAACTTCCTGCTGCCATTGCCCCTTCTCCACCCTACCCCCACCCCATCCCTCACTCCCCTCCCCCACCCCACCCCCATCCCCCACTCCCTCACGGTAGACATTTAGTGTCTTGGTTTCTTCCTGAACACTGTTTGGGCTCCAGGAACTTCCCAACTCCCCACTGTGGTAGAGTGAACTACGCCTGTATAGGGGATCTCTGCCAAAGCCTTCCTCAAAGCCCCCCCCCCCACTTCTGTTCGAGAACATCCAGCCTAAAGCTCTGAAGGCTTTGATCTTGGGAATGAACCACCAGATATGGTGTAAGCAGGAAGGATACAACTTTTGTTTTGCTTTGGTTTTTTTGTTTGTTTTTGTTTTGTTTTGTTGAGATAGACTCTTTTTTTAAAATGATTTATTATTTTACATGGGAAGTGTTTGCCTAGCATGAACAAGGGTCTGGGTTTGATCCACAGCGTCATAATAAAAGAACTAAATAAAGTTTATATTCTGGGTGCTTAAAATATCACAGCAAAAGTCCAGCTCCTTGGGCGAGGGATGTATCTCAGCATTGAAGCACTTTCCTAATATGCATGAATGCTCAGATTCATAAAAAATTAGCAGAATGATTTTATTATTTTACATGCACGGGTGTCTTGCCTGCATGTATGTGCAATATATATATATATATATATATATATATATATATATATATATATATATATATACATGTATTATGCCATGTATGCCTGTGTACCACATGCATGCCTGGTACCCTTAGAGGCCAGAAGAGGGCAGTAGATTCCCTGAACCGGAGTTACAGATGGTTGTGAGCCACCACATGGGTGCTGGGAATCAAACTGTGTCCTCTGGAAAAGCAGCCAGTGCTCTTAATTGTTGAGCCATAGCTCCGCTCCATCCTGGGTGGCTCTTGAACACAGAACAAAAGTTCTTAGGCAACGACTTTGGGACTTTGGTGTTAGCATTGGTGTTGGGTTGGTGAATGTCATACACTCAGAAACACCCCCTTCCATAATCCCTGAGGTGGATGTTGCAGTGACTGCCCCTGGTGTACAGTCAGCACACCCCAAACTCCTTTGAAGAGCTATTAAATTACTGCTCTGCCCCAGTTACAGGGCCAATCCATGATGCTTTTGAAACACTTTGAACTTTCTGAATAACCCACGTGTATTTGGCTTTCTAAGTCTTCAGTGCCCACTGAGAGACTGGCCTTGCTGCTGAGTGAAGTTCATTCCTTATACTTCAGCTCACTGCGTTAGCGAACATGAACCCCAGCGCTGATGGTTCCTTTCTAAAGACTGCAACTCACAATTCTGTGTCTAAAGCGGGGCCAGGTCTCCCAGGGAGAGTCAGGGGCTTAGCTCCTGCTTTGAGCACGATGCTCTACAACTCAATCAATGATGGGCAACCATAGTGCTCATATGTGGCACAAAACATTCACAGGGGTCTCTGGGGATCCCCCCCCTTTATATTGAATTCTAAGGTTTCTTGGGGTTAGCGATGTTACCTTAGTATTGAAATGATCTCACTATTCCAGGGGGTGGGGAGGTTACCTTCTTAGCTGATTAATGGCCTTGCTGGCCGACACTACACACACACACACACACACACACACACACACACACACACACTTTCAACTCCTTACCTGTAAGAATACAGAGCCCCTGAGTTGCCAGGGCTCCAGGCCAGCCAGTCTTTGGTTTCCCTCTCATCAGCCTCCTGACTTGATTCGGTTGGGCTAATTCACTTACAGCTTCATTCTGCTCTGGTGGCTCGTAGCTTCCCCCTGGTTGGTTCGGGGACTACGGAGGACATTTAATGACAATGATTGGATTCTGTGGATCTCCCAGGGTTTATGTGGCAGTGTTGAGGTCACCCCAAGTACAGGAAAGCATTATTACCCAGGAAGAGGCATGAGTGGGCGACAAAATGTATAGTCCCAAGGCCATAGGGATGTCCCACACTACTTCAGCACAGCATCTGGCCAAAGCCAGCCCCATGCATGCTCAGGAAGAGACGGTTGGCTGCAGAAAACCTTGGGCTTGGGGAGCACATAGGTGTGGGAAAAGCTCCTGCCACCTGTCATTATGGGCTGATTGCTATGGGCAAGTGATATTCTTTTTCCTAGTCCCACCTTGAGCAAGCTCTTAATCCTGTCTCCTTGATAACCGGTGTGAACTCCAAGCAGCTCTGATCTCTGAGCAGGAATGAGTACAAAAAACCAGCAGGTGAGAGTACAGCTGTGAGTGTTGAGCAGGTGTGAGGGCTGGGCACCTGTGAGTATAGAACAGCAGCTGTGAGTGTTGAACAGGTGTGAGGGCTGAGCACCTGTGAGTATAGAACAGCAGCTGTGAGTGTTGAACAGGTGTGAGGGCTGGGCACCTGTG
>LR753347.1:1426691-1458734 GCA_902729485.2 Mus minutoides | reverse complement strand
CAGGTGTGAGGGCTGGGCACCTGTGAGTATAGAACAGCAGCTGTGAGTGTTGAACAGGTGTGAGGGCTGGGCACCTGTGAGTATAGAACAGCAGCTGTGAGTGTTGAACACGTGTGAGGGCTGGGTACCTGTGAATATAGAACGGCAGCTGTGAGTGTTGAACAGGTATGAGGGCTGGGCACCTGTGAGTATAGACCAGCAGCTGTGAGTGTTGAACAGGTGTGAGGGCTGAGCATCTGTGAGTATAGAACAGTAGCTGTGAATGCCAAGCAGCAGCTGTGAGTGTTGAGCAGGTGTGAGTACAAAGCAGCAGGTGAGAGTAAACTGTGAGCCTTGAGCAGGCATGAGGGGTAGGCACCTGTGAGCACAGAACAAAGGGAGTGGGCATGAAAAGGTCAGCTTAGGAACTTTGGGAAGGTCATGAAACACTCGCCCTTCAGGAAGAGAGAGGCTAATTAACATTTCTCAGACCCCAGAGCGGGAACCAACCTTCTGGTGGGGATACATTCTGCAGGACTGACTGTTGCCCACATTCAGACAAGGGAAGTCCTTGTCACCTCATTCCCTAAAGACCAATCAGCTTAAAGGATTCACTGTTCTGCCAATCATATTGTGCCTAGTTGCTGATGTTCTATTCTGCCCCTGGAAACCATATAAAAACTCGCCAAATGGGAGCTGGGGGTCACCACCTCTCCTTCAGGTCTGGGACGACCCCAGTGCACTGGAACTATAAATTCCTCTTGCTTTTCGCATCGATCCCAGCTCCACATGGTTCACTCAGGGGATCCCCGGTAAGCTAAGGCTCCCTGGAGTCTTACAGGCATCTGATGCTGTCTTCTGGTTTGGCTGAAAACAGCAACAATATACCCATATACATGAAATAAATAGGTAAATCTTAAAAAAAAAAAAAAAGAGTATAGAACAGTAGGTGTGAGTACTGATCAGGTGTGAGTTCTGAGCAGCAGGTGTGAGTACTTAGTAGCAGGTGGGAGTACAGCTGTAAGTTTTGAGCAGGCATGAGGGCTGGGCACCTGTAAGTATAGAACAGTGGGTGTGAGTGCTGAGCAGGTGTGAGTACTGAGCCGGTGTGAGTGTTGAGCCGGTATGAGTACTGAGCAGGTGTGAGTGCTGAGCGGGTGTGAGTACTGAGCAAGTATGAATTTTGAGCAGCAGGTGTGAGTTTTGAGCAGCAGGTGTGAGTGTCCATAAGCAGGTGTGAGTGCTCCATTGGTTTATGTGCCGAACAGGTACTTGTATTGAGCGGCAGCTGTGTGTTGAATGGCAGATTTTTGTTTTGTTTTGTTTTGTTTTGTTTTTGAGACAGGGTTTCTCTGTGTAGTCATGGCTGTCCTGGAACTCACTCTGTAGACTAGGCTGGCCTCGAACTCAGAAATCCACCTGTCTCTGCCTTCCAAGTGCTGGCATTAAAGGCATGTGCCACCACTGCCCAGCTGAGTGGCAGATTTAAGTACTGAGCAGGTTTGAACAGGCCAGGTCCTGTGTTGCTCTGGGTTCACACCAGCCAGCACTTTCCCCTCTGCTCTGCCCGTGGATGCTAGGCCTGATTCTGTGCTCTGTGTACTGACTTACTAGCACTTACTAGCCTCACAGGAGTGGCCATCCACATCACTGCACCTCATGACACCATGGAGACAGGAAGCAGATTGTCCACCAGTACCAAGGTTCTGACTGATTAAAGCGCTTGCCCAGACTCACAGCTCCAACCGAGCAGCCTGAGAGCTGTGGCTGGCGGTGTGAACTGAGTAGGGTGTGAATAAAGGAGGGTATGGAGGACCCTTCTCCTTTGCTTTTGCTGTTGTTCAGTTTGGGTTTTCTTTGTGGGTTTTTCTCCTTTCCTTTCCTTTCCTTTCCTTTTTTTTTAGATTTTATTTTTTTATTATATGTAAGTACACTATAGCTGTCTTCAGACACTCCAGAAGAGGACATCAGATCTCATTACAGATGGTTGTGAGCCACCATGTGGTTGCTGGGATTTGAACTCAGGACCTTCAGAAGAGCAGTTGGCGCTCTTAACCACTGAGCCATCTCGCCAGCCCTCTTTTTTTTTTTTTTTTTTAAAGATGGAGACTCACTATTGTAGCCCAGGTTGGCCCGGAGATAGAGATCTTCCTGCCTCTGCCTCCCAAGCATGCAGACAGATGGGGAGCTGCACAGTCCTTGTTAGAGCAGAGCAGACATCCGTTCCCTCTCTCGCCCTTCTTCTCCCTCCCTCCCTCCCTCCCTCCCTCCCTCCCTCCCTCCCTTCCTCCTGTCTTCCTGCTCTCTCTTTCTAGGGCCTTAAATTCAAAGTCCACACATGTGAATTATCTACTCCAGTGTCTGGCTCTAGTAAATTATTAATAAAGTTTAAAAAATGAGGTGTCGTTTCCTCCTCTGCCGCTCGCTCTTCCCTGGGTCTATACTGAGTGTCCCCGGCCACCAGCTGATGGCATCCGCAGGTCTCCTGTCTTCTTCTTGCTGGGGCTGAGATGAGATTGGGTGTTCTGTGACCTGCCCTCCCAGGGCCGCAGTCAACCCTTCATGGCAGCCCAGGCCTTGGCTGCTCCTGGCCCCAGGGGACTTTCCTACAAGAGGCCATTGGCTCTCCAGTCCCATTTTATCTGTGTCCTGTGAGCTCAGTTCAGATCTGACCTCCTTGAGGCCAGCTGGCTTGGCACCCTGCTCTGCAGTGTCCAGGGCTGGCTCACCAGCGTTACTTGAGAAGACAGAAAAGTCCAGATTTCTGGACTCTTCGCCACAGCCTGGAATCCCATGAGCACAGTATTCTGTTATATAAGAACTGATGCTTCATACTTTACGGCTACACTATTTCATTTTAGTATTGTGACAAAACAGACATAAAGCCACCATTCTAGCCATTTTGTGGTACACGATACACTGGATGCATTGACATTAGGAATCTTCTGAGCACCCACAGACAGACTTAACTGAGTATGTAGTTGGTGTCCCTCCTCCATGCTCAGTGCCTTCAAACTGATGACCTCTCCCCATGGCTTGGTGGCTTTTGGACACCTATTAAAGATTTATTTATTTTATGTATATGGTTACATTGTTGCTGTCTTCAGACACACCAGAAGAGGGCATCAGATCTCATTACAGATGGTTGTGAGCCACCATGTGGTTTCTGGGGATTGAACTCAGCCATCTCTCCAGCCCTGGGCATCTTCTATTAAAGGAATGGCTACATAGCCTTCCCAGTCTGGCTTCTTTCACTCAGCACGACTTTGAGGCCTGGTCATAGTTTAGTGCATGTGACAGTTGGTTTTAATTGTCAGTCCTACAAGCTCTAGAACAGCTGTTCTCAACCCATGGGTCCTGACCCCTTGTGGGAGCGGGGGTGTCACATATCAGATATCTTGCATATCAGATATTTATATTGTGATTCATAACAGAAGCAGAATTACAGTTATGAAGTAGCAACAAAATAACTTTATGGTTGGGGTCCCCACAGCCTGAGCGACTTATTAAAGGGTCTCAGCGTTAGGAGGGAAGGCTGAGACCCACTGATGTAGAAACAGCAAGGACGAGAGCTTCCATGAAGGATTGTCCAGGTGAGAGCACGTCTGTGGGCGACTTGTCTGAGGAGGACAGACCCAGTCTGGATGGTGCTATTTCTTAGTTTGGGGTTCTAAATTATGTTAGAGAAAGCCAGAACAGGCATTCCTTCTTGGCTCTTGACTGTGGGTGTGGTTAGCTGCTTTGTGGGGAGTGTGTGAAAGCCTAGAGAATGAGTGTTGCTGACTGAGCTGGCAGTGCATGACACCCATGGAATGAATGGAATGGAAGGCAGACCCTTCCCCTGATCCATATGCAGATGTTGACAGCACCTATAGAAAGTGTCTACAACAGCTTCCTCCTCTTGGATGTTTACAGAGACTACTCTCCCAATATGTGTGTGTGTGTGTGTCTGTCTGTCTGTCTGTCTGTCTCTCTCTCTCTCTGTATATGTCTGTCTGTCTCTGTGGGTGTGTGTATGTCTCTGTGTGTGTCTAGGTGTGTATCTGTGTCTGTTTGTGTGTGTGTAAACCCACCTCAGCTCAGATGTGTGAAATAAATGCACTGAATTTACAAGCCATTGGAACATCCCCATCAGAGCGAGTGGAGTGGCCCACTCGATCCCAGCTTTTCTGTACACACGGCTATTGTTTCTTCATTCCCCGTCTCCCCAGGTAGGTCAGTCCCTAAGCTGTGTGGGTTGCAGTATAGCTTCAAGACCCTACTGTTCTTGGTTCCCTGAGTGATGCACTGTAACCTGGAACTCTAACCTTTTAGCCCGAAGTCCCTTTTCCTCTGGGGTATTTTATAACAGGAAGGGGAGTAGAATGGTGTGTGTTAATTCTTCGTTCCTTTTATAGGGCTAAATGATATTCCACCATACATACCGTGTGTCAAGCCGACATTTTCTTCCTCCTGAATCATCTGAAAGAACATGTGTCTCCCTCTGCTGCTTGTCTATCAGGAAACATGTTGCCTGGGATGTGTGTGTGTGTGTGTGTGTGTGTGTGTGTGTGTGTGTGCCCACCTATCACTTTGTCAGGCATACCTGAGCATGGAATGTCTAGATTGGCAGCCACACTGATCGCCATGTGCCGTGGCTCACTCAGTTGGCGTCACCAGCCATGGCATCTCTATCCACACCATATTATGTATTTTCCTTTGGCCTTTGCTCTTTGGGGCACCCCCTGGACAGGTGTGAGGACCTCTCAGCGTCCATGCCTGGCAATCCAGAAATCTCCATCCTGTTTGGCTTGTATGTCCCACCTGTCTCATTTCCTCAAGGGGTGCCAGGAGGCCAGGCTCCGGAGAACTGACATCTGTCCTGTCTGCGTCAGTGCAAGCCAGAGGTGCTCAGCTTTTCTGAGGTCACCATGCCAGCCCCAGCACTGCCACCTACCTCTGAAGTCAACCCTGACTCTCAGGGTCGCATCCTCACCCTGCCAGCCTCCTATCCTTCAGCCCCCTGCTGAGAATAATGTTTGGATTTTTTTTTTTTTTGGAAGTCTTGTGAAAGGAAATTAATCAAAGACGATTGTACAAAGTCTAAGATATTTATTCACTGCTTGGCTCTTTGGAGTTGAGGGATCCTATTCAGCTTAGTGGGGTGACTAAGAACAGGCTTACCAGACTGGGGGTGTAGCCGTGAGAAAGGCTGGATCAGTTTTTCCCAGCTGTGCCTTGCCCAAGGCCTGGGATCACACAGCCCAGGTTCCCCTCAGCCTAGGCAATGTCGGATCCCCAATACCTTCTTTTCCACTCACCCCTCCCCCATCCCAGGAGGAGGTAAAGAATGTGACACCTCAAAGTGGGGCATTAAATTTTAATGGGGGCCGATGCATATTTAATAGGGCTTAACAAAGCCTCCTTAAAGACATCCCAGACAGCCCCTGGGGGCTAGGGGCAGGCTGCTCCAAAGGCCAGCCTGCCCGCCATAGCCTGTGCCCCCTCATCTGTCTATGGTGGCATCCTGGGACGCCTTGGCATTCCAAACTCCTGCCAGAGCCCAGTGCAGGCCCTGAGTCTCTGAGGGAACTGCCCTTTCATTATTAATATTTGTGAACTATTTGATGAGCCCCTGAGGCAGGCTGCCCAGTCACAGGCCTGCAACTGCAGGCTCAGCATAGTCCTTCTTCCTCACATCTCAGCTAACATCAGGGACCACTGTTGGAGGTAGAGGGTCAGGGGCAGACATCTGGGTAAGAGAAGAGGCGTGGGCAGGTCCCCACGAGACTGTGATGCGGAGGGTCCGATGCAGAGGGTCCATCACCATGCCTGACTTATTCTAAGAATCCTGGTGTCTTGAATTGGCTGCCAGGCCCTACTACTGGCTCTGGCTGACTGCTCTGAGACCAAAGAGTCACACGGGCTCCAGGACTGTCACTCACAGTCCCCCACTCCCAGTCTACTTTCAGACTTACCTTAGACATTTCCGGGGTCTCCAAGGGTCTTCAACAGGGAACATACCTGTGCTTAAGGGTAGTCCCCATGCACAGGATGCTCTCCCAACCCTGGGTACATGGAGTACAGGACATCCTGGTCCTTCTACCCCAGCACCCTGGCAGTATCCTTGCTTTCTGGTAGTACAGGCAGCGTGACATAACCTCCAGACTTCACCTGCCGCCCATCCGGGCTATGTCCACACCTGCGTGACTTGTTGCCTCTTTACTTTGCCCATGGGACTTTCCAAAGTCTACCCTGGCTCAGTAGGTCTATCCTAAGACTTTAGATGGACTCCAACCTAGTCCTGGCCCCAAGCTTTCCCCTGAGGGCAACTAGTCCACAGTCCACGTCCAAATGCTCAGGATGGATGCCCGCTCAGAGCCTCTCTTCATAACCACTTCTCTGACACCCATAGCTGGCATTGTTCCTGCTTGGACCCACTGACTCTGCACACACCCCCACACACCCCCACGCTCACACAACCCCCCACATTCACACCCCCTATACCCCACCCCTACACCCTCCCACACATCCACAGACCCCGGGACCATCACCTGTCCTGTCTGTGCAGCTTCTAACTGACACCGTTGTGTCAAGTCGCCAAGTCCCTGGGTCTCTCTGAAGGAAAACAAGGCCCTCATTCCAACCCAGAGGGATGCTTTCTGATTCCCCAATACCATGAGGATCTTGGGGTTCACAGAGATGCACAGACCAAATATTCCACTCTGTGCTGGTCAAGGGTCAACACTGGTGATCTCAAGTCTTCCAGGGTCTGTCCTCAGAATAGTTAATGGACATCTTCGTGTGTGTGTGTGTGTGTGTGTGTGTGTGTGTGTGTGTGTGTGTATAAGTGCATGTGTATGTGTGTGTATAAGTGCATTGTTTTTGTATGTGTGTATGTGTTTGTATATGTGTGTATGTGTTTGTGTATGTGTATATGTGTGTATATCTGTGTGTGTATGTGTATGTGTCTATGTATGTCTATGTGTTTATGTATATATGTGTGTGTTTATGTGTGTATATGTGTGTGTGCAAGTGTGTGTGTATGTGTATAAGTGCATGTGTTTGTGTGTATATGTGTATGTGTATGCATGTGTGTATGTGTATATATCTCTGTGTGTATGTGTGTGTATATGTGTATACTTGTAGAGATCAGAGGACAACCTCAGGTCTCATTTGCGAGGCAACATCAACCTTCTATTTTTAAGAGATGGACTCTCTCACTGGCCTGGAATTAGTCAAGGCCGTGATTTAGGCTGGCTGTGCAGTGAGCCCCAGGAGTCCACCTCTCGACCTTTCCCATTGGGTTCTGAGACTCAGACGTCACTGATTGAACTATGTCCCGAGCTCCAGCATGTGCCTTCTTCCTCCCATCCAACCTTGGCTCAGCTGGCATAGCCGCATAGTCATCAGCTAGGCTAGCACAGGGCCCTGATCTACATAGAATCTTAAGATTGCCTGCTACTGCATTAAGAGAGATGATTCTATGCCATGGACTGAGCTGGCTGTTGGGGCCAGAGATATATCTCAGTGCTTGCTTGGCACATGTGAGACCCTGAGTTGAATCCCCAGCATAAGAGGGGGTGCAGGGAGGAGGAGAAAGACAAAGATAGAGACAGAGACACACAGAAAGACAGAGACACACAGAAAGACAGAGACACACAGAAAGACAGAGAAATTGCACAAAGAAGCACACATCTAAGCCTGCAGCCTCTGGCTCTCTGAAGTAACGTCCGTGGGACTATATTGTGCAGCTATTATACTTTGGGGGAGACTAAAGAGGCTGGGCATGGTAGACATACCTTCAGTCCTGGTACTCAGGGGCAGATCTCTGTGAATTTGAAGACAGCCTGACCTACATAATGAGTTCCAGGTCAGCCAGGGCTTGCAGAGTGAGTCTCTGTCTCAGGATACAAGCTTAGTAAAAGACTCAGGAAGCAGATGAACTTTAATAGTTCAGAAAGGGGCCAGTGAGATGGCTCAGGAGGGAGAGATGCTCGCTGCTTAGACTTAAGGACTTGAGTTCAATCCCAGGACCCACATGGTAGGTAAGAAGCAACTTTTATAAGACCTGACCTTTACACATAGTCCCTTGCACATGCTGCCCCTCCAAACAAACAGATAGAGTTAAAATTTTAAGCTCACAAAGTTGCAAGTTTTTCAAGTCAAAAACAGCAAGTAGTCACTAGGGAGGAAGGCCTTTCTGGGACAGCTGCTGGGCATAGGGAACTGCCACCCAGACTGTGGTCACCCACACTTTGTGCGTATGGACAGTCACCTCACTGGGTCGCCTAGACAAACTTGAGTGGAGTCATAGTCTTGGTCTGTCACCTTTCCCCATCTGATGTGAACAGTAGGCAGGAGAGGCTGAGGGGGGAACGGGACACCAAAGTGACCACAGCAACCCAGTCCCTTCACAAATGACAGACCCAGAACAACTCTGCTGTTTCTCTCTCTCTCTCTCTCTCTCTCTCTCTCTCTCTCTCTCTCTCTCTCTCTCAGATGGAACTCCCAGATGATACCTTGTTTGAACAGAGCATCACAGTTGAAGCTATGCCAGATACTTCCTTTGACAGATGGGGACAGGATATACAGGACAGGAAGGTTCCTTTGGGGTTCAGGCATGCTCCAGTGGGACCAGTGGGACCAGTGGGACCCTGCAGTGCAGGGGGTTCTGCTACCTTGGGAGCAACTTGTCACATCTGGGTCATTGCTCAGAAAGAACTGGGTGTCCTTGCAGCTCCCCAGCCCACTTTGTGTTTCCAGCCCCTCCCCGGCAGCCCACGCCCACCCTCCAAGCTGGCACTCACATGTGAGACATGTTTTCAATTCCTTTACCATTTGTTATCTTGTTAAAAAAAATATATCATTCTTCCAAGCGTCCTGGGAGGCCTGTGAGTCTCTGTCTAAGATGCTCTGTTCCCCAGACTCTATCAAAGATCCTCAGCGTTGGAGGCCGACACTGTATCTGGGGATGGGTGGGTACCTGGCCCAGGGGCCTGGCCACTGAGCCAGTGGGGTCCACCCTGACCTCAGGACTTGAGGCATGGGAAGTCCCAGAGCAGGGCCCCAGTGCTGTCTTTTGGGGTACCATTTGGAGATCTTGGGTTCACTGGAGGCCAGCTGGGGTCAAATGAATCAAGACTGCCTCGAAGGAGAGTGGTCTGTGTACTGCAACGGTGCTCAACACTGTTACAGTTCATCTCTCTCTTCCTCTTGTGGCTGTGTGCCCTCTCCTCTGATAGGGCCACCAGCCTTGGTCCTCAGACTTGTTTTGGAGTCTCTAGAGACACAGGGTAGGCATTTCCTAGCAGACTCCAGGTGGTGGTAAGGAGGTCAGATAGGCCTCTCTGATCTGCATAGCTTAGAGCCAAATTGTAAGGATTAAATGGAACATTCAAGGAAACTTCCGGAACAAAACAGTCATATTTACTTTCACATCCCACTCACAGAGAAGCCTTTCCTTCTGTAGAGCCTCAGGGATGGGTGCCCACGATCCAGGACAGGATTGCAGGCTTCGTCAAAGCACTTTCAGCCCGTCTCCTTGCGGGCTCTGCTGAGCCTCCAGTGCAGGAGTAGAGGGGCAACCGTGGCTCGTTCCACTTGGCTCTGTTGTTCCTAATTTATGGGGACTGCGAGGGACAGAGTGTCAGGTGGGAGCCATGAGCAGCAAACCTAGGCCAAAAATAGGCTCTTGCCTCATAATCAGGCCCCACAGGTGGCCCCGAGCTGGCTTGGCTCTGGAGCCCGGTAATCAAGGAATTAATGTGGGGTCTGTGTGAGTGGGCATGCTTTAACTCTGGCACTGACTGTTCAAGGGTGCAGATTAAGCCTGGGAAAGTATCTGGTGGTTTCTGCAGAGAGCAGGGCACAGAGGCTTTGTGGAGAGAGGTGGGGGGCAGGGGGAGGTAGAGATAGCGCAAGTGGCCAAGTGGGGATGTGGAGGTGAAGGCCAGGGTGGCAGTCATGGCGGTGGTTGTAATGCTGATGATGACTGGTGCTTGTGATGGTGGGGGCATGGTTTTGGTAAAGAAGGTGACGGTGATGGTAGTGGTAGTGATGGTGATGATGAAGGTGGGGGTGAATGGGATGATGATGATGGTGGTAAGAGATGGATGGTTGTAGAGGTGGTAAGGGGGTGATGGCGATTTTGGCGATGCTGTGTGTCTTAGGTTTCTATTGCTGTGCTAAAACACCACGAACCAAGACAACTTGTGGAGAAAAGGGTTTACTTCAGCTTCTAATTCTCCATCACAGTCTATCACTGAGGAGAGTCAGGGCAGGAGCTGGTGCACAGGCCGTGGAGGGGTGCTGTTCACTGGCTTGCTCAGCCTGCTTTCCTACAGCACCCAGGACCTCCAGCCCCGGGCTGGCCCCGCCTGCAATGAGCTGGGTTCGCCCACGTCAATCGTTAATCAACCCTGTCTCGAAAAAACAAAAAACAAAACAAAACAAAAAAAGAAAAAAAAAAAGAAAATGTCCTACAGACCTGCCCACAGACCAGTCAGGAGGGAGCATTTCTCAGTGGGGTTCCCCCTTTCCAAATGACTCTAGCTTGTGTCAGGTTGACATAGCACTAGCCAGCATGGTGGGTGAGCGAGGGGATGGGGAGAACTGTAGCCCCGTAAGACAGGCCCATGGCTACCCAAGCAGGCATGGCCTATTGTTCTTTGTCTTTAAGTCTTTATCTAAGGATAAATAAGCGGAGACTCTGAGAGATGCTGTCTCTTGCCCATGGTCCTTCATAGCAACATGGCTAGCCCAGCACCCACGCCCCCTGCCTCCACTGCTCTGGCCCCTGCTTCAGGGATGCAGAGGCTGGTCAGCCAGAGGGATGTACCATAGTCCATGTCTCTCTCTTTCATTATTGACCCCCCCCCCCCCCCCCCCCCCCCCCCCCCCCCCCCCCCCCCCCCCCCCCCCCCCCCCCCCCCCCCCCCCCCCCCGCCCAACCACGGTGGTGTAAGCCTGTGTGTGTGCGCCCAGGAGCCCTTCTGTAGAGTGGCTTCCTGTTTCTTAGCTCTTTGACTTCTGTAAGGAAGCTGATTAACAGATGGGGAAACTGAGGCCCGAGAGAAGCTGTAACCTGACAAAGGTCAAAGAACACAGAGGAGGAGCCTGCTGACCTGCCCAGGGTGCCTGACTCCTGGGTCCTCCCCTGGCCTTCCTGGAGCCCCCAGCTGCCCTCTCCTGCTCTGGGACAGGGAAGAGTACCCTAGGCAGGTAGGGTCACTTTCCTGATCATAGCACCAGTCTCTGCCTGGATGCCGGAAGGAAAAGGACCCGATGCTCAGCCTATTGTCCCGTGGTAGGGCCTCCTGGCAGGGGGACCCAGCTGGGCTATATCCCCAGTGCCCAAGCTGCTGCAGGCAATGTGAAAAAAACAGAACCAGATGCCTCTCTGAACACTCCTGGCGTTCTCTCCTCTGAAGGCTGGAGCTTCCCAAATGCCTGTACTTCCTCTCTCTCTGACTCCTGGCTGCTGTCTCCAGCTCCCCCATCCTGCAGGTGACAGTCCCCAAGGCAGGCCCCTCCCAGCCAAACTCAACAGCCAGCGGGCCTGCGGCTCCTCCTAACTCCCAAATTGCTGACAAGGTGGCCAAGGCTCTGCTGGGCATCCAAACTTCTACCTCCCCAGGGAGCCCCGCTCCTGACCAATCCATCCATCCCTGTGCAGGCCCTAGTCTACCTGACAGGCCTCCACCTGCCTCTTCTCCTAAGAAGCTATGGCCTGGGCCAGCCCCCAGAGGCCTCCTGCAGAGGAAATGCGGGCTAGCCATGCTGGAGAAGGTGACTTTTGTCACCTCCTGGGCTCAGCGGGGCAGCAGTCAGAGAGCTGAGTCTCTTGAGGATGCTGCTGCTTTGCCCATTGGCTTGGAGGGAAGTCAGGTCCCTAGGTGCCAAGCTGCGGCAGAGACCCAGCTCCAAGCCTTGAAGACCCTCATTGGGTGGTCTCTCTCCCTGAAGGCCCTCTATGCCATTGTTCCCAGGGTCTCCTGAAGAAGGAGCTGTGAAGGGGCTCCTCTGGGCAAGCTGAAGGTCCCTGTGGGCCTCAGTTTCCTGTCTGGAAGTCAAGAGGGCTAAGCTGGCTGGCTGTTAGCAGCTCTTCCCAGTCTGACATTGCAGGCATGGAGAACAGCCCCCACCCTTTCTGCCCCACCGCAACCCCATCTCCATCACTAAGGGAAAATAGAAAAAAAACCCCACCACCCACCCCATCTAATCCTTTGCCGGCTTATACCACGCAGCTCAGCTCTCTCTCAAGGTTCCTCTGGGGGATGATGGAAATGTGAATTTAAATAGAGTTATGTTGAAAGAACATTACCTCGCAGGGTCCCAGCAGGGAGAGGTCCTGCCGAGATGCCGAGGCGGCCGGGTGAGGCCGGCTGTTTATGAGCAAGGCCAGCACCTTTGGACAATTACAATCAGGACAGGTTGATTAGCCCTCCTCCTCGCCTCGCCCCTTCCCATGAATCTCTTTAATATCTAGCTGCTTTCTTTTGGGGCGCTGGGGCCTGCTGCTGGGAACTAGCCACGGGTAGATAATCTCCAGGTGGCGCCGGCATGCCATTGGCTGCTAACCCAGACTCCGCACGGCACCAGCTTTCCGTGCAGCCGGTTCCCCTGCCTCGCGCGCGGGGTGACCATCGGCCCGGGACAGGATTAACATGGCTGTCTGCTCTGAGCTAAGGCTCCAGACAGAGCTCTTGGGCAGAATGGAGTGGGTGTTATGAGCTGAGGCACCCAGAAGGCCCTTTTTCCAGTGTGCAGCCTAAGCCTGGACCGACCCATACGACCTGAGTGACAAGGAGAGACAGAGTCCGCTGCCTCTCCTGCTGGCTTCAGAGTGTGTGACTGTGGGAAGGGCTGGGTTGCAGGAAATACTCTTCTTGGAGGTATCCGGATTGCCTGGGAAAGGGGCAACCTCTATCCTCTAAGCCAAGCTGTAGCTGGGCTTGTCCCTGAGTATCCCTTCAACCTGGAGTTCACAGAAAGCCCTGGAAGGACGGTCAGGAGCAGAGTAGAGTGATGGTGTACTCTGAGAGACAAGCTGGTTAGAACTGAGGTCTAGGGTAGTGACACGGGGTGAGGGGTGGAGGTGGGGGGACAGGAGAAAACCAGACAGGTAGAGGGAGCAGGAGTCCTGCAACCCCCACCCTACCCCCACCCCGCTGGCAGATACCAGCTCTTTCAGGTGACTGCCAGGGCTCTGAGATGAGAGGAGCTTGCTGAGGGGTACAGTTTCAAGAGGTACAGTTGGAGCTGAAGGGGTCTTCAACCCTATAGGTGGAAGAATAACCATGAACTAACTAGTACCCCCTGGGCTCGTGTCTCTAGCTGCATATATAGAAGAGGATGGCCTAGTTGGCCATCAGTGGGAAGAGAGGCCCCTTGGTTATGCAGACTTTATATGCCCCAATACAGGGGAACGCCGGGGCCAGGGGGTGGGAGCGGGTGGGTAGGGTAGCAGGGCCGGGAGGGGGGAGGATATAGGGAACTTTCTGGATAACACTTGAAATGTAAATGAAGAAAATATCTAATAAAAGTTGAAAAAAAAGAGGTACAGTTGACCCCAAATGTGGTGGTGGTGGTGATGATGGGGGTGATAATACTTGTGTTGGTGATGGTGATGATGATGGTTGTGGGGATGATGCGGCTGCTGAAGGTTGGTAATGGGATTTGGCTACAGACTCCAGGCCTTCTTTCCCACCTCCTTCCTCCCTGCCCACCCACAACAGCAAGCTGCCTTCTCCATGTGAGGACCATGGAAGGGAGGGGGGGTGAGTCCACAGGGAGCTGCTCTGTGACTGAGAGCAGGTGAAGTCAGACCTCATTCATTCATTCATTCATTCATTCATAATCAAGTCCTCTGTGTGCTGGAGCAAGCGTCGTCCCTCACAGCCCAGCTGCCCTGTGACTCCAGTGCAGCCCCAGCCTGTCTTCTGGACTGCAGGACAGGCCTGAGATGTCGGGATAGAGGTGTCCTCGGGTGCAGAGAAGGCTGGAGCCTTCCCACCAACCCTGGGCTCCCGACACTGTGGGAAAGAAACCCTGAAACTGCAGAAGCAAGGGCAGGCTGGGAGAGGGGATGGGGGTGTCTTAAAGACGGGCTTGCCCTCTGACTCGGTAATTCCCTTCCCGGGAATCCATCTAAGGGAATAATTAGCGAGGCAGGCTGAGATGCATGGGGGTGTTCGCTGAGATACAGGCTGTTCACGGTGTGTTGTTTATCAACAGCTACAAAGTGGAAATAAATGTCCAAAAAGAAGCGAGATTTACAAACACGCAGCTCTGCCACTCCAATTCTGGAGGCAGGCCAGGCTTGTGGCGGGGCTCCAGGCTTCCCTGGGTGGCCTCTTGAGGCCTCTGTTCCCTCATCTGTAGATGGCATACCCTTACTAAGAGATGGCTTCCCATGGAGGGTGAGCTAGGCAGTAGCCACGAAGATGCAGCTCGCCTCAGCTCTGGGTACCTAAAGCACCTTCTGGACACATCCCCTAAAGCCAGTGTCAGACTTGCAATTGGACAGGCTGTTTAGGACAGCAGACATGGTGCCATCAGAAGCTCCCACTCAGATCTCCC
This sequence comes from Mus minutoides, assembly GCA_902729485.2. Lineage (NCBI taxonomy): Eukaryota > Metazoa > Chordata > Mammalia > Rodentia > Muridae > Mus > Mus minutoides. The sequence goes on along the minus strand of LR753347.1, from coordinate 1,444,193 downwards.
TGTCCCCTCACTGCCCTGACACATCCTGCTGAAAGTCTTTGATGGGGCACATAGATGTCTCCGAGGACAAAGGCGCTGGCTGCTGAGCAACCTGATGACCTGAGTTTGGCTCTCAGAATCCACACGGTGGGAGGAGAGAACTGACTCCTAACGGTCGTCCTCTGCCCTCCACTTGCACGGAGTAGTGTACATACACATGTATGTAATGAGCACATAAACACACAGGCATGCACACATACACACAGGCATGCACACATACATACACATGCACGCACACACACACACATGCACACAATAAATACATAAAATGTAATAGAAGATTTAAAGTAAATCAAATAAGCAAGTGATTTGAAAAGTTTAAGAGCATGGGCCCTTCTCCCAGCCGGGTAACCCAGTGGTGTATGTAGTTAAACAGGAAGGCCGCCTCTGCTCAGCCTGAGGGGCACCTCCTTTGCACAGAGGACACAGATGCCACATGCCCCCATAGGGACAGATGGAGGCTGGTGTCAGGTCATGGTCTAAACACTGGTTAGATCACAATTCACTGATGGTGGCAAGAAGAAGTAGGTGACGCGGGCCAGTCTGCATACACGGCACTGGCTGCCACGTGGGCTCCTCAGAACTGCCCATACCAGAGAGGTCTGCAGATGACCCCAAAGCACTGGGGTCAAGAGGGGACAACACCAAGAAAAGGAGGCCATCATGGGCTCAAGCCCACAGGAACCCAGAAAACAAGTCAGCACTGCCTTCCGCAAAGGTGAGATCTGAAGGGGTCTCTCTAAATCACCCAGCTTCTACGCTTAGTCTGTGACTAAGGGCTGCCCCAGGGCCAAGGTGCCGTTGCAATGTTTTGATGTGGTGTAGAATGGCAAGTGCCCGCAGAGCTGAAATCCCTCAGGCCAGAGGTCTGACAACACAGGCTGCGCTGGGCTGTGGTAAATATTGATGAAATGAGCTGCTGTTTTCCTGTCTAAGCCCCAGGGGCAATGCTGACACACCCTCCCTCGGCCTATGCTACGCAGGCACAGATGCCTAAGAGGTTTCTGTCTGGGAGGGCAGTATGGACAGAGTCTCCAGCAATGCCTGAAAGCGTGAAGACTGGGAGGCTCAGCTGTACTGTGCCTACCCAGTATGCACCAAGCCCAAGGTTCTCCATCTGCAGTACCACACAACCCAAGTGCCAAGTTCTAAGAGAAATGGAAGCAAGATCGCCAGTTCAAGGTCATCCTTGGCCACGTAGCAAGTTCAAGGCCAGCCTGGGTTACCCAAGACCCCATCTCAAAACAAACTAAACACAGGTTTGAAAGAGGTGCTCTAAGTCAGTAACAGAGGTGGTTTCTAGATCCAACAGAGGGTGATCTTTATACATTTACAAACCACTTGCCTCTGCTTGTGCATTTGTCAGCTATGGCTGTGGCAGTGCTGTGTAACAACCATCTCCAACGCAGCGGCTTACGAAACAGCATCTATCTCTCTGACTGGTAGCTCAGCTGGGAACTGTAGCTTCTCAGAGCCCTGAAAGGAAGGCAGAAGTACCTCTTCTGGTCTGTGCTGCCCTGGCTCCAGCTCGTCTTTTCCTGGCTTCATCCTTATAGCTATAATGGGCTCTCTAATGTATGCCCACAATGATGGAGTATTTCCTCTAAAACTGGGAGCTGAGACATATCTTTGGGTCCTTATGTTGCTCTAGGTCACACCAGCAATAGAACCGAGTGACACAATGCTCTGTGCCCCTCACCCCGTCTGCTGTCTGCCAGGCCTCCCTCCTGGCTCCATCCTAGCTCCACCCTGCACTTGTTCAAGGATCCATTTTAATCGTCCCAGCCTGAACTGCTCCATTTCCTGCAGTCCCAGGAGCCTCTTTAGTGGCCTGCCCCAGCTGCCCTTAGAGCCCACGCAAAATGTGGTAACTAACCGTCAAAGATGTCTACTGGCTGCTGCTTCTGCTACCTCTGCCTGCCATGTCCCCAGGGCTTCCCATTCTGACTGCTATGAAGTCTACATGGGTCCCCCGCCCCCGCCTTGTATCACACAGCCTTCTTTCTGTCTCTGACCTCCTCTCTCTATTGTCCTGTTCATAATACCTGCCAGTTCTGTTGGGACCCCAGGACCTTTGTATCTGCTTTTTCCTGTGTCTGGGGAGAGAGAGAGAGAGAGAGCTCCCTCTCAGCACCTCCCTTCCTTCTTCTCTGAAGATTACCGCTCAGCACCTCTTCCCTGGTACCTGGTCCATTTTCTCAGACACACCATTTCACTGTAGCTAACACTACGAGGCTTAAACTGCACATAGTAGCGCTTAATAAATATTTGCTGAAGGTGCTTGCTAGCAGATTGGCTGTGGGTGGGGAGGGAAGTGGCAGAAGAGAACGCTGGAGAGTCGGCTCCAAGTGCTGAGAGGTCTAGGGGTTGGCTGAAGTCTCCATGAGGTTAGGGGCTTGTTACTGAGCAGTGACACCTGTCACTCCAGCTGAGGCTCTGAGCGGGACTCAGAGCACAGACTCTAACTCCAAGGCCAGCTGGGAGACAGAATCCAGCCAGCCACGCTTGAGTAATTGTTCCTGTGTAAAGGACGGGGACACAGAAAGGGGCTGAGGGGCTCAGAGTCTCCCTGCAAGTGGGAGTGTGGATGGGCCCAACTGCACAGGAAGGAAAAGAGGCTGCCCTGGGGAGGGGGCCAGTGCTGTGTTCTCAGCAGTGAAGGGGGCTGGGCACTGAAACCACAACACTAGAAGGAGATGACTGACGTGCCCTTCCTTCCCACTGACACTGTTTCTGAGTGTTGACCCATGCGTCAACCTCCTTGGAGGCACAGTGACAGCTGAGCTGCCTGCCCTGCCTCACGTTGAGACCAGCCCTCTTGTAGGCAACACTGAGAGGGGGCACCCAGGGACTCAGAGTGTTCCCTGGGGACAGACACCCCTCCCTTCCGTCTAAGGGTCCACACTGAATGAGGCATGCTGGCCGTGGTGTGACCAGGGGACGGGATGAGGAAGCCAAAAGACAGAGTGACAGATCCACCTGGGAGCACATCACCACCCACAGCATTTGGCCAGTTCTTTCAGAGTTAGAGCCCCTCCCGCTTTACGTTCCTGCGGAGCGCCCCAAGGGTGTGCGTGAGGTGTGTGTTCCAGAAACATGTGCATGAGTGCTCACAACAGTGCCAGCCCCTTTCCTTACAGCCTTGAACAGAAACAGACTAGATGCCCACCAACACAGAGACAGCAGCAGAGACACAGGTGGAGCTAAGATCAACAAGGGGATGAGCCAAGGACACATAGGTGGATGAACTCTGAGGGCCCCTAAGGTGCACCACACAGGTCTCACTCCAAGTATTTAAAAGGCCAAGCAGTGCTGGGCTGGGCCTCTAGGTCACAGCAGTCACCTAGCATGCAGCAGTCACCTAGCATTCAGCACTCACCTAGCATNTCCATACAAAACAGGCCTGGTAGAACATCAGGCACAGGGAGGTGGAGGCAGGTAAAGGAGAAAAAAAAATCATTCTCAACTACATAGCAAGTTGAAGGCTAGCGGGGGGGGGGGGGGGGGGGGCAAAAGGAGGGTTTCTAAAAAAAAAAAAAAAAAAAAAAAAAAAACCACTCCACCAAAAAGAGGGAGGGGGGGGGGGGGGGGGGGGGGGGGGGGGGGGGGCTACAGGAAGCTGTGTCCAAAAAATAAAAAGCAAGATGAAGCAAGAACAGGAGTAACACTGAAGAGAATGTGACCAAGTAGGAGTCCAAGGTGACCTGCATGCTGATGCCATGGTGGACATGACTCCTCTTAAGATCTACAGATTTGGGGTTGGTGAGATGGCTCAGCAGGTAAGAGCACCCGACTGCTCTTCTGAAGGTGATAAGTTCAAATCCCAGCATCCACATGGTGGCTCACAACCATCCGTAACGAGATCTGGCGCCCTCTTCTGGAGTGTCTGAAGACAGCTACAGTGTACTTACATATAATAAATAAATAAATTTAAAAAAAAAAAAAGATCTACAGATTTGGCCTTTAATCCCAGCACTTGGGAGGCAGAGGCAGGCGGATTTCTGAGTTCGAGGCCAGCCTGGTCTACAAAGTGAGTTCCAGGACAGCCAGGGCTATACAGAGAATCCCTGTCTTGAAAAACCAAAAAAAAAAAAAAAAAAAAAAAAAATCTACAGATTTGGAATAGGGTGTGTGTGTGTGTGTGTGTGTGTGTGTGTGTGTGTGTGTGTGTGTAGGGGGAGATGGTTAAGCAGGTAAGAGGTCAGGCTGCTCCTGCAGAGGACTAGGGTTCAATTCCCAGCACCCACTTGGAGACAGGCTACCATCTGTATCTCCAGTCCCAGATCTCATGTGCTCTTCTGATCTCTGCAGGCACTGCACACACATGCTAGCAAAACACCCATATACTTGAAATAAAAAGAAATAAATCAAAAGAAAGAAAGAAAGAAAGAAAGAAAGAAAGAAAGAAAGAAGGAAAGAAAGAAGAAAAGAAAGAAAGAAAGAAAGAAAGAAAGAAAGAAAGAAAGAAAGAAAGAAAGAAAGAAAGAGAGCCCTGCACATTTGGAGTTGGGGAAGTGGCTCTTACTGAGCAATGTGCTTGCAACCATGAAGACCTGAGCTTGAGCCTTGGAACTTACATAGAAACCCGGGAGAGGGCTGGTGAGATGGCTCAGCGGGTAAGAGCACCCGACTGCTCTTCCGAAGGTGATAAGTTCAAATCCCAGCATCCACATGGTGGTTCACAACCATCCGATCTGGCGCCCTCTTCTGGAGTGTCTGAAGACAGCTACAGTGTACTTACATATAATAAATAAAATAAATCTTAAAAAAAAAAAAAAAAGAAAAGAAACCCGGGAGAGATGGTGTGCCCTTGTAATAACATGGGGGAGGGAGGCAGAGCTGACGGCAGATCAGGGGTCAGGAGCTGCTCAATGGGATGTACCTGCGCCCTCCCCCAACACCCTCCCCCAACACCCTCCCCCAACACCCTCCCCCCACCCTAGTTGAGTTCCGCATCAGTTAGGAGCCTTCAGGCCTAAGCAGGAAATCCATGTGGTAACTGAACCTCTCTAGACTCAGTTTCCCCTTGCACCTCACTCTGAAGGGCTCTCTCTTCTGGGTTCCTGGGACAGGTACCATACAGTAAGTATCTGAGGGGTTAGTGTTAGCCAGGGCTCAAACTTTCCTGCTGTAACCTCAGGTTCTTGCTCTCTCAGAACCTCAGTTTCTTCATTGAGGGAGCAAAGGGCTCCCCACGGCTCCCTGAACGGTGGGTTTCAGGTCCGAGTGAGGACTGTCACAGAGCGCAAAGTAGATGAATCTGGAGCAAGGACACTGGAGACTGGCCTTTGGTACCTGCTTTCCTCCCCAGGACTCACGAAAAGGCAAGAAGAGAGGAGTGAGCCCACAAAGCTGCCCTCTGACCTCCATGCAGGCTCCGTGGCACAGGTGCCTGCCCCGCCCCACTTCCCAGTACTTATAAATTAAATTAAACAATTCGAAGTGAGGACTCTCGAGTCTGGTAGGAGAGCTTGATGGTAGGAGAGCTTGAATTCTCACCATGGTTTTTAAAAGATGAGCAGCTGACCTCCATGGGCGTCTCCTCCTGTCACGTGGCGTTATGGAGGGCACTCAGAGGTTAGCCACTGGGTGGACACTTAAACAGGCTGGCCTGGGGCACCCCAGTTGCTTCCTGTCCCGCTGGCTTGGGTTTTCTGCCTAGTGGTAGACTCTCTGCATCTGGGGTTCCTCGTTCCCCTCTTCTGCTTTTCCCTGACTCATCTTCTCCCAGCCTCGGGGGTGCCAGGGTCTTGAGAAGCACATGGCCTCCACAGGCTCAGTCTCCACAGGCTCAGCCTCCACCCTCTCTCCAGGGTGCTCTTCTCTGTTTTCTCCCAACCCTCCATTAGACAGGTCCTCACTTCCCTTGGGTTTCTTGAGTCTCTTGCGCCCTACTCTCTTCTTCCCAGTGAGTGTGTGTGTGTGTGTATCTGTGTGTGTGTGTCTGTCTATGTCTCTGCGCATGCATGTGTGTGTGTCTGTGTGTCTGTGTGTCTGTGTGTGTGTGTCTATGTCTGTGTGTGTGCGCGCATGCATGTGTGTTTTTGTCTGTCTATCTGTGTGTGTGTGTGTGCATGCATGTGTGTGTGTGCATGCATGTGTGTGTGTGCATGCGTGCACTTATGAGCACGTGTATGTGTATATTTGCATGCCACAGTACTTGTATGTATTATCCTAAGCTCTTTTTTTAAAGATAAAGACTTCAAGGACCCTGAAACTTGCCACTTTGGTAACACTGTCTGGCCACCAAGTGCCAGGAATCCTGTTTCTGCACCCCAGTGCTAGAAGATACAGATTGCTGCACCCCGCTTTTATGCGGGTGCTGGGATCCTCATGTTCACAGAGCAAGCACTTTACCCAGTGAACCATGTCCATCTCCCCAGCCCAGTGAACCTCCAATTTGGACAACTAAATAGCCCATCAGACTGCTCTGTCCAATAAAACCCAGCTTTCTTCCTGAGAGAAACTCGACTGAAATGTTTAAAATGACATATCTCCTTCGTGCTCTGTATTTACTGAGTGCTGAGTATATCTCAGAGGATCTGGACAAAGTGCTAGGGACACAGGGATGGACAGTGCAGGTGACATTCATGGAAGGACAGTACTGTCCAGCTTCCGGCACCAGTGCTGGCCATCACAGCTCAGCCTTGTCGCATGCTTCTCCAGTAATGTAACATAGACAGACAAACCTCATGATTCAAAGGATGCTGACCAGTGGTCTTAAGGCATGGACACGCAGCAGCGCTCTGTCTCTGTCTCTGTCTCTGTCTCTCTCTCTCTCTCATGCACACACACAGGCACACGCACACACACACGCACAGGCACACACACATACACACACGCACACAATGCACACACGCACACACACTTGGTCTCTGCTAATTCTTGCCTTTGATGGCAGCCTCTGGCTTGTCATCATGTTGACAAAGCAAAAGTAAAAAAAAAAAAAAAGAAAGAAAGAAAGAAAGAAAGAAAGAAAGAAAGAAAGAAAGAAAGAAAGAAAGAAATCCACCCGTCATTCGGACTCCCCCACCCCTGCCCAGCTTGGCAGCCCCCACCCCACCCCCGCCTTTGTATTATGAGTTTGTGTCAAGGTATGTTGGATTCTAAATTAAATGTCAGCCCACTGTACATTTCTGGCTCCAGTGCAGAAAATGAGGCGCTGGCGCTGGAGCCCATCCAGTTGTTCAGCTCCCCGCGTCTCACCAAGAGGGTGACAAGCCCACTGAATCACTGCACGGCACCTTCCCATGCCAAGGGGAGCCAGGATGAATTTATTTTTAATGATAAATGCGACTGTCAGAAGTGAGTCGAAACCGCTTTACCAGAAGAGTGAAGTGCCCCGGGCAGCGAACGGAGAGGGGTGGGTGGACGAGGGCCAGAGTTCTTGACCTCCTGGCCCACTGCCTCCAGGTCTCCGGAGACAGGCAGGAGACAGACACATTCGACATGCAGCCCACGTTCCGGAGCTCTGCTGCATGCGATGCTCTCTGGGAATATCAGAGCCCAGCAAGTGCTGAGACTCTTACGCTCCAGCAGAGCATAGCCCAGGATTCGAATTCTGGATCTACCAGCTGCTGTGTGATCTTGGCCAAGGTATTGAGCCTCTCTGATCTTCAGTTGCCTTGTCTTTAAAATGGGCATATTGCCACAATTCACAGGTCTTCGGAGAGGAGACTGTGCACGAAATCTGTTCATACCGAAAGTGAATGATGTTCCACGTGTGAGAAATCCTTACTAAATGACGACTTGGCATTAACCACATGGTTTTAGATTGTTGGGTAAATTATTTAACTGTATTTCTGACTCCATTTCACCATCCTTGAATGAGGCTAGCGATAACTCTAATCTGTCGGGGTAGCTGGTGCCCCACGCAGGACTGTATGGAAGGGTGATGCTCCACAGATGGCGACCACTGAGGCCAGTCCAGAGGCATGTTGTTACTCTAGGCCCCCAGCAACTCTCCTCTTTGTCTCTCTTCACTTCTGTCCTCACCATCCATCCTGTACCTTCCCTGTGAAGCCAGCCAGCAGCCATGACTCCCCCACAGCACTGCAGTGAGGACCCTGGGGAGGACAGCTACCTTGGACCAGCTGACAGCTTATGATTGATGGATCCAGGTTCAGAAGGAAGGGCAGGACCTGGCCAGACCCTCTCTCTAGAATCTCAACTAAAATTTCCAGACTGTAACTGCCTGACAGTTGGAGTTATCACACTCAGGGGACTTTGGGAAGGAAGGGAGCAGGAGGAGCAAGAGGCAGAGAAAGAGGAGGATGAGGTGGCGGAGAATAGGGAGGAGGAGAAAGAGAAGGAGAAGGAGAAGGAGAAGAAGGAGAAGGAGAAGAAGAAGAAGAAGAAGAAGAAGAAGAAGAAGAAGAAGAAGAAGAAGAAGAAGAAGAAGAAGAAGAAGAAGAAGAAGAAGAAGAAAACTACCACCACCACCACAACCCTGAATACATGGTGAGCCAGAGAGTTCTGGATTAAGTCTTTGTAGTTCATGAGTCCTGAGCTGGTTAATAGGCTGCGTCTGCAGAGGCCAGCATGCTAAGCTTAGCCATACTTGTCCCTGTCGCTTGGCTCCTATCAGCCTGGTAAGAAGTGACAGCACATGGGCACAGTGTTGGTCTGCTCTGCTCTGTGGCTCCTCCCAGGAGCTTCTCCTGCGTCCATGCATCCCGGTCACTCCTCCCCATGGGGCTGGTGAGCCTGTGTACGCTAGGCTGGTGCCGTGTACAGGGTCTGAGTGTGCTCCTGCCAACCCCGGGCTACCACTGATCATCCTAATGTCAACTGAGCCGAGAGCACAGCTGTGGCAGAGTGGAGATAGGGCAAGGCCACCCCATCTGCACTCCAGCAGGCAGGAGAACTGGGGACTCTTGCTGAGTCGGTGACAGGTCCCAGCAGCAAACACTGCGGGGAGGAGCCACTAGGTGGCCCCCGATTACCTGTCCTTCCTGAGAACCAGAAGCAGATGTCCTGAAGGCGCCTGTGCACACCTGCGTGTGTCTCCCACTCAGCACCCAGCGCTTGGCCTCCCTTGTCATAGCCATCAAAGTGACGTCCCCTGAACCAAGTATCCCCATCCTAAACAGGCTGACTGCTCTCCGTGTACACCCAGGGACCTTTGGACCTTCTCCTGTCCAGGACTGCCCAAGGTGAATTTTAGTGAACACCTTGCCTGGTGTCAAAATTCTCCCTGGGAAACTGTGGAATCAGACTTGGGATCCTTAATGACTGCTTATTTATTTATTTATTTATTTATTTATTTATTTATTATTTTTTAATTATTTATATGAGTACACTGTAGTTGTCTTCAGACATACACCAGAAATGTGCATCAGATCTCATTACAGATGGTTGTGAGCCACCATGTGATTGCTGGCAGTTAACTCAGGACCTCTGGAAGAGCCGCCAGGGCTCTTAACTGCTGAGCCATCTCTCCAGCCCTAATGCCTGCTTCTTGTGAAGGGCCGGGAAGCCTTGTCCTAGTCCATCCTTGCTTGCCCAATGAGGAAACAGGTTCTGAGAGAGCGAGAAGCCTGCCTGGGGCTGTAAAAGTTTGAGCCCCAGCTAACACTAACCCTGCAGATGCTTATGTATGGTGCCTGACTCTGAACCCCAGAAGAGAGAGAGCCCTTCAGAGTGAGGTGCTGTTAACCCTTTGGATACAAGAGGAACCTGAGTCAAGAGAGGTTCAGTGGCCAGTAATCACAGTTTCCTGCTTAGGCCTGAAGGATCTCTGGGTCACCTACAACCCTCTTAAGTATGAGGGAGTATGGGGGAGGGGGTGTGCAGGGCGACACAGGTGCATCCTCTTGGATGTGGGCTTCCACCCCAGCCTGGGGTGACTGGGCAGCTTGCTGGTGGGAAGCCGGGCTGGGACGGTGGGAGACCCCAGCCACCGGTAACACTGGAAGTGCAGACTGTGGGACCCAGTTTCTGGCTGGTGACAGTCTGGGAGGGCATGTGGCCACGGTGCCTAGCTCCAGCTGTGAACCCGAGACCACTCTGTCTGTGTTAGGCTCGGACCCCACCCTCGCAAAGCCTGCCCCATGCTTGCCAGGCACCTAGAGGGAAGAGAAGAGGGACGAAGACGAAGACGAAGACGAAGATGAGGCGACAGACTGGAAACCGGTGGGAGAGAGACGACGCTGGTGCCAGGGAACAGCAAGGCGGCCAGAGCGCCCCGAAGCCGGAAAACAGTTTTAAGAAATAGCAGGGGGCCCAGGCGTCTCTGCGGAGCAGGGGGAAGGGCGGCTGGCGGGGCTCGGCGTGGGGCGCGTGGGAGCCACGCGGTCTGAGCCACAACAGCAGCTCGTTAACCGCGCAGATTAAGGACTTTGTCAATTACCTCCGAAGGCTGCTCGGGCGGATTAAACGCTTTAAAAAGTGTTGCTGGTGGGAGGGACGACTGAGAAGCCCCCACTGGTGGCTCAGATCCCTCCTCCCGCGGTTGGGATAGCTCCAGGCTGGCTTTGGGGAGTGGGGGCGGAGCGAGGCGTTGGCGGGGACTCCGGGTGGGCAGATGCCATAGGGGCGTGCAGCAGCCCGGCTGCGGACTCGGGGACTCCAGTACCAGGCCACAGGGCTGAAGATTAGCGGGCCACGCGCACACTTGCCCGGGGACCTAGAACCCCGGAGCCCCGAAAGGGTCACACGGTCTCTGCCTAGCCTCTTCCTTAGGGGCGATCCCCGCACCTGGGGACTTAGACGAGTCCCACCCGAGAGGAAGTTTGCGCGGGGCGCTGCAGGGCGCGCAGGTTCCTCGGGGAGCCCGTGGCTGCCGTCACGCCCGCTGCTGCTGGCTAGTCCTCCTCACCCCCCAGCGACCGGGCTGGAGCGGGAGTCACTCTTAAAGCCCTCGGGGGGCGCGCGCGCGTGCTCGGGAAGCCGTGGGGAGCAATAAAAGACCCTGAGGGTCCGAAACGAAGACGCGGAGACTGAGCCGGGAGGAAGAGGGCGGAGCGCGCGGGAGGCGCGGGAGCGGGACGCGGGGACGGCGCGGCGCGGGCGGCTCTCGGAGGCTCGCGCCCGCGCTCCCAGCAATCACACGCGCTCACACGCAGCCTAGCTGGCGGCCGCCGCTCTCGGACCACCCCGGATCCCCGGCACCGAGGGGACCTCCTGCGAGTGCAACGCACCCTGCACACCCCTCGCCTCCTTTGCACTCGCCCTTGCCCCGCAACCCCGCGGGTCCTGCGGGAAGATGGTCCACGAGCGGTGGAAGACCGTGGGCAGCGCGTCCCAACTTGAGGACCGACCGCGCGACAAACCGCAGGTACCCACGGGCGCGGGGACGGGTGTGGGGGCTGGAGTTTGTAGAGCTTGTGCAGAGCTTAGTGGGAGCATCTGCTCTCCTCCTCCCCTCAGCGGAGTCTTGAACTCTGGGCTCCCTGCAGAAGACACCCGCTGCAGCCAGTCCCCACCCCCACCGGAGACCCCTGTGCTTGCTTGTGCAGAGGGAAGAGAGGACCTATAGTTGGTTGTGGATCAGCCCTTCAGTTGGGGACAACCAACAGATGACCGGCGCGCAGAGTCCCCTTCGCCCACAGCCTCAGTGGGGGTCCTCCTCACTTGCAATTCCTTAACCTGTGCCAGGCGCCCCGCACATCTTTCCAGGCTTCAAGAGCAGGACCGCCCCCCTCCCAGGTCCACCCTCTTTACCCAGGCGCCCAAATTCAATCGGGGAACACTAAATATTAATATCCTATAAGAAGCCTAGGCACTGTGATTCTCTGACTTTCAGGAGAGCAAGGCTCAGAGAGGTCCCGCTGCAGCCCGAGGCCACGAAGCCCTACGGGGATTTGAACCTGGGTCGGGCTGATCCTTTCTCACTTACTGCCTCTGCAGGGACAGTGAAGTGTCCCAGCTTGGAGGGTGCCCAGGGCTGTGCACTGCACTAGCTGGGACAGAACAGGGAGGGGCTGCTGAGGTACTGGGTAACCGGCGTCAGAGGCAGAGGGGTGGCCTTAGGACTGCCCCAGGCTGGGCCATCAAGGGACTGGCACAGACAGGCGTATGAGGAGGCCGTTCGCCAAGGAGAGCAGATAATGGGGCTGCCCGTTTTAAATTTTAAATTTCTCCCAGACAGATGTCACTGGGGAAGGAACAGTGAGAGTTTGCAACCAGAGAAGGAGGAGGTGGCAGGGGTGGGCGTGGCCACCCCTCACTAATCAAAGCTGCAACCTGCCTTTTTTTTCCCCCAGTAACGCCGGTCTGGTAAGGGGACCAGCTAGCTAGTTTGCAAAGCTGGATCTTCACAAGTGTACACTTCCCACATCCCAGATGAAGATCAGGGAGGTTGAATGTGCCCAAGCCACACAGCATGTGGGTCAGAGAGCAGGGACTCTCCCTTTCTAACCTCAGATTGGTTCCATTGCCTCCCTGGGTGGTCTGTCCCCCTCCTTAACTGTTCCAGTCTTCACTTTGTCCCCAGGTGGCAGGGCCCTTCCTGCTGAGATCTTAAAGGAGCAGTGGAAACGTCAAGGCTGCCCCAACCTGGTCCAGTCTTCCTTTCTTTTGGTACCTTATACAGCCAGCTTGCTATTTGCCTCCCTGGGCCGGATCCCACGTCCAGACCTTTGCTTTCTCATTTGATTGACAACACCAGGCCCCCAAATACTGCACACCCAGGGACACCCTACCTGTTCTACAGAGGGTGGGAAAGAGGCCAACCTCCTCTTGGAGGCCTCCCTGGTTGCCTGGGGTGGGGCTCTTGATCCAGGCAATTTCATTGTTTTTTAAATTGTGCCCCTGGCTCTAGTTCCCTGGGGCCACACGTCCCCCCATGCCCCCTACCCAGGCTGCTGCCTTTTCCAGAAGCCCAGCTGAGGTAAGGGCCATTGCTGAGGTCAGATGCTTGAAACTCCGCCAAGAGGAGCATGGGATAGGAAGGATGGGGATTTCTGGGGAGTCTGCTAGAAATGGGGCTTCAAGGTGTCCTGGGCCAGGAGTGGCCTTCTGGACTCTGCCGCCTCTGGGAACTAGCTTCCAGCCGCACCAGGTAGGGCCCAGCTGGGCCTATGCTGGGTATGGGGGTATCAGACATCTCTTCCATCCCCCATGCCCCCTGTGTGTTGTCGTGGTCACAGGAGGCAGGGGTGGGAGGGAGAGAGGTGTGCCTCAGCTCCTCTGGGGCCTTCTTCCTTGTTTTCTAGTTATATTGTGCTTCCTGATGTGCTTGCGTTCCTTGCTGGCGCATCTGTGAGAGAGGCCAATCCTTCCCTCTTCTTCCTCACACCCCTTGACCTGACGAGGCAGACCAGCGAGCTCCTGGTGTATTAGTAAACCCTGGAGTGCCATGCACCCCCACACAGGCTGGTTCTCCCTGCCACAGCTCCCCTCTTTGCTTCCAGGGTGGGAGAAGTGCAGTCTCTTCCCACTGGAGGAAGGAGACGGCTCCAGTACCAGGCTAGCTCACACCCTTGCCTGTCAAGTCTTGGTCACACCACCCTAGGAGGCTGCAGATATAACAGATGAGGCGGCTGGGGCTAGGCTCTCTGGTAGGGGGAGCAAACCTGTGAAGCAGATGGGGCAAAGGGGAAGGAAGGGAGCGAGCGAGGGAGGGGGTCACCCTGTTCTCCCTGAACCGGCTGCTTCCAGAGCTTAGGCACTTAGCCAGGCCTGAGCATAGCATTGGTTCTCACCCTTCCTCACTAGCAGGTATGGCCGCTCCTGGGAATCTCCTTGGGCCTGCTCTTCCTGGCTGTGTTTCAGAACTGTCTCCTTATTGGATGGATGACCTTGGCCAAGTGGCTGATTCCAACTTCATTAGGGACTTCCTTCCTGCCCCCTGTACAGGAAGGGTCTTGTGGACCCTGGGGCAGGAAGATGAGGTCTGATCAGGTGTTCAAATATAAGACTCTAGAACTACACATGGACTTCCCCTGGGATCTCTGTAAGATGTCACCCTGGACCATCTCCTTGGAGGGAGTGGTGACTTCTTGCTGAGCAGATCCCAAGCCAGCCTCTGGCAGTCAACCTCTCAAGCATGCTTAAGCCTGTGCTTCAGTTATTTCAAAACTGGAGATGTCCCAGAAAGCTATTGTGGGAAGTCCTTCCTGCAGTCCAGCCTTAATCCTTGTCCCATTACTTCACTCCATGGCTATTTGTGGAGACCCTACGGCATACCAGGAGACGCAGCCTAGGCCTCGTGAACCAACCTACAAGTCAGGAACTGCCACAGGCCATGTGGATACCACACAAGGAAGTCTTCTCTTCCCATTTATGAGAGTATGAGAAGTCACCATCAGATTTGGGGTAGAAAGGAAGAGACCACTGGAGGCGCCCCCTCCCCCTTCAGTTGTCTCTTGAGTCAGCATGGCCTGTCTGAGGTTTCCAGGCCTGGCAGAGATGACCATGGAGAATCACATAGAGCTATGTCAGGGGAGGGAGCAGCAGACATGGAGAGTGTGAACCTGAGTCTGGTCGTGGCTAAGCTTCTGGTGTATAGGGGCTGGAGGGGTGTAAAGGGCGAGTGTCCTGTCTGCTCTGTGTTCAGGCCACTGGTGACACTGGTTTTGAAGCAGATGATAGAGATGTGGCCAGGTTGAGGTGCGGAGCTAAGGCTCTCGTGAACCATGTGGAGGAGGGGCAGGATCTGGGGTCCCTTCACAGACACCTGTGGAAACCCTTTACCAGCAGAATGAGAGCCAAGCCACAGGTTCCCCTGGAGTGGCAGTGCCCCTAGGAGCTATGCATGCTGCAGGCAGCATTGTCTCTGTCACCTTGGGCACCTTCAGTAGCTGCTCCTAGAACCTTCCAGAAAGCCGGAGCTCCCCAGATCTACAGTGCAGAGTCAGCAGCACCGTTCTGCCCTAAGCACAGCTGCAGCTTTTGGCTGAGGCTCCCAGAGGAGGAGACAGAGTGGTCCTCCAGACACCCCGCCACCCTGGCCCACAAGAGACATCCTTGTTCCAGCTGACAGCCAAGATGAGGCTCTCTGTCCACCAGGGAAAGCAAGCAAGCGGGGGGTGTGCCATATGGGGGGATGGGAGTTATCGGGACCTCTTGGTATTGAACCTCATCCTCCAGATTCCAAGTTCTCAAGGGCTGATGACTCCAAGATGAGACTGGACAAATGTCGCCTCCCAACAGAGGTGTTCTGGGAGGCTCCTGCCTCCCTCCTCAGACAAACCCCACTTAGCTTTCCTTTAGACAATGGCTTAATTTTTTCCTTTGTATTTTGTGTGTGTGTGTGTGTGTGTGTGTGTGTGTGTGTCGGGGTGGGGGAGGGAGCGGGGTTTCACGTGTCACAGCACATGTATAGAGGCTCTGAAGACAACTTTTGGGAGCAAGCTTCCCTTTCCTCCTTTGCATGGGTTCTTGAGACTGAACTCAGGTTGTCAGGCTTGCCAGCCCCCTACCTGATGACCGTCTCACAGGCCCTGCCAGGGGCTGTGTAGGGATCCGCTGACACTGACCCCTATTGCAGGGATCAAAGACATCCCTTAAGCTGGGGACACGCAAGCCTTCAACCTCATCTCCTGTCTCAGCTTCTGGTTCCTTCTAGGCACTATGCCTTGCCCTTGGGAGGCTCTGTACTCCCTCTCCTTGTATGTGAAGGTTGGGGTGCACCTTGCTCTGCCTGGCCAAAGACTGATTAATAAGCTTCAGCCCAAGGCACTGCACTGGCCGCCTAGCCCAGGCCCCTTATTATCTTGGGCGATTTCTCTGCGAGGCACGTAAGCCGCAGCCTATAAAAGCGAACAGCTCTTCATCTTTAAGGTTGATCTCTGAAGACTAATTCTCCTCCAGAAGTGAACTGCTCCTTCGCTGAGCTCCCATGCCACACTGGCTCCAAGGGACCCTGCAACTCCCTCCACCCTCTCCATCTCGGCCCCTCTGTCCTCACTCCCCTGGGAAGATGTGCGCCCAATCCATCAGGATGAAGTCCTGGAGATGTTGAGTCTCCCCACTCCCACCCTCACCCCCACCCCCACCCCTACCCCCAAGCTGGCTTGGGGACCTTAATGCTACAAAGTCAGAGGACACAGCGTGGAGATGCTCAGGGCAAGGTGTCTCCTGATGGGCCAGAAGCCAGTGTAACAGCCATTTAGCTGCCAGCTTAGCTTTGTCCCTGAGTCCCCAGCCCTGCTTCTCAGGGAAGGAGTGTCAGAAGACATTCAACCTATGGCCACCCAGATCCCAGTTGTCCTAACACATTCTCCCCTCCCCCTCCCCCCACCATGACGCTTTAGGACTGGGTCTTTGCTCACTGGGCCTCAGTTTCCACATCTCCAAAATGACTCCAACCTCAGCCTCCTCAGGAGGCGCTGCCTGCAGGCGCATGCCTGAAGCCCATGGCTGAGGGATGGCGGCCAGCAGGCTCCCTGCAGGCTGCTAGGAGGCTTGGTTCAGCCTGGGGTTACATGTGTTCTGTGTATGCCCTCATGAATAGGCGGTAGCCCCACTTCAGAATCGAAGGCTCTGGCTCTGCCGGGAAGCCCTGAGGCTCTGTGGTGCCAGGCATCCCAGCTTGTTCCAAAGGCATGGCCTGGCCCACCCACTTTTCTTGCCTCGTCTATCCATCCACTTCACAGGTGAGGACTTACCTGTGCCCAGTGGTCAGACTGGGCGTGGGTTCCAGGGGCCAGGGTAGGTTTCCTTCCCCATGACTTGCCAGCTCCTGGACCCCCAGAAACTTTGTCCTCGGCCTTTGTCAAAGCCCCAAAGGGATCATGACCCCAGCGAGGCTGGGAATCAAGTCTATAGACACAAACAACCCTGGAGCAGTCACAGGCTCTGAGCCCCCTCTGATGCCTCTATTGGAGTGGCCCAGAGCCTGGCTCCTGGGACGTCCTGTGAGTGGAAAGGTGATGAAATCTGTCTTGAGATGCACATCAAGAGAGAGTCTCTCCATGCCGGTGGGGGTGGTGGGCAGTTGGGGGAGGAGAAGCAGTCAAGGAGGGCTTCCTGGAGAAGGCCAGCCCTTTGCCCTCAGCCTCTGCTGCTAAGAGACTCAGGAGATGGTGTTTAGATTTATGGAAGAAAAGCAGTTTGCTTTACTGCTTTCTCAGTAGTAAACACAATAGGTATTGTCTATATGGCCAGGAAAGCAAGCAAGCTGGCAGTCAGCTACATCCAAAAGGTCTTGCCGTGTGTGAGAAAGGGAAGGTGTCCTCCCAGTGTGGAGGACACTCGGAAATAACGCTCTGGGTGGAAGATAAAAACCACCTCCAGGGCTGGTGAGTTGGCTCAGTGGGTAAGAGCACCCGACTGCTCTTCCGAAGGTGATAAGTTCAAATCCCAGCATCCACATGGTGGCTCACAACCATCCGTAATGAGATCTGGCGCCCTCTTCTGGAATAGCTACAGTGTACTTACATATAATAAATAAAATATATCTTTAAAAAAAAAAAAAAAAAAAAAAAAAAAAAAAAAAAAAAAAAAAAAAAAAAAAAAAAAAAAAAAAAAAAAAAAAAAAAAAAAAAAAAAAAAAAAAAAAAAAAAAAAAAAAAAAAA